>JAPDVR010000013.1:44603395-44661504 GCA_026230005.1 Gila orcuttii | reverse complement strand
AACATGAACTAACAATGAACATACATTTGTTACAGCATTTATTAATCTTTGTTAATGTTAGTTAATAAAAATACATCTGTTCATTGTTTGTTCATGTTAGTTCACAGTGCATTAACTAATGTTAACAAATACAACATTTGATTTTAATAACGTATTAGGAAATGTTGAAATTAATATTAACTAAGATTAATAAATGCTGAAGAAGCACAATTCATTATTAATTCATGTTAACTAATGTAGTTAAATAATGTTAACTAACAAACCTTATTGTAAAGTGTTAACGTTAAGTCCAGGTTGCCACCATCATTCAAAAGCTTTCTTTTTTTGAAGAAATTAATACTTTTATTAATTAAGGATGCATTAAATTGATCAAAAGTGACAGTAAATACATGCATAATGTTACAAAGATTCTATTTACAAATAAATGCTGTTCTTTTGAACTTTTTATTCATCAAAGGATCCTGAAAAATAAAAGTATGATGGTTTCCTCAAAAATATGAACTGTTTTCAACAATCATAAATCATCATATTATACTGATTTCTGAAGGATCATGTGACACTGAAGACTGGGAGTAAATGATGCTGTGAATTACATTATTAAATATACAGCTATTTTGAGTTATAATAACATTTAGAGCATGAGAGACTTCTTTCGAAAACATTTACAGTAAAGATCGCACTGACCCTGAACTCTACACACACACACACACACACACACACACACACACACACACACACACACACACACACACACACACACACACACACACACTCACAGTACGATTATTACACTAACATTGAAGGGAATGAGAACGAGAAAACCGAATGCATATTTTCCTCAGTAAATGTTTTCATGCTCATCCAGTGTCTCGTGTCCTCGTGTGTGTGTGTGTGTGTGTGTGTGTGTGTGTGTGTGTGTGTGTGTGTGTGTGTGTGTGTGTGTGTGTGTGTGCTTGACTATTAGCTCTCCCTTCTGACATGAAGCGCTTTGAAAGGAATCTCTTCAGTCGCTCGATTGTTTCCATCTCTGGATCTGGAGCGCCCGGGGTCTGAGTCGAGAGGTTTAAGCGTTTCTGCCCTCTGTTTGTACAATCAGCAGGACCACACAAAGAGACTCAACCTCCTAATCTCTTAACCAAACAAGACAGCAATTACACTGGCTGATAAAGTGGGAACATTTCCATCAGAGCGGCTGTTGAGAGTCTCAGTGTTTCGCTCTCTCTCTCTCTCCTGTTTCTGGATGCGGTGTCAGTGCTTGTTCTGGTAATAATGGGCTGAGCTCAGCATGTGCTGTCCTGAAATCTGTCAGTAAGAGAGACATATGAGATGTTTAATAGATGACCGCCTCACCACACACTCCACGAGCTGCTCGTTGACATTTAAGAGTACTAGAAATAACAACTAGTTACACACATATACACACACACACACACACACACAACAAACCGCATGAAGGCTGGGTTTCTAGTGTTCACTTATGGTTTTATTTCTCCTAGAAGAAACAACGACGACTGAGAAACACACGGGTTATTTTTAACACACTCAATTATTGAAATCTCATTAGAGAAATCATTAATTACAGCCGGCGAATGCTGATGCTTCAGCTGCACGTGTAAAAATGAGCCTCGCTGTAATTAATATGTCCAGAATTAATGTGATCACAGTCATTTAGGGTTGGGGAAATGAATGAACAGGCGACTGGCTCATACGGGAGTTGAAGATTTACTCCATCAGAGAAAGAACCGTTGTGCTTTACATGAGGAACAATAGACAATCCCTTTAGCCATAGCTTATTACAGCTATCCAGAGCCAAAGACATTGTGTTGAATATTCCCCTCGGTCTCTCTTATCACTGGACTCATTTCTGTCTGCTTTTCCAGCACCAATATCGAAACATTCTTAAATCAAGACACGTTTACTGGAGAAGAACAATGACTGAAGATATACATGAAAACTATCAAAATGAAGTGAGTTTGCGCTTAAAAGAAGAACAAAAAGCAATGTAATTCAAAAGGACTCCATTGGCAGATATTTGTTCTTCTTCTAAGCATAAACTCACTTAATTTTGATGAATTTATCAGAAAGCAAGACTTCAGAGATCATATTTCATACATCATGCATTTGCAGTGTATTTGCATTTTTTGTGTGTCCATATGGTTTAATTCAATTTAATAGGGTTAAAATTTCAAAATAAAATGGGAAATTACTTGCATACATTCTCTTCTTTGAGGACCAAGTCTAAAATTTCTGGTTTTAATTCATTTTGAGGGAATATTGTGTAACCGTCAAAACTTTGTATGTACCAAATAATTGATCTTGTTTAAAAAATGTGAAATTCTCAATAAAACACCACATCAGCTAGTTTGGCATAATCTTACATTAGAACGATTTAACAGTAAATAAAAGTAAATGGAACATTATTGTTCTGAATATTATTATTAATTTGGGGAATCATATCAAATTCCTGAAGTGTCAAGGTGGTGTAACCATAATTCAAGGAGTCATTTTGTTAATATTGTGTAAGAACGGACTGAAACTTACTGCTTGCAAATGTTATTAACTCTCTTTAATTGTGATTGTTCAGATGTTCAGCTATTGTGTGGTGTGTCAGTTTAATACAGAGCAACAGTTGGTTTCGGAAGTTAAACCTCCATTCGTTTCTCCACAGGGAAATTGATTTTTAATCATAACTTATAAACCTTAAAAGACAGCCCTACTGTGAGCTACGAGGTTGTTTATCGATAGTATTTTCTTCTGTTGAAGCCGTCAGACCACATTATTTCAGCTTCTTTTTAAAAAAAAATCATGGCTAAAAACTACATTACCCATGATGCTGTGCAGAAAATTCCGCCAATCTGAGAATTAGGACGAGCAAAACACCATGAATCCCTGCGAACGACCTAATCGAGACGTCTCACTACGCTCTCAAAATACTTGCATGTTTTATATGCATATTTTGCATTAAAATGCATTGTTTTTATATATAATCAACATTTTTAAATTAGTAGTTTTACATTTCTCCATCGTTTCTGTTTCAATTATGCTGTTAGCAATGCTTCATGGGATTGTAGTTCTTTTCCTCACTAAAGTCTTGTACCTTTGTATTTGCGTCTGATTTTCAAATGCTTTTTTTTTGCTTCAAATCAAATTTTGTAATGTTGTGATTCTCCTCGGTTCGGTTCATGGCTTATAACGCTTTATACTACAGGGGTGTTAAATACTTGAATCTGATTGGTTGATGATTATTTAAGATATTTTCAGGGAAACTTGAAAGTTATATGACGTTTCTCACTAGCGAGGTATTAACGGTGCTGTTCTTGAAGCAGATAAACTTACAGTTTCACTATTAGTCGAGACACAGACTCAGATAATTCACGCTCTCTCACTCTCTCTCTCTCTCTCTCTCTCTCTCTCTCTCTCTCTCTCGGGATGAGATGCGTATGAAATTAATCCTACAAACAAGAGTGGTTTAACAAAGAAAACCTGATAATTGACTCCGGGCCGTTGAATTATTGAACAATAATTCACACCCGCGGTGTAACTGCCCCTTACTCCTCTTCTATCAATATAAATCTCACATTTTAAAAATATATAAGCATATTTAAAAAATGACGTTATGTTTAAGTTAAGGCATGTCTATGAAAGTGTATTTCCTTACTGCACACTGAATTGTCCTTTAATTCATATGATTTAAACACTGTTAGTGTGTGCGTGTGGTATCATAATAGAAAACTCACTTTATCTGTCATTCTTGAGGTCATATTTGATGCAGTCCATTTTAAAAAGAAGTCTGATTTCCTGCAGTCCAGCTGTAAATCTGTGTGTGTTCTGCAAGGACGGGCACTGGAGGAAGTTTAAACGCCTCCCGTTTACTGTAAATCAGCTGTGTGTGTGTGTGTGTGTGTGTGTGTGTGTGTGTGTGTGTGTGTGTTTGTGTCAGATGTTCAGAGAGATGCTTCCTGGAGTCCAGAAAGATATTTATATGATAACAGTGTTTCATCAGAATCACTCCCACCCCCCCCCCCCCCCCCCCCCCCCCACACACACACCACCTACTGCAGTGTTACAAGTAAAAACATAATTTGTTAAATGAGGATGTCTGGTGTGTTGCTGATGTCACGAGTCATGTGATGAAACACTCCTTCAGTCCTGCGTTTACAGAAACAAGAAGACAGAAACGAGACTGGACTGGATGTGTGTGTCTGTGTGTGATGTTGATCAGAGAATGTTCTGGACAGTCGAGTGTTGTATTGTCGAGTGTGTTAAAAGTGTGTGTGTGTGGCTGTTGTTCCGGGTCACTGGCAGAAGTTGTGTGTGTGTGTGTGTGTGTGTGTGTGTGTGTGTGTGTGTGTGTGTGTGTGTGTGGTTGCTCCTCCGGGTCACTGGCAGAAGTTGGGCGTGTGTGTGTGTGTGTGTGTGTGTGTGTGTGTGTGTGGTTGCTCCGGGTCGCTGGCAGATGTTGGACGGGTTGAGCTGATTATTAAACGCTGCTCTAAACGCGACTCTCGCTCCATTATTCCGCTCACTGGTTGTAATAATAACTCTCCTTTTCTTCTCTCTGCTTTTTACTTTAACAACCTCTTTTAAAAGTCATTATTTAAAAGCATTCCCTAATTCTGCCTCTGTCAGTCTGAAGAAGCTGTTGTGTGTTTCAGTTTAAACGCCTCGATTGTGAACTTTTCTTTGCTCGTCTCATTTCCTTCAGCTGGAATATATTCAGATAATACTCCAGAATAGTATATTGTGAACGACACATGTACAGTACTATCCCCAAACATCTGAACGCTACTGTATGTGAAAAAGTATGTGTTTGCTATATCAGTCAAACCAAAAATTATTCAGACACCAGATATAATTTTATTCTATTTTTTTACTAGTGTGTGCAGGACACTATAGTTCATTATGTGAGGAGAGCAAAATAAAGTAAACTGTGAAATATTATACCCAAAGAAATTGGGACAAAAAATTATTCAGACACTTTGACCAGGTCAAGTGTTTTTTTGTTTTGCTAATGTGTAATGCTTTTTACACACAGACTGAACAACATGAAGCATTGCTTGGTGATTGGTTGAGCTAAACTGGTATTATCTAATTGTGTAGTTAAATTTAACAGCTGACAGATATTCAACATAATTCATGTGTGAGAGTCTAACAGAAGGACGGACAAAACCAGTGAAATATCCACTGAATGAATGAATGAGGCATTTATTTACATTTAACACTGATTTGATAATTCTGAGTTCTTTTCATATGTTATTACCATTTTTAAACTATAGCAAATAAACTGTAATAATGTGAGAAATGTTGTAGGTGTTTGAATAAATTTTGGTTTGACTGTATGTTTATGCACCAAACGCAGAGAGTTGTTGCTAACGCCGGTTTCAGCGGATCTATAAACCTCCTTCGTAAAGTGTGTTTGCATGAGATCCAGCTGAAGATCACGGCGACTCTGGAGCGAATAAGAGGTTGTTCTAGGCCTGTTGCTCAGTGGCTAAATCTCCCTGCTCTGTTACTGTTTCTGTTACTGGATCTGGATCTGGATCTGTTACTGGATCTGGATCTGTTACTGGATCTGGATCTGTTACTGGATCTGTTACTGTTTCTGTTACTGGATCTGGATCTGTTACTGTATCTGTTTCTGTTACTGTATCTGTTACTGTATCGGTTTCTGTTACTGTATCTGTTACTGTATCTGTTACTGTATCGTTTCTGTTACTGTTTCTGTTATTGTATCTGTTACTGTATCGGTTTCTGTTACTGTATTGGTTTCTGTTACTGTATCGGTTTCTGTTACTGTATCTGTTACTGTATCTGTTACTGTATCGTTTCTGTTACTGTTTCTGTTATTGTATCTGTTACTGTATTGGTTTCTGTTACTGTATTGGTTTCTGTTACTGTATCGGTTTCTGTTACTGTTTCTGTTACTGTATCGGTTTCTGTTACTGTTTCTGTTACTGTATCTGTTACTGTATCGTTTCTCTTACTGTTTCTGTTACTGTATCTGTTACTGTATCGGTTTCTGTTACTGTATTGGTTTCTGTTACTGTTTCTGTTATTTTATCTGTTACTGAATCGGTTTCTGTTACTGTTTCTGTTACTGGATCTGTTTCTGTTTCTGTTACTGTGTCTGTTACTGGATCTGTTTCTGTTTCTGTTTCTGTTACTGTGTCTGTTACTGGATCTGTTACTGTTTATGTTACTGGATCTGTTTCTGTTACTGTTTCTGTTACTGGATCTGTTACTGTTACTGGATCTGTTACTGTATCTGTTTCTGTTACTGTTTCTGTTACTGTTTCTGTTACTGGATCTGTTACTGGATCTGTTACTGGATCTGTTACTGTTACTGGATCTGTTTCTGTTACTGTTTCTGTTACTGTTTCTGTTACTGGATCTGTTTCTGTTACTGTTTCTGTTACTGGATCTGTTACTGGATCTGTTTCTGTTTCTGTTACTGGATCTGTTTCTGTTTCTGTTACTGGATCTGTTACTGGATCTGTTTCTGTTTCTGTTACTGGATCTGTTACTGTTTATGTTACTGTTACTGTTTCTGTTACTGGATCTGTTACTGTATCTGTTACTGTATCTGTTTCTGTTACTGTTTCTGTTACTGGATCTGTTACTGGATCTGTTTTGTTACTGTTACTGTTACTGTATCTGTTACTGTTTCTGTTCTGTTTCTGTTCTGTTACTTGGATCTGTTACTGGATCTGTTACTGGATCTGTTAAAAATCCAACCTGTTCTGATTGTCTGTTAAAGTCCCACTATAGTGCCTTGGATCGCGCAGCTTTGTTTGATGCGTTGTCGTAATTTCTACTGAAACAGAAGCTAAGGCGGGATTTATTGAATGGCTCCTCCCCCTTTTCAAACAGCCAATAGTGTTTAGTTTCCCTCACAGACTGACAGCACCATGGAAGTGAATCGAGCGCTGATGATACGCTGGATTCAATAGTAGAGATGTGAATACATTCTAGCCATTTCATTCTTAACCAGCGTACAGTTGGAAACAGAATAAAACTGGAGTGTTTGAGCAACCGAACACACACTCCAACACATATTGATCCGTGTCTGTCAACGCTCGTTTGGTCAGGTGGTGTTTATAGCAGAGGGGGCGGAGCTTCAGATTCTAGAGAGCATGTGATTGGACAGAAGATGTGCGTGAAAAGCGGTGATGTCATAAAAATCCCTGATCCATTTTAGCGGAAGAGTGAGACTGTAAGTTTTGAATGCTTATATCTCCTAAATGCGAATTTTGTCATTGTTTTGAAACACACCAGCTTATTCATAACATTAAGGCTGACATATTCATACTAAAAGCTAAAAATGTACATTTTGATTTCAAGGGGCCTTTAATGTGCATTTCTGCTTTCGCTGCAGTCAGACCGAGTGGTTTTATTGCCGAAAACTGACGTGTTGTGGTTTTACGTTGAGCTCTAGTGAGAAGACGAGATAACCTGAGTGTGCTTCAGACTCTCATGCATTTATTTCAGCCATATTTATTCAATTTCAGATGATAATCTGTTAAAGCGTTCGTTCCCCGCACCGGCCGGCTCATTAAAGCATGTGACGAGATGTGCATGTGATCACGGCTCTCTGTTGCTGTACCGAGAGCTTGTCAATTAAACTGAACGAGTCGCTGAATTAATGTGGCTCATCTTCATCTTTCTGTTTTCTGCTTCAGTGAGTTTGGAGTTTCACGTAGAAGAGCTGCATAATTGAGGTCTCGCGGGTATATGTTGGGATTGTTAAAAAAAATAAAATCTTATAACTCTGGCATAATGTATAATACATTTTTATAATGTATATACATTCAAGTTGTTTCTAGTTATGCCAAACTCTACAATATTTTATTGGGTAGATGAAACAGTGGGGTGAAAAAGGTTGAGAACCACTGCTAAAGAAGAACCATTTTCAGTGATCAGTTCATAAATAAATAAATAAATAAATAAAATTCTCTATTTTGAAGAACATTTTAATAATATAAAGAACCTTTTGTGCAATGGAAAGATTTAATGGATGTTAAAGTCCCCCTGGGGTGAAAATACAGCTTTTAACAAATAATTTACAAAAGTGTTTTGAGCTCATAACGCACTTATTTTTGCGCAGTTCCTTGCACAATACTGTTTATTAATCAATAATCCGACCATGTAATCATAATTTTGTGTGAAACTGAATGAAAGTTGTTGGTGTTTTACTGCCTCCAGCGTCATTTCAGCTGGAAACTGCAGTGATTTGATTATATTGGTATGTTTAAAAAATGTAAGTAGAGGTACTTTTTTCCATACGAGCCTGTGTTGATTATATCCTTTATCCCTTTAGTGTAGGAATCCATATGTGAATTTCTGACCACATACATGCTGATCGGCAGCATCACACACCTACATAATCCAGTCGATCAGGATTTTCCGTCATGCCTTTGTGCTGAAGTGAACGACGCTGCCCACGGAGATCAGAGCCGTCTCCGTCCTGACAGTTTCCAGGCAATTATAAGTGTGCTTCGTGAGATGGTGTGGCGCTCACCCTAGTGCTCACTGACAGCTCGTCACGCCGGCACCAGTCATGTGAAGCTCTCCGAACAATAGACCATCAGCCATCCTCTCACAGAGCTCTGTCATCAACTACAAAGAGATGATTTAGGTTAATTAAATCCAGTCTGATTGTCTCCGCATTTGGTGGAAATTGAATTAAACCTTGTCCGGTCAGAAAGCGTCGTCAACATGCGTATTTGCAGGTTTACGGGCTTCACACGGGGCCTAACAGCGGTGAGATGTTCTGACAGCGAGTGATGTGGTTCTCCAGCGCTCTCGCCTGACTGGGTCGTTTACTCGGGCTGAAAGCATAGCTTGTCATGTTGGAGTGCACTAATTAGACTCCAGCCTAATTTTCCAAGCTGCTCCGCTGCCCTTTAAGCCGCCATTTAAAATTCAAAGTGATGGTAATTGTACAAAAGCACGCTGATCCAGTAATCACCCCAAGGTTGGCGTTTTCTCCTTCTCTCCCTCTCTCCTCCTCCTCCAGTCAGTTTTCTGATTGTCTGAAGCTTTAGTCTCTGATGAAGAGGCTTTAAGTAAGCACACAAACAAACCCCCCTCGCACGTGAACCCTGCCCTCGGCGCGCAACACACACCACAGGTCAGGCTTCCAGGGGGTTCACAAGCACCGCCACCAAATTAGATGTCAAAATAAGTGTCTGCTTCAAACCGAGAAGCAGTGGGTGCATGATTTCAAATAAGAGTCGTCAGATGTGATGTCAAGAGACGGACAAACAAGAAGCACATCCATTAAAGGGCCTGTACGGCGAGTCAAGTGGCCTTTGTAGGGGAGCTTGTGCTTAAACTGCTGGACGAGTAAATCTCTGAACGCATTCAGACTCAGCGTCGCGAGTTCCAGGTGTATAGAAATCAATGTAAATCAAGCACATGAGAGTTATGAACAAAATTAAGCACAAATGAAATATTGAAGAAGTGTCAGGACATAGATATGATCCAGTTTCATGCTAAAATGTTGTTTACATAACGGTTCTTTATTGGTTCTATCAGTGGTTCAGTGGAATCATCCATGGAATCTTTCCATTCCACAAAAGGTTCTTTAGATTATTAAAATGTTCTTCACACTAAGAAAATATAGTTTAAAGGTTCTTTGAAGGAATGCTGCTTCTATGGCATCACTGCAAAAATCATCTTTTGGAACCTTTATTTTTAGTGTAATATAGTGCAATATATATTTAGAATATATGATGCGTTGTGATCAACAGTTATTAGATATGAAAGAACTAGTTTGCGAGTGTACCCGTGTTGGGGAAAGTGTTACAATATTGCATTACTCTCTAAAAGTAACTAAAGCATTACTTTTTATGTAAAGTAATGTATTGCGTTACTTTTGCGTTACTTTTCTGACCTGGATTGGGCTGGGCTTGTTTGTTTTGTAATAACAACAAATTATTATTATTATTATTTTGGCAAATGTAAAGATCCTTTTCAAATACAGGCTGTATGAGACGTCTTTTTATTGTTCTTTCGCGCATACGGGTCAGTTCAGGACCATGATCGGTTCCCAGTGGATATTGACCACATTTTTAATAACAATGTGAACAGCTATACAGAAAATCAGAGTGTGAATCTTCTAATATATTAATGAATCTTCAATATACTAATGAATACGTTTGATAAAAGCATCTGCCTAAAGAATAGAGTCTGAACTCGATTAATATTTTTTTTGTCATCATTTGAAAAGGTTTTTCCAAATAAACTGATTTTGGTAGACTAGCACAAACTCAAATGGAAGCTGTGTGAAAAACTTTCCTTCACTAAAGAGCAAAACAAACAAAATCCCTGTTCTTCCTGAGGAGAACGTGCTGTCCGTGGCTTCAGATGTTCTCCATCCATTTGAATTTTCATTGAAAAGCATGAATACGGAGCCGTTTGAAGCTGTTTATTATGGCTCAGGCGTCGCTGCTGTCAGCCGCTGTTGAAAGAGATTCTTGAAGTGACTGGAGTGTCAGTCCTGAGACGCTCATCTGCTCGACTGTCTTCCACTGCGGGATGTGTGTGTGTGTGTGTGTGTGTGTGGATCCTACAGTATTGATACCGTCTGATCCGAGCTGACAGTCCGCCACAGAACCGTACCTGAGACGCTTCCATCTGGAAAACACTCGTGCTGAAATCTGCTCTCAGTGTTTAATATGATCAGATGATCGGTTGGGGAAGTGCTCGCCTGCGATTGTAACCTTAAAGCGCTGATTTAACCCATAAAAATGAGTTTGGTTGGAATAAATTAATGTATTTAGATTGAATCAGCAATATTAAATAATATTATTCACGTAATAAAACCAGTTAAATTTGATATTGTCATTTTTAAGGTACCTTTTTTTTTCAATGTGGAAATGAATTGACTGTAGAACATCCTGATATTTTCAGGCCCACATTATATTGTTTACTGAGATTGGACCATTTCTTGTATTTGTCCGTTTTGGTGGTCTGAATAACAATTTTTTAAAAATTCAATGCAAAAAAATTATTCTCTTCCTCATTATTTGTGTCTTTTTTTCCAGCACAACTATCTAAACATTCTTAAATCAAGATACATTTACTGGAGAAGCAACATGACTGAAGATATGTGACACGTGCTTGCAAAATGAGGCGCAATGACCAAATTTTCAAATGTTATTATTATTTTCATATTCATATTCATATTTTTGAATTAAAAAACCTTCAAAATGATGTATGATTTGTTGGAATCAGACAAGAAATGACTGAGCTACACCTGTCTGAGGTCGATAGAGTCAGCAAATTCAGTTTTGAGAAAAAATCGAGTTATAGTTTTCTGAACATCCCAAAACAAAAAATAAGAACAAATATCTGCCAGTGGGTCAGAAAATAATCTTAATTCAAAGGGAAGTTTTTTTTTCTTTTTTCTGACCCCATTGGCAGGTATTTGTTCTTGTTTTAATCGCAAACCCACTTCTCCAGTAAATGTCTCTTGATTTCAGAATGTTTGTAGGAATACTAAGAGAATCATGTTTCTGCAGTGTTCAGTCTGAGTTTGACTTTCCATTATCGGCAGGTTGAATGTTTTACACTCCATTTGATGAATGTGCAGAAATATTTGTTTGTTAGTGTGTATAAACCGTGTCGTTCCCCTCAGAACATGCTGTCAAACGCTGATCTGACAATGATGGGTTTGTGGACGAGGGAATGACAGTCGATGCGCCGCTACCGTAAACATACCGTAAACAATATTTCACGTTCGCTCCAGCAAACAGCCCAGGTCACGGGTCTGGAAGACTGAGAAATGGATTCACATGGCATGTTTAATGTGTGTTATTGGGTCTTGTATTAATGTGTGTGTTTATGTGTAAGTATGTCTGATGATCCCTGTTTCCAGGCCTCGTCCTCTTCTCTCCCACCGGAAAACTCTTGAATCTCTTCACTTATCGTGAGGAAGGAGATGAAGGCCAGAACTTCTTTTCTTCTGTCAGATTTGCAGAGATTACCTCCAGCATGATCCTATTAGCTGGAGAGAAATGTGACTATTTAAAATGGATTTATGAAAAAAAAAGTCATTTAAAAAATAACCCTGGTTTTACTGAATCTGAGCTCTCGACAGACGTTTCCTCCCCGATGCGCTCTTCACACGGAGGCTCGGGATTCGTGTGTGCAGGACAACAAGTGTTGAAAGTCACGATCCTGGAGTTCCCAGCATGCAATCTGCTGAGCTCGGAGAATAATGTGGGATTTCAGAGAAGATCTTTACTGCAAAAATGCTTTTCAAAAATCCTTTTTCCAGTCCAAATATCTAAAAATTCTTATATCAAGAAGCATTTACTAGATAAAAGGACATATTGTCATTTACTTGCATCTTGTTTTCTGAAAAATAAATAAATAAATAAATAAATGATTTTTTTCTTAAAAGACGCAAAATTATCTTCCAATGGGGTAAGAAAAAACAATTCTTAATTCAAGATTAATTTTCTTAACCCATTGGCAGATAATTTTGCTTATTTTAAGAAAAAACTTTTTCCATAAAACAAGATGCAAGTAAATGCTTCTTGATTTAATATTTTTGAAAATATATTTGGACTGGAAACCAGAGAAAAATACTAAGTAAGAAAAGCATTTATTGCAGTATTTATTGGTGATCATTAACAGCCTCATTCATTACTCAGTACTGAGAATCACAAGACACCATCTTTACAACAGGGTGTTCTGGGTGGTTGCTAGGGTGTTGCTAAGTGGTTGTTAGGATGTTCTGGGTGGTTGCTAGGGTGTTGCTAAGTGGTTGTTAGGATGTTCTGGGTGGTTGCTAGGGTGTTACTAAGTGGTTGTTAGGATGTTCTGGGTGGTTGCTAGGGTGTTGATAAGTGGTTGTTAGGATGTTCTGGGTGGTTGCTAGGGTGTTGCTAAATGGTTGTTAGGATGTTCTGGGTGGTTGCTAGGGTGTTACTAAGTGGTTGTTTGGATGTTTCTGGGTAGTTTTTTACTGTCTGCTGCTGTGAAAAGAGTCCTCTGGGACACCATCTGTGGGACTAATCATACCTGTAAATCATCACGTTTAATGTGTTTCACTTGTTTAATATGTCTTCCTAACCCTAGCAACCAGCAGGAAGCAGTATAGTGTGTCAGAAAACAAGGAAAGGGCAGGCGCTGTGAGGTTTAGTGTCCTGATGGAGAGCTCAGGTATAGAGTCCTGTGGAGGATGTGTTTCTCTCTGAGGACCTGAAAGGCTCGGCATGGCCTTGTCCCGTTCCCAGCGTTCCCGATGACGGAGCTCTTCCAGCCTCCCATCGCGTGATGACAGGCTGCTGCTAAGTTAAGATCTGCTATTTTACACTCAGGCCTCTGTGAGAAATACTCTACAATAAAAAGCAAAAACACACAATGATGATTCGACACAAACTCACCCAGACTTTAATTCGGCTGCACTGGGAATCGATTCCCTGCAAAATATAATGTGAATAATTAATTAAAAACATTGATTAGCCAGTTAGATAATATTTAATTGAGGTGCCTCATTAAAATTCCTCATCCGCAGCCATTAACGGGTCATTAACGCAACTAATTAATTAACCGGCTTCTGAATATAAAAAGGATTTCAATCTGTAATGAGTAAATGTTTGCTGATTAGATCACTTTAAATGTTGGTGCATCGAGAACAAAAGCCACACAATGTTTCTGATGCAATTATGTCTAATCTAAATCCGAATATTAAAACTAGAGCACGTGTGTTCATACCAGAGTCATTTTAGCTTATATTTGTTTTGCTTTTGTCATTTTAATGGCAATTTAGGTTTAATTTAGTTTTATTTCCAGTAAATAATTTCAGGCTACATTTTTCAACTAATATTTATATTTTATTTTAGCTTTATTTCAATGAACATAAAAGTTTAAATTAGTTGAATAACCCTAGTGCACTCAGACTGGATTTCTGTTTGAGAATTTTCATAATTCATTTCAGGTTTAGTTTTATTTTTATTTCCAGGAAATAATTTTAGGCAACATTTCAACAAATATTTATATTTTATTTTAGCTTTATTTCAATCAACAGAAATAGTTTTAGTCAATGATGATAACCCTGGTTCACACAGACTGGATTTCTGTTTGAGGATTGTGTCTTCATGTTTCCCATCAGATGTTCCTCCAGAAGATAAGGCGTATCCCTCCACATCTGCGTGGAGGTGGGCGGCGATAAAGCATCCGTCATGTGATCGGGATGGACCCCCCCGGGATCCGGCAGTCCTGTACCCTCGCCACCCTCCGCCCGCATAAATAAAGCCAGTTATCTCCCGCGGCTGCGCTCGTGTCCTCGCGCGTGTTTAATCAAGCGGCGGCTGACAGAATAGAGCCGTTTCTGCCCTGGTCAGATGTACTAATCCCGCTTTCCTATAACCGGCCTTATCAGCAGCAAAGCCTCTCTCTCTGGGGATACGCTCTGCCTTCTCCCAGCCGCTAATCTGCCCTGAGAAACGGTTAACAGGATGTAAATGGGTTTCAGGATAAAATATAGGCCTGTGTAGAACATACGGCGTATTGTTAAGCTTCTCGCATGCCGGTTATAGATTACACGGCCAATGCACTGATGCCGTCGATCGACGGAACGACACATCAAAATGTGAATTTCTTCAGATGCAAACGATCAGAGGCGGTATCACAGGAGATGGTTGAGCTGTCAGAGAGTGAGGCATTATGGGAGTTTATTCCCTGGAAGCCAGAACAGAGTTGACAGTCTCTCTGAGGCTGAAGAAAGACCAATATTGTGATTCCAGATGTTTTTTGTTGAAGTTGGCATTAAATGTAAATTCAAATCATTTTTCTTAATGCACTTTATTGTGAACGATTCCTCAGTGCATGCATATATTTCAACATTTGTTTTGACCTCATAATCTTTCATTAAAAAAACTCACATTCATCCAGTCAACAGATACACTCTGGATACTTTCCAGATCTAAGTGTCAGAAATACAGCATGTACAGATGCATGTATTTAAAGTGACCAGGTGATTGAAATTTTGTGTTTACAAGCTGCTTATTTCATAAAATTCAATTAAACACACACACACACACACACACACACACACACACACACACACACACACACACACACACACACACACACAAAGATCAACCCTTATATACACCACACACCTAGATCACATGAACACACACACACACACACACACACACACACACTCACACACACACACACACACACACACACACACACACACACAGATCAACCCTTATATACACCGCACACATGATCACATGATCACACACGACACACACAAGAGTTACATCAATAAACTCAACACAAGGGCAACAACCAAATCACATGACTACAATAAAAGTGAAAACATCAATTAAATGCAAAAAAATATATAACCATATACAGATCAAGGAATACCTGACTGCAAAAAAAATTATATATATCAATCAAACAATACCAATCAAAAAATACCTAACTGCAAGAAACCGTCTCAGGTTACGCATGTAACAATGGTTCCCTGAGAATAGGGGACTCGCGCTGCATCCCTTCGGGATCGCTATGGGGAATGTCTTGGGCGTGACCGGTGTCTGAAGTGGAAATCTAAACACGAGAATGAACTTCACATCGGCAGGCGGCAGCCCATGATGTCACAACAGGCGAGACCGAGAGCATAAAAGGGCACCTGTGCAATACGTCATCCTCTTATTGTCTGAAGGAGACGTGTGCAGGAATACCGGACGCATGGCAAAGAGATGCAGCGTCTCGTTCCATATAAGACCGCGGAGTGGAGGCCTCAATACGACGACTCTCATAACGAGAGGAGGCCTAGCAACACTCACTGAGGTCAGTAGCAGAGGATGCTCCCAGAGAGCCTAACGACCTAGCATACTACCTAACTGCCTAGCCACACTCTAGCAGAGCAGGCCTCAGTATAGATTACTCTAAGGAACGAGAGGAGGCCTGCAACACCCCACGCACAGGACATCTTGCGAGAAGGCTCAATAGGCCTACCACTCACAATGCTATCCTAGCAGAGCTCAGAAGAGCTGAGGCCCAAATAAATGACTCTTTGAGCGAGAGGAGGCCTAACGACGCTTGCGGAAATCAAGGAGGCTCACAGAAAGCCTAACAACTTGGCTTGCAAAGGGCAAGCTCTGAGGACGGAGGCCTCGGCATAACAACTCTCTGAAGTGAGAGGAGGCCTAACTACATCCTTCCCCCAGGACAGCTATCAAGAAGGCTCACAGAGAGCCTAACTACTTGACACCGCTCTCCGGGTGGAGCTCTGAGGAGCAGAGGCCTCTGAAAAGCTAATCTCTAAATGAGAGGATGCCTGGCGATGCTCCAAAAAAAGGGGCAGAATTCAAGGAGGCTCAGGGGGAGCCTAACTGATCAAGCTCTGAGGACGGAGGCCTCAACATAACGACTCTCTGAAGTGAGAGGAGGCCTAACTACGTCCTAAACCCAGGACAGCTACCAAGGAGGCTCACAGAGAGCCTAACTACTTGATATCGATATCCAGGCGGAGCTCTGAGGACGGAGGCCTCAACTCTCTATAGCGAGAGGCAGCCTGACAATGCTCCATCTGAAAGCAGTCACCAAGGAGGCTCACAGAGAGCCTAACTACTCAGTACTAGTACCTAGCTCTGAGGACGGAGGTCTCCGCTTAACAACTCTCAAGTGAGAGGAGGCCTAACTACGTCCTACACCCAGGACATCTACGAAGGGGGCTCACAGAGAGCCTAACTACTTGATATTGCTATCCGGGCAGAGCTGTTTAGTGGGTGCTCCAGGGCCTTCAGCGGGTCCGCCTGCTAGGCTTGCAATATAGCCATAGTCAGTGTTGTGCCTGAACGCGTTCATTGAACGATAGTTCATGAACTCGTTCATATTTTGGGCGAAGGTGAACTGAACGTACTGTATTACTGCCTGATGAACGTTACTGTGAACTCGTTCATTCTGGTGTCTGTGAACGCACGCTCTCTCAGTTTAACTTCGTTCAATAGGGTGCCAGATTTCTATAGAGCTTTACAGGCGAAAACCCGGCTAAAACACACCGTAAACAGGCCTTAATATGTAGTGGAAAAACACCCAATCTGGCAACACCAGCCACCAGTGTCGCACCGCCGCATGCATCATCAACACAAAAAGCAGCAAGAGGCGTCGTATGATCATTTAAACAAGTTTTATGACAAGGTCGGTGAGGATGGGAAAAATCGTACATTTCTGTGCAAACTCTGCCAGCCGATAAAATAATTGCTGTCTGTGGTTCTATATGGGCTGTGGCAATAATTTTGAAAAATAATAGCTCGCAGCAACATATGGAAAAAAATAACTATGAACTAGTTAAAAATTTTAAAGAATGAACTATGAACTGAACTAGTTCATTTTAAAATGTGTGAACTGAACTTTGAACTAATTAATGTAGAAAGTGAACTTTCCCGACACTGGCCATAGTGTGCAAAGCCGCACCAGCCTGACCCGCTGCCGCATGTGCTCTGCCATTCAGATGCAGCGGCTGAGTGGGCAGAGACGGAGTCTTCAATGCAGACACCTCGCCAACTGAGAGATACCAAATGCCATATCACCCTGTAGCCCAAGACTGGTTGCCCACTGAAGCTAAGCAGGGCTGACCCTGGTTAGTACCTGGATGGGAGACCTCCTGAGAAAACCAGGGTTCTGCTGGAAGAGGTGTTAGTGAGGCCAGCAGGGGGCGTTCACCCTGTGGTCTGTGTGGGTCCTAACGCCCCAGTATAATGACGGGGACACTATACTGTCAAAGATCACCGTCCTTCGGATGAGACGTTAAACCGAGGTCCTTACTCTCTGTGGTCACAAAAAATCCCAGGATGTCTTTTGAAAGAGTAGGGGTGTAATCCCGGCATCCTGGCCCAATTTGCCCAGTGGCCTCTGTCCATCATGGCCTCCTAATCATCCCCATATATACTAATTGGCTTCATCACTCTGTCTCCTCTCCACCAGTAAGCTGGTGTGTGTGTGGTGGGCGTTCTGGCGCAGTATAGCTGTCGTCGCATCATCCAGGTGGAGCTGCACACTGGTGGTGATTGAGGAGATTCCCCCTTCTATGTAAAGCGCTTTGAGTGCAGAGAAAAGCGTTATATAAATGTAATGAATTATGAATGAATGACATGGTTGCCCAACGTCTCTTCAATCGGGGGTATCGACACATATCCATATTCCTGGATCCCCTCCACATGAGCATAGTTTGCCTGTGAACTGTGGATGCGAGCAGAATATGGCTTTTTCCAAGATCTCCGCACCTCAGTGTGAAGATCTGGGAAAAAAGGAAGACTCGTACGAGTTGGTAGATTATGCCCCGAGAAAAAAAAACGGTCATCAAGGCGGCAGTGTGGCGGCAGTGTGGGGCACTGCTCGCTCGCTTCTCGCGTTTCCTCAGGAGATCTAACCTATCCGCGGCTCGTGACTTAACGTCCAACAACTCGTCATACGCAGGGCAGGCGGGCTGAGCGCTCAGAAACATCGTCGTCCTCATCAGCCTTGTCCTGCACAGCTTGGCCCGGGTCGTGTCATCATGCCGCAGCTCGCTCTCGTCAGCCGGCGAGCGAGAGATATTCAAACCCCTTTCAAGCTCATCGGCGAGCTCCACTATTTCATTTTCCTGCCCGCCTTGGATGCAGCAGGTCCTGGCTTTCCCAATTCTCTCGAGAAAAGGGACAGATGAGAGTGAAGTTTCTTTAGAGGAAAGCTCTTGCAATGCACGCAAACAGCCCCCTCAAAGACTGAGCCTTACCCATACACATAACGCACAAATCGTGTGTGTCATCAGGTGTCAGATAACGCTGACATGGATGAGCACACTTTCTAAAATTTGCAGTGCTAGTGCTGGCCATGTTATAAACTTCCCTGTTCAGATCACACGTTCAAGCACACGTCTCCTTCAGACAATAAGAGGATGACGTATTGCACAGGTGCTCTTTTATACTCTCGGTCTCACCTGTTGTGACGTCATGGGCTGCCACCTGCCAATGTCAAGTTCATTCTCGGGTTTAGATTTCCACTTCAGACACCGGTCACGCCCAAGACATTCCCCATAGCGATCCCAAAAGGACACAGAGTCTCATTCCCTTTCGAAAGAGAACAAAAGTATATACAAAATATCAGACACATTGCAATAAATCCAAACATACAGATCAATGTCATTATTATATCGAATATCAAACTCTTTGATTAGACCATTGGGTGATAATGTATTCAAAGTGTAAATCCAGTATGTTTCACATTTTAAAAGCAGGTTGTTGATATCGCCCTGTCTTCGAGGTCATTTCACAGCTTCAATGTCAATATATTGCAGTCGAGATCGAATGTCTCAACTTAAAGTGTTGTGCTACTGAACTTCTAGGGTCATGATGCCTGATTCAGTGATGGGCTATACGAGTTTTGAGCTGTCTGTTTTGTTTTCCCTGCGTAACACAGTCCACAAGGGCAACGCAACATATAAATGACATTCGCTGTTTTACAGGAAATCATTTGTCGGATCTTAAAAGTTTTTATTAAAAGTTTGCGTTTTATATGTAAAACTGCATTGTTGACAACCTCCACACTTATAATTACCAAAAGGTATATTACTCAAAAAATGTGTTGCCAGATCCGCCGTAACCAGCATATTACGCACATTTGGAGGTCTCTTGAAGACCACACGGGGTTGATGGGTGTCGCTCTCTACATGTTCCAGTATTTCTGTATTATTTCTGAATTGAGAGCGTAGTGGGTTCAATCTGCTGTAACACATTTTAGGATCTCTTCCCAACAAGATTGCCTGATCAAGAGATCTAAATGTAAAGAACAGTAAGTTAATTGCTTTATTTGATATCCTCCATTAGCAAATAACACTGAAGGTATAATTGAGAAATACTGGTACATTGTTGAGAGCGACGCCAATCTGCAATCAATTTCTGCTCAACCGCCCCATGTGGTACTTTGAATATCTTTGAATACATTATCACATAATGGTCTTGTCACATAATGAGTTTGATATTCGTCCTTTTCTTTAATAATGACATTGATCTGTATGTTTGGATTTATTGCATTATGTCTGATATTTTTTTTTCTAGTGTTGGTATATTCTCCTGTTTTCTTGCGGTTAGGTATGTTTTTGATATATATATATATATATATTTTTTTTTTTTAATCAATTTTTTTATTTTATTCAAAATTTTTTAACTTTTTCAGGTATTCCTTGATTTGTATATGGTTATATATATATATATATATATATATATATATATATATATATATATATATATATATATATATATATATATATATATATTAGGGCTGGGCAAGTTAACGCGTTATTATCGCGTTAACGCATTTATTAATTAATGCCGACAATTTTTTTATCGCACGTTAACGCAGTTTTTTTATTATTATTTTGAAAGTCCGTTGCTCACTGGCTCTGAATAAACATAGGCCTACAGTCAAACCATGATCACAGGAGGGGTGGGATGTTGGTCAGCCAGCAAATAACCCACCCAAACAAGCAGTGGAGAGAGGCAGGTTCTCTCTGGTGAACAGTTAAAGGGTTGCGCTCCGCGAGTGAATGACAGGCGCTCTATGTATGGATAGTACCTATAAAACCTATAGCCTAGATAATAACTATTTAGATTCTGGAAACTCACTAACAGCGAGCCGAGGATCAGTCTCTCTTCTAATGATTTGTGCTGCGCGTCCTTTATAAAAAGTTATAGACAATTCAACTTCGGCAACGAGCGGGCGCGGGCGCGTGCGTGAGGCGAGCATGACCGCAACAGTTTCACAGGAACGCACCCGCTTGTCGCTGCACCTTGTGCTCGACCACTTCACCTCACTCTTGGCTGATTTATACTTCTGCGTCGGACTTACGCCGAAGACTATACGCTATAGACTACGCGTTGGTTTTCATTTATATCTCTGCGTCGTTGTCCGCCTTGACGCGCAATTACACATGCAGAGGGAGCATGTGAAACCCGAGGAGCGGTTCTAGCAATCACAGCGCTTGCGGTACACGTAGAATTGACGTTACATTTTTGGAGAGGTGCACGTCAGGGTACGCCGAAGTGTACGCGCGCTACACAGCAACAGCGTGAGTATAAAGTATACATTGTTTTTTTACTCTGTTTAATGTAATCTTACGTGGGAAACCATGGCATGACCAAACCTAAGCTACTATAAGTAACGTTGGTCAACTTATATCTGTAGTAGTGATCATGACCTCTGACTACTACATAGACTGTTTCTGCTGCTCCCTGATAAAAGATACCTGTTGATACCTGTTCAGGAAAAAAAAAAACAAGAAAACTGGACTCGTTTTATCTAACTAGATAAAAGGTAATGCCCTGGCAGTGGCAAATAGCTTTGTTTAAATATTTGATTTGATTATATTAATGTTTAAGTTGAGATTTGAGATTACTGTGTAAAGGGAATACTGCTGGTATAAAAGCACCTTATTTGTTTAAAGTGCACCTTATTTTGCACTTTTGTGTATATAGCAGTACATTTAAATCAAAAGTGCGCAATACACTACTTTAGAAGTCATTATTCAATTTTGCGCATAACAATGCGATTAATCGCGATTAAAAATTTTAATCGTTGCCCAGCACTAATATATATATATATATATATATATATATATATATATATATATATATATATATATATATATTTTTTTTTTTTTGCATTTAATTGATGTTTTCACTTTTATTGTAGTTATGTGATTTTGTTGTTGCCCTTGTGTCGAGTTTATTGATGTAACTCTTGTGTGTGTCATGCGTATGATCATGTGATCCAGGTGTGTGGTGTATATGAGGGCTGATCAGTGTGTGTGTGTGTGTGTGTGTTCTCATTGTCTGATGAAGAGCCATTCGGCTGAAATGTCACCTGTGGTACATAAATAAATATCATTCTATTTTTAGAGCTGTGTGTGCCAACTTTTCTCTTCCGTTTTGCAACTTTTCATGGTTAAGCACTCTCTTTGAGCTCTTTGTGAATTAAAACAATCGCTGTAAGGTTCTTCTATATATGGTTTCTTCTAGCAGTGTGTTTACTCTGGATCGTGACGGGCTTTCTTCACACACGAGACTGCAGTGGTTCCAGCACACGTCAGCTCACACGGGATGCTGTCCGGCCGGCATCAGTTCTCAACGCCAGGAAGCTTTGTGTGTCCGATCTATAATTACGGCCTTCCTCTTTCCCTCGCTCACACGATAAGAGTCCTGACACATCTAAGGCTCAGCCACACTACACTGTAAAACATTATCGTGATTTTAATGGTAAAAGACTGTAAAAACGCTACAGGGAAAAACTGTTAATTGGTTAACAGAAAGTTTCCGTACTTCATACGGTAAATAACTGTGATAGATCTAACCGTACATTTAATGTAATTTAGTTTTTGGAAGTGAAAAAGAACAAGTCATTGTGTAATTTTCAGTGAAAAACCATAAATTGACTTTCCCACAATTCCCTGCGTGACACTTCACATTTTATGTATTTTTGTTGAAATAACTATGTTTCTTCATAGTTTTTCTTATTTTTTTCTAATCAGTTATGTACATTATGGTTTAATGTTACATTTAATGTTGTAAAATTGTTTATTGAATTCTTTCTTTCTGTTTGTGATGAGCTTTGACTCATCATGTGACTCATCTCCACTGTGATTGGTGGTTATCAGTGTATTACAATGGTACAAAACAGATATAGTACTTCAATAGGTCAGTAAATAAACATTATATCAGATAATAAAACTTTTTTTAGTGTAAATTTAAGTTAAGTCTGTACAACCTAAAATGTTTCTACTGTATTTTTTACGGTATATTTCTGGCAACCACACCGTTTTTTTTTTACCGTAAATACAAAGGATTATTTTTTTACGGTGTACAAAACATACAAACACACAAAGCCTTGAGTCATTAACGAGGCCATCCGTTGACAGATAATGGAGTGGGACTGTCTGTCAGCGTCCGGCGGGTGAGATCCGCTCGTCTCCGCGGTGGCAACTTTTAATGGAACTGTTATAAAGCAGATCCTCAAATGAGGAATAATCCCAGCAGAAGCTCCCAGTGTGACGGTCCCCCCGCTGGGCTCTGATTAGCGGCGTCCACAGGACGGACATCGCAGGCCTTCCAGAGAGAATAAATTTACACCTGCGCTATGCCGAACAATGGCGCTCTTGCTAATGCCGAGAGATGCGCTTAATTAAAAAACATGGCTAATTTGCACACTCCGCTCTGGATCTAAATTGGACTCCAGATCACCACTGAGTGTGTTAATTTGCACGGGAAAAAGCTGATGGCGGGAGCCGGACCGTCTTACTGTAAACTCATCAGAGAAAACATGAGGAAGGAGAAGAGTCATCCTCAAAATCACATCATCCTCTGACGGTTCGGCTTGACACGTGTCCACTCGGACGCCGCGCTCGATTGATGAGAAGCGGATGAATTATGACAGTCTTCATATTAAGCAGACTTATCTCCAGCAAAGAATATCAGCTTATAGCATCACAAATTAACCTGCCAATCAGGCTTGAGCGCTGAGATGAAGTCTGGAGGTCAGCGACGGGCACAGGCTCGAATGTTTGCATAGGCTTCTTCCACATATCCTCAGACTTCTGCTACTCATATAATTGGAGAGTGTATTTCCAGAGATTGTGAAGTAATCTCATTGATATTTGTTCTCTTAATGAACACTAACTTTCATCAATCGAGCAGCTGAAAGACTTTCTGTAGTGCAATAGCTCTGGTAAATTCACTCCTATTTATTCATATTATCCATTCAAATATGTTCATAATCTGTAATTATGTCCCATCTGACATAACCACACACTGTAAAAAAAAAAAAAATCTGTTAAATTTATGGTAAAAAAACGGCAGCTGTGGTTGCCAGAAATGTACCATAAAAAATATGGTAGCAAGATTTTAGGTTTTACAGACTAACTTCGATTTACAGTAAAAAAAACATATTTCATTATTTGATATAATGTTAATTTAGCAACCTATTGAAGAACGTTTTGTACCATTGTAATACACTGACAATCACAGTGGAGATGAGAGTCACATGATGAGTTAAAGCTCTTCACAAGCAGCTTTTCCACAATAAAGTTAATAGTAATATATAGAAGCTGCACAAACACTGTGTCCTTTATTTTTTAACTCTTTTATTATGTGTCTTGATGTATGTGTGTGCACTGGAAGCTTCATTACCAATAGATATTCCTTTTCAATAAAGCTGATTGTTTCACATGATCCTGCTGGATATTAATGCTAACCGATAATCACAGATAATCACACAGGTACACTCCTAAAAATGAAGGTGTTTTATTAGTTTCCATTAAGAACCTTTAACATCCACTTTCCCAGGTTCTTTATAGTGGAAAAATTCTTTAGATTATTAAGATTATTAATTTTAGGAACGCTTCACTAAAAGGTTCTTTAGGAAACCCGAAATGTTTTTGCTGCAAAAAACTCTTATTTTTAAGAGTGTACAAGTCATTTCCGTGGATTTCTCTCGGGATGGAGGATCTCACTGTTGCTCACCTGCTCTTGATCGGCTGACCCGTGTGTGTGGTGTTGACCCGAGCTGGAGGTCAAGGTCGAGACGGAGCCTGGGTCGCGGCTCAGACTAAACCATAGGAAAACGACGGCGAGGTGTGAACCGTCTGACACGCAGCGGAGTCCATGAATACCTGATAATGGACGCCTAGAAGGGCATTAACCCGCTTATACCATGGTCACTTGCCAAATAACACATTTTTAAAACATTAGTTTATATTTTAATTAGTTTTACAATCGAAATCTAAAGTTTTTACAAACAATAACTTGGATTCCCTGGTTACGCCTGACGGTTTATTTAGCCACCGGAGATATTCATAGTCCGCTCAGCGCTGTTATCTCCTTGTGTCGTTTCTCCGTTTTATTTACAATTTTTCTTTCTTCAGCAGCATGCCAGTCATCAAAGTTGTCAAATTCTCCAAAAAGGTTAAAATAAATAACGAAGTCGCTCATTGTTGTATTAGTAGGCTCTGTATAACGGCTAACTAGATGTTTGTTTTGATACAATAAATTGTAAACGGATACTTTGACTGCCTGTTGCTATGGTTACTCACAGCTGATGTAGCCAGCGCATTTATTTATTAATGTCGAACGGTAAACAGTCAGTTTCACCAGAACTCCTTTACTAGGTGTCCTCTATCACTTTTTAATGGACACCCTGCAGCCAATCAGAATCGAGTATTCACCCAGACCATGGTATAAAAGATAAAATTTTATAAGATTAAAAAAATCAGGCTTTGGTAAGTCATAATTATGAGATAAAACATCAAAATTATGACATAAAAATTCAAAATTATAACTTAAAGTTGTGAAATGAAAAGTTTTTGACTTTATCTCATAATTTTATTTTTTAATCTCATAATTATGACTCACAGTAGTATCTCATTATTAAAAAAAAATATGTCACATTAGAAATTTGTTGACATATTAGAGTTAAAGATTTTTCCAGAGGGGATTTTGGATTTCTCTCTTTATCCCTACATAAATCAGAAAATACTATCAACAGACAGAAATAAGAACATTTTCACCATGTTTTTAGGAGTAAAATGCTGTATGAATCAGGTGAATGTTATATGAACAGACCTTCCGAATATAGATATAAGTAAAACTGTTTTTTATGAGTAAGTTTTATGTGTGTGTAAAGCTGCTGAAGAGGAGATTTTTGACTTGTAATTGAAATAAGTGCAATAAGAAAAAACACTTAAATGTGTGTATTTTCTGTCCACTAGTCTGAAACAACATGTTATGAAAAGCCAAATAGGCCAAAATCTCAAACCTGACCAGTGCATGAATAAACAATGCTTTTGCCTGCAGTGTCTTGCCTTAAATAAAACATTGAAATAACAGTGTTTGAGTCATGCTTACAACACTTTCATGGGTCGTGAGTTTAACATTTGCACTTCATAAAGGGATGTTTGTATGTTGGTTTAATGGCTTAGCTATATGTCAGTGTGGCGTGACTCTCTTAAGATTTGCATCTGCTCTCTTTGTGCGCCGCAACATTTGCACTATTTATATCCATTGTCCTGCGGTGTGTGTGGATTTTGCTGGTATTGTACAGTAACAATCCTAACAGTGATACGTGTGGTAAACAGAGTAACTCTTTTGAATGTGTCCGTTTCCACCTGTTTGGCCTCGTCGGCTGCTTTCAGCGCCTCTGTGATGGCCGTATTCAGGTGAACACACACCTGATGAATGAGCACACACACGCGCGCGCCGTCACAGCTGCTGGCTTGTTTGCTGCGGGTGTTGACGGGTTAGTGGATGTTGACACTGTTGCCGGTGTGTTTTCTGACGGATTCGCCAGCTGCCAGACCTCGGTCTCTGCCTGTGTGTCTCTGACACCTCCTGATGACAGACGTCTGTTCTCTGACCAAACACACACACACACACACTCTCTCTCTGTGTCTCCGTACGGCCCTGTGCTTCGCCAGTCGGTGTGTGTTTCCTCACACACACAGGTTTCTTAGGACGTTCTGCCAAGGATCTCTCAAAGAGATGAACAAACGTTCTTCTAGTGACGTTGATAGAAGATTTGTTCAACGTTATCTGGTCTTTAATAACAGCTAACATTATTTATACATCATTCATGGAATTGTTTATTTCTTAAAGGTTTTAGTAGTTTTTTTTAAAAAAATGTTACTTAAGAACATTCAGAGAACATTTAAAAAATGATTTCTTGACTTAAATGGAACGTTTTTAGTTTTGTTGGCTGTGAAATCTATGAAAATAATGCTATTTTGGTCAATAATGGCTAAAAGTCTCATAGTGTGTGTTAGACACTGGTCTACAATATGACTGACCTCATTTTTATCCAAATTAAGTTGAAAGTCCTCATCCATCCATCCAAAAATATTATATGTTGCATAAAAATATTGTATATGGTCTTTATAATAAATAATCTTTTTATTTTGTATGAATTTATTTTTGTTTTTGTCTTTGGGAAAATAAATATTCATATTCATTCAAAATGTAAGGTTTGAACCAAATAAATCCAAAGTATCATGTTTCACATTGTTGTCTTCAGATGTGTTATTAAAGATGACTGGAGGAGAATCACTCACGTACAGCTGTGTAATTGAGTCACAACTATGTGTGTGTGTGTGTGTGTGTGTGTGTGTGTGTAAGAGAGAGTGTGTGAGTGTGTGTGTGTGTGTGTGTGTGTGTAAGAGAGAGAGAGAGTGTGTGTGTGTGTGTGTGTGTGTGTGTGTGTGTGTGGCCTGGTATACCCTACATTTTGGGGGAAAATATCCGAAATCCTCATGAGGAAAACAACCTATGAATCATACTAAGTGATATTTTTTGAAAATGTAAAAATGTTTTCTGTGATTAGAGGTTTAGTGTAAGGGGACAGAAAAAATATTCTATGGAAACTCCCCATAAAACATGAAAACACAACACGTGTGTGTGTGAGAGAGAGAGATTATTCAGACTCCTGCTAATGAAAATGTCATTGCTATATTTCTGCTCTGTTTCTGTTGTTCTGTACTCTGACTGCGAGGCCATGAACCCACACAGAATTAAAATGATCACTCCATCTGTTAAACAGCGCCGGTGAGGTGCAGGATCAAACCTCTGGCGGTCGAATCTAATGAAGGATCTGTATGAGGGATGTGAGGCTGGAAAAGCCTATTAGAGCTGACAGAGGGATGATGATATTACAGGACAGCCCACATCTTCATCCATCTTCCTCTGCCTCTTTCTCCTCTCTTCATTCGTCTTGTCTCTTATCAGTCTCCATTGCCTTTCTTTTTCCCTTTCCCCTTACCATCATCATCACTCTCTCTCTCTCTCTCTCTCTCTCTCTTTCTCTGGCTGGTGGACAATACAAAGACAAATCCTGCCCTTTTCTTAGCCCATGAAACATTTAACATTTCATTTCAGATCTGGGCAGACGCAAATAAAAAATGGCCAAATAAATCCTTCTTATTGTCTGCCACGAGTGCAATTAAAATATGAGCTCAATAAGGATCCAGATCTGGATGCGTTGCGTTCTTTTCCACAATGGGTTCTTGATCAGACGCTTTCAGAGCTGCGATCTCCTCATGATGCACAGAATTCAAGTTAATGGCATAGTTCATGCAGAAATCATCATTCCCATTAAGCCAGACATGTTCAACGTTATGTCGATACTGACGTATTGGGGTCTCACCTAGAGTAGTAAAAAAACATCTCAATGTATATTGGCGAGTGAGATTTGCATGCCGAGCCCCTCCTAACGGGACATACGGGTATATACTGCCGGCTAGCACTCACTCATTCAGGTTTGTGCTTTGGAGCCGAATGTTGGTTGCACACAGTAATCACTCTCTTACAATCTTACAGAGCATTGATCCTGATCGAAAGAGCATGCCTATGAGAGGAGGTGTCTGGTGCCAGTGAAAGGCCACATTGAGCAGCTTCGTCATTCATAAAAGTGCTTTTGCACAGTTACATGCAGCGATTCACCCCTTGGCTCTTTGGCGCAAAAGAGCAGATTTCCCTAAAAGAGCAATGACCCTTTTTAGTAAAGACTCAGGGAGACAGGGACAGCCCAAACGGGAGGGCCTTGTACTTGTCCTGGGAGCGAGCGCACATGAGGATGCGTTTCTGCGTGAGCATCTTGAAACGGAGCTGGGCATTCACATCTTGAACTATCTCGACGACTGGCTCGTTCTAGCTCACTCTCGAGATCTGTTATGAGAAACACAGGGACCTGGTGTCAGACATCCAGAGGTTCAGCTCACCTGGGAGAAGAGCAAACTCTCCCCTATGGAGCTGGACTCGGTCAACATGACGGCGCATCTCACGAACGAGCCCACACAGTAAATGCTGAACTGCCTGCATATGTTCAGGGTGAAAACAGCAGTCGAGCATATGGCATCCACAGCCACGGTAACACTGCTCGGATTGATGCATATGAGACGTGGTCATCACACCAATCTGTTGCAGAACATTCAGCCCCTGGTCAGACCTTACCTTTCTACGGCCTGGTTAGCACTTTGAACAAGTGTCCAGGCTTGTTGTTGTTACATCAGATGCCTCCAGAACGGTCTGGGGTGCTGTGTGCAACTGGCGTGCAGCTTCGGGCTCCTGGACCTTGACTGTTGCGTATACCTCATAGTGTAATGAAGCAGCAGACTCAAGGGGATCCATTTGCGGCTTTGGTTTCACTTTATTTTGATGGTCCCTTTAACACATTCTGTTGTCTATAAGTAACATTGCACCGACATGTCTACTGACTCTCATTAGAGTATTAGTAGAGTATTAGTAGACTGGTAGGGTTAGGGTTAGAATAAGTCGACATGTAGTTGCAGATATACTTATAGTCAGTATAGTGTCTGTTTGAGGAGCATCACAATAAAGAGTTTGCAGATATTAAGCAGATAGTCTACTAATACTCTAATGAGAGTTAGTTGACATGTAGTTACAAAGTTACTTATAGTCAACAGAATATCTAAAGGGACCATCAAAATAAAGTGTTACCGCGGCTTTTATTAGAGTAGTCAAACAGGCAGGAATCAACAACAGCAAACAGGGCAATGGAGACAAGGCAGAGACAAACCAGATAACAGGCAATGGTCGGGGCAGGTGGCGAGAATCAGGGTCCAGTAAACAACCCAAGTCGGGGCGGGCAGAGAACAATCAGAAACGGGGACACACAGTCCAAGGTCGAGGTAATAAACAATCCACTGGAAACAAAAGCTCAGTACTGACAGCCAGGGCAAATCAAGACTTCACACTGGTGTGGTGCGTGGAAGTGGTTCATATGTGTGTGTGTGCAATCAGTCCCAGGTAAGAGGCATTATGGGAATTGAAGTTCGGTAGTGATTAACATTCCGGAGACGGATCCCTCCAGTGGTGTGGAGGAGGCGGTGCGGGAGCCTCATCTATAACACATAGACTGTAAAAAAAGATGGACGATGCACCTTCACTCTCTTCCATGGTAGTTTGTGAAGCTGACATCTTAAGTCTTGAGTCTGCGCAGTAGTGAGCGCGAAGTGGAGCCGCGAAATCAAGGTCCCGCCCAAACTCCCGCAGTATCGGTTACAACTCATTATGTAAATGGGAACAGTTATGAAATGTAGAAATAAAAGTTTAACCCCTTAACTGTCACGATCCCGTACACGGGATATCTAACTTTACTTCGCTATATTACTATTAAATCCTAATCTAATTATGACAAACTATATATCGTTGGAAAGGTCTAAGACTCCTAAATAGATATTCTAGCGCTGTTTTTTTCTTACAAATTATGTTTGAACAGTAATATATGAATTTATGACAAGAGTGCGCCTCAAAAAATCAACGTCATTACAAGAGTTTCGGACCTTTGTCACAAAAAGTCGACGCACACACTTTTTATAATTCCAATCTCCTCCCGAAGATCCCTTAGAAATGTTCGTTGGTGCCTCAGTGACTACTTGGCTCAGAGAAGCTGTCAATCTCAGCTGTCAATCATGACGTCACATCCCCGTTTTCATAGCATCAAATAACTAACTAAAAGCAAACTTATTTAAAGAATGAACTCTTGAACTAACAGCACCGTGATGAAAAAACTGCCAGAAATGACAGAAACCATCTTTGGAAAAAAATAGTGTAATTTGATTTTACAGTTTTTCGTACAAGACGGGAATCTGAACTTCTCACACAGCCTAAAATTTTGGTTTAGTCTGTCTCACGGTCATCACATTACATGGAGAGGACTCCATCCCCAGGTGTTCCAGCTGATCCGGAGTCGATTCGGGGAGCAGGTCTCGATGGTTGCCCCTTACTTCTCCCTGTTTTTCGGACCTGATGCTCCCCGTGAAAGTCCCTACCTGGTGGAATCCCCTGAGGAAGGACCTGCTTTCTCAAACACGGGCTGAGGATATCACTATCGCTCAAGCCAGAGCGCCCTCTACTAGGAGAGCTAATGCTTTGAAGTGGAGTATGTTCTCTAAGTGGTGTTTTTCCCGGCTGGCAGACCCCGAAAATGCCCAATCAGGGGTGCGTTTCCCGTACAACAACGTGACTCGCTGCTTAAAGATGAACTGAACTGAAAAAAATCAACGTTGATAACGTTGTTGTTTATGACAATTAAAAGTAAATTACATTAAAAATTTTAACTAAAAATATCAATATAGCTTTTTTTAAGCAGCACAAAAATTGCGTTTGTTACGCTGGGAATTTCGTTGACGTCACTGGCATGGTAGGACCCGCAAAGGTATATAGGCAACAGCTGCAGGTCCTGTATACACACACGAAAATGAGTAATTTTAATGGCACGGGTTATGCATTTGAGCCTGTGAGGGACAGGCCAGTAGTATCTGACTACCACCACATGGAGGACGACCAGTTTCAGGCTCCACATACAGTACAGGATCGTTTGGGGGGAAGTGTGTGGGCGCGGGCGCTGCCGGAGCATGGACACCGCACCGGAGTCGATCTGTTGCAGAGAGCTCAACCTGGAACATTTATTGATCGGCGAAAATGCATCTCCATGCACTGTTCATTTCGGATGCTGTGCGGTGAGGGAGACGTGTTGAGGGTGGCTATGCTATCTCTAAGGGATGTCCGAGCTGAAACGCTGGAGCGCCCCATAAGTAGCTGGTATGTAACAGTGTATTTTACGAATTGGCGACTGGGCTAGGCTAGGCTAACTTATATCCTTTTCTCAGACTGTTAAGGTTAACAGTGTACCGCTAGTTCACTCTTTGGGCGAGGGGGCATTTGGGAAGGATGAATAATATTCCGTTCCCATCCTGTGCAGTGAACTAACGTTAACGTTACATCTTTTCCCCTCAGCTGAATATCAAGGATAATAGTATGCGTTGGACTTGTAGCTAAATAAAACATTTGATGTCAGACGCTTCATGTACTCATTGACGTTTTCAACACATCTGTCTCTCGTACCTAGGATTAAGCACTAGAAATCACGACTAGAATAATTTTGTTGACAAAGCAGGGGGATAGAGAGAAGCTAGCTCTGCTAGTGTTGGTTGGCAACGGAGTAGCCTACCATGCCAGTGACGTAGTCGAATGTTGAAATCCAACATGGCGGCGCCCGTGTAACAACAACAACATTTTCAACGTACCATTTTATCCCTTTTAACAAATTCTGCCATTTAAATAATTGTACCAATGATAATAAATAAAATACATCTGTTATATCACATTTTTTCAAATTTCAGTTCAGTTCATCTTTAACTACCATAGTACGATGCATCGTTGAAGAAATCAACTAGCTAGTTCCCGAAACCATATTGTCGCAAATTGGTCATTCAACCACGTTGGTTAATGATGTTACACAGGTGGAGGAGTAATGAATCTGTTTGAGATCGAATTAATGCTAGATGTTTTGCTATAAATTACGGATATGGCATCTGAGGATTATTTCTTATTTTTCTCAGTCATTTTGCTTTATTTCCAGATTCACTCATAGGCTCGTTCTTACGCACTAGATCATGTTCACACATGTACACTCTTCAGAAACTATGCTTTAAATCTCTTGACAAACTCAAAGACGTAAATGACATTTGTATATACTCTAAATGAAAGATATAGATTGTACTGAATGTAAGCTTGCTTATTTGGCTCAATATAAGGATTTATTAAGTCCACATGTCATGCAATAAAGAAACTCTTCTTCTAACCGCAGGTCGAGATCTGTCGTTACAAACACACAACTTTGCGATGCTGTTTGCGGATGTTTGTTAGAACGATGGTTTCGTGAAACACAGACTCGTTGAACTGCTGATAACGACAGAACTTGTGAACATAGATGGCTAACGTTGCTTTTAGGAAACGCACCCCTGCTCTGTGCTTTCCTTTCTGCAAGAGAGGTTGGAGTGGAGGCTCCACCTTGTGCATGAAAGTGCACATCATGATGCAGTTAATGGTGGGTCACTAGGAAGGCACGATCTCGTCATCAGGTTCTTTAGAGGCGCCAGGAAGTGAAATCCTCCCAGACGCACCTCATGCCCTCCTGGGACCTCTCTCAGGTCCTTTCTGGTCTACAGAGAGCTCCCTTTGAGCTGATTGAGTCAGTTGAGCTTAAGATCCTGTCTCTGAAGACAGCGCTCCTGACCGCGCTCGCTTGAGTTGGGCCGACCCTGTCTCACGTGATTCTGAGACCCCAGGCCGGATATGTGCCCGAAGTTAACACCAAAGTTTACCAGGTGGTGAACTAGTAACTTCAGAAGCTCTGAGCAGCTCTTTGTCTGCTTTGGAGGTCAGCAGAAGAGAATCGCCATGGCGTAGCAGTCCCTCGGGGTGTTGCTTACTCTTGGGCATTGGCACGCAACACCTATTACTTCTACGAGATTCGACAACCTTTGAATGTGACTGATTGAATGTGAATGTCTCAGTTACTGATGTAACACTCGTTCCATGAAAGCGATATACCCATATGTGTGTCGCCATGCAAATCTCACTAGCCAATATCCATTGGCCCGTTTTTTCTCCCAAGTATTATTATTTATTAATTTAAATATTACATTTTATTTATTTATATCATGTTTATTTATATCAAACATTTCATTTAATTAATTTTGATCTAATGTGTTAATTTATTTATTTAAATTAAACTTTTTTTTTAAAAACTACATTTTTAGTAAATAAATTCAATTAATCTAATTTGTATTTATTTATTTATTTTTACATGTTTTACTGTGCTTTTCTCCTTGTGGCCCCGATCCTGCTCCATATGACAGATGCGCTGTATTTCAAGCAAAGGTGGGTCCAGTATCCAAAAACTAGTGCTGGGTAACGATTAATCGTGATTAATCGCATCCAAAATAAGTTTGTGTTTACATAATATATAAATATGTGTGTACTGTGTATAATTATTTTGTATATATAAATACACGCACATGCATGTATATATTTAAGAAATGTTTTTTTTATTTATTTATAAAATATTTATATTTATATATATTATCAATTATGTATAAATATATATACACAGTATATACATGCAAATATTTCTTAAATATATAAATGTATATGTGTGTATTTATATACACAAAATAATTATACACAGTACACACATACATTATGCAAACACAAACTTTTATTTTGGATGTGATTAATCGCGATTAATCGTTGCCCAGCACTACCAAAAACTGTCCTCAAGTACTTATAGACAGGGTGTGAATTACACAATGGCCTTCAGGGGTCAGAGAGTTGTGGAGGAGCCTACAGTTACGCACTTATTTCAGTGTTTTAGCATCTATTTTAAGCGGCTCCTGGTTGAGAACCACTGCTATAGTGAATATGTTTTCCATAATCTCCCTTTTGAATATTATTATCAGACCTCTGGTTGGGTGCAGTTATAGGTCAGAGGTCACATGCTCACAGCCCTTCCTCCAATCAGCTGCTCTTCTTCAGAGAGAGATGCAGATAAATGATAAATATACTCATTTTTATTGGAGAGCTCAATCTAACTGAACCCAGCGTATTAGAAGAGTTGGGAACACTTTACGTGAATCCTTTATGTGCAATGCATTTAAAAAAAGTATGTTATAATGCATTATAACTTTTCATCAATGAGTTAAAATACATTATAATATTAACAGATTCCTTACATCTGAAATTGGTTGTTTATGTGTTTTAATGCATTTAATGCAGTGATTCACAAGATCATACAATGCATTATAATATTTACAGATTCCTGACATCTGAAATTGGTTATCATGTTTTAATGCATTTAATGCATTAAAGTGATTCACAAGATCATACAATGCATTATAAGTTGCATTACACTGGCATAATCAATGCATTAAAATACTTTTACAATGCATTATATCTCAGGCTTTAAGTGAAGAGTCTGGTGTTGCAGATCAGTGGCTCATAATGTCACCAGCATCTCTTTATGCAGTGCAAAATCACACTATTGTGCTTAATTCTGTGTCCTCGTGTGTCGACGAGCGGCTGCAAGTCGCAGCATTAAAGGCCCCGCGGATGATATGCATTCACAGAGGCCGGCGTCTGTAAAAATATCCTGGAAATGTAGGCCGGATTATTCCCCGGCTGATATATTAGCTATCAAAACAGAGGGAGCCAAAGTCGCGGGACTTAGCTAAAGACTTTATGCAAAACAAGATCTCTCCGCCTTTCCCTTCGACGGCTGCACTCAATGACTTAATGTGTTATAGACATTTTGCCATGAAGTAATTAAAGGATTATTATAATACAAATCACTTGGTCTGTTTGGCGTGGCGTGGAGCCGTCTGGCAGGTTCAAAGCCTTCGCAGGGGCCGGCGTGCGAATAACACAGGCTTTCTCCCGACTGACGGACAGGAGGACACGCTAATACCCGGAAGAGCCGCTATCCAGTGTCATTTCCACAGGGAAGACGCTTTCCTTCTGCCGACAGACTGAAAAACTGTGGCAAACAACTTCATTTGATCAGCTTTATGTAAAACAGAAGCTTTGCAGGCAGCGCAAATTAATTGTAAATGTTTACGCAGGATTTTAGGAAGTGTGCTAAATGAGATAATCCCACACGCGACCCACGAGGGAACGCTAATACATTTTTAAGAAAAGTGCATCTGCTGATTGTGAACTTCCGAAGCCAGAAGTATCCAGACTCTCCTAAAGAGCATCTATTCTGCTTTTGTTAATCTGTCTATAGTGTGTAATGTTGCTGTTTGAGTTATTCTCTATATCAGTGTTAGTGTTTCTGAACTCCCTGAAACGCCTCCATTACAGTCTTGAGTTTCTTCATGGAACTAACACGTCACAATATTCCTCATATAAATAATTCATATGCAGAATAAAGGGGCGGGGTCTGGTTGAGTTAGTTACTAGTGTGTTAAACTGGCGGTTATGGTAAGGGGCGTGATATTTCCTAAACACACTGGAAGCACTTGACCAATCACAACACACTGCTCCAGCCGACCAATCAGAGCACAGTGTGCTTTTCAGAAGGAGAGGCTTCATCATAGAGACAGGAAGTAAACAGAGCGTTACTGACAGACTGGGAAGAGAGGAGCCGCAACAATGGAGAATATGAGGAAAATAATCAACATTCAAGCAGGAAAACCTGTTCTAGTAGAGCCTGAAAACAACAGCAAGACTTTGAGAAAGGGCTTAATAGGTTCTCTTTTATAAAATAAAGGTTCCAAAAGGGGATTTTCTCCATAGAAGAACCATTTCGGTTTCCTAAAGAATCCTTTAGTGATCCGTTCTTAAAATAACCACATTAGTTCTTAGTGTGAAGAACATTTTTACCAATCTAAAGAATCATTTCGCAATAGAAAGAATCAATGGATGTTAAAGGTTCTTCATGGATCCAGCGATGCCAATAAAACACTGTTATTTTTAAGAGTGTACGTGAACTTCATCAGCATCTCGGTTTGTCTGGCCGTCGGCTGGATCTTTGTTTAGTGTGATTTGGTGTCTCAGACACACGACGTCATTAGTGGACTGAGGATCGCGGCTGACTAATTCCTTTAACACATGACACACAATTACAGTCAAAGAAGGCAGACAAAGGGAGAGGTCTTTCCCCCGCTCACAGTCTGAGAGGATGTTAATGATGAGCTCTGCCTTCCATCAGGAGGACTTCATTAGCTCCTGTTATGAGCGTAAACACAGCTCGATCGGACCAGAGCGCTGCCAGCCATGTCCAAAACACACACCACAGCCTCCACTGCAGCCAATGGATTTTTGTTACAAGAGGAAACTGGCTTTTTAATATCAGATATTGCACACATACATAAACATATGAGTCTGAGTGAATCTCATGTTCATATACTGAATATTGAATCAAATCTGTATGAATGAATGATTCATTCGTCTATCGTACAGTTACAGGTAACACTTTGGGTTACACTTTATTTTAAGGTGTCTTCGTTACACTGTAATTATATATTTAAGTACTGATTAAAATTAAGTAACTACATGTACTTACTAAAGGGTTAGGAATAGGGATTGGTTTGGTTAAGGGGTTAGATGCATGTAATAATCCATAATTAAAAATTATTACTATAGTAACTACATGTAACATATGTAACAATGACATTGTAAAATAAAGTGTAACCACCTTGTTTCGACATGACAGTTACACAAATTAGAGTATACGATACACAGTACTTACTATAGTAATAACAGTACTTGATACATCATTTCAAGCAACTAACCCTAAACCAAACCCTAACCCTACATGTATAGTGTTTCATGTACATAATTCATCATAATATTATAAATAATACCCAATACTTGTGTAATTACACTATAACAACACCACCTTAAAATAAAGTGTGAGCCAGTAATGCTATACACAATTATTCAAACCATGCTATACCAGCTCTAATAGATGCAAATTATAATCGAAATATTATACTATTGGATGCTTGTCGATTGTGTGTTAAAGAGGTCTAAGATCCTTTTAACTGGGAAAATGTGCAGTATCAAATAAAACATGAATTTAGATTGGCCAAAAAACGGTTTTGTAGGATAAAGTAGGGCACAAATGTATGTTTGCATATATGACAAAAGATCTCTTCTTCTGCTTATGCAGCCTGATCAATAGAGGAGAAACGTGCTGAAGCACCTAAAATAACCACAAATGCACACTGAGAGTGACAACAAGATCAACTTGATGTCCTTTTGTTCTCTAGAAATGTAAACCAGAGCGAATCCATCACGGCGTGCTTGTGTGAAATACTGTAGTGAGGTCACATGTGAAAGCAGAAAGTGTGGCGTCAGCAGAAGGCCTGTGGACGAGTGTGTGTGTGTGATTTATTACGGTGTTCGCTCTGCCCTGCTGCGTCCTGACAGAACCAGCCTTTATGTAAAACAAACCCAGGCTTTTTAATCTACTCGCTCTCTCCAGAACTATCCGCCAGATTTCCCCAAGTGCCCAAATGACAAGGGTTGCATTTAATTGTGGGAGGCTTGAATATGATAAGCCAAGCATAGGTGGGTTATTACAGCATAAAGGCTGCCGGTGGGAGCAGTTCAGGGTAATAAACGGCCTCAGACTCCGAGCTCATATAGATGAGGCTGTGCTGGAAGCTCAGGTGATGAGATGGAGAACGGTGTCCCAGCATCCTTCACTGTCATGGGACATGCATGTGTGTGATGCATTGCTGCGCGAGAACTGCGCGTGCTCCATCGCTAGTTCTGATATTCAGCTGTATTAGAGGCTCAGAACGTCATCAAAAATATGATAATCCCCATTCTGAAATCTTTTCACGATTGACAACCAATTTTTACTGTGTGAGAAAAACATTTAGCATGATATTATCGATGAAAAAGTAAGCTATTTTCTGTGAATGTGTGAGACTTAAATAGGTAAATAACAAAGTGCAGTAAACGGTAAAAGTAATTGCGCTATAAACCAGTGTTTTTATGATTACAATAATAAGCTTTCGGAGTGAACGCCAGCGCAGTTAGCGGCCGCTGCTGAAGGAAGATACTGAAGTTTTTATGATTTTATTGTGCTGTGTTTTATTTAGCTGTGGCTGTTTTATTGACATACATTTGCAATACTAATGAGAGCCCTGCCTACCTGACACCGAGGAAACTCTGTTCCTGTCAGACTGTTTGCTCGGTTCGCCCGCTGAGCTCTGAGTGGGAATGGATTGCATTCGTCTGGATTATCCTTTCTTCTGTCTTTCGTCCTGTGGTTTTGATTCATCAGTAGGGGTGTGGCGAGGTGAAAAGCTGTCTCACGATATTGCATGACAGAGCTTGAGGGTGAAATTATCATAGAAAATGCCACAGCTACATTTACATTATGCCTACACTGTCGTTTTGCTTTCTTTATAGAAATAAAAAGCATTTAATTTAGTTAGATAATGGTCGCTTCAGTTGTAAACTATTGTAAATGTCTGCTCTGCTCATCCAGCACGAGCTGCAGTCCAGCAGGAATCACAGTTCACTGATCGCGTGACGAGAGTAAGGCGAGATGACTGACAAGACTATAGCGGAGGATTCTCGTCACACTATTCATCAGTATACGGCGATGGAAATGTCTGTGAGCCCCTCCTGCTCTGCACTTTCACCAGGACATCGCATATCAACCACAACGCAAATACATTCATTGAGCATCCCGACAAAGTTAAAAAATTGACTCTTCAAGTGCAATACCGACATTCTGGTCTTCCAATCCTCGTCCTTCAAAGAAATATCCACGGACTGTGGACCACAGCATAGCCATAAATACTGGTAATAATGATCTTTCTTTTGGATTATGGAACATTCGATGGGTTTCCAACAAAGGTTCTATTCAGTATAATTAAAATCAGACCATAAGTTGCACTTTCTCTGTCTGACTGAGACAAAACAAAGCAACGAAGTAACAACTTTTTTAAACTTAATCATTCAAAAAAAGTAACAACTTTTCTCAACTCAATCATTCTGCTCCTCCAGGCTATGTTTACACCTGCAAACCCCATGCCTCATGCCGTGGTGGGGTCTAGAAATATAATAGTAGTGGAAAGTTTCAAAAATATTTGTGCCAGAATATACTGTACTTAATTTGAGTCTATTGCTCTGTAAATTAATGGGTCAATTCCTATGATTCTTGCTACTGTATTTCATCCTATTTCAAGGCCAATACAGTTTTATGGGTCCCACTTTATATTAAGTGGCTTTAAATACTATGTACTTACATTGAAATTAATAATTTGATACAATATACTTATTGTGTACATACCTGTTTTTACATTGTACTGATATTTGGAAAATACCTGCATGTAATTACAGCTGTAATTAATGTATGCAATTACATTTGTAATGACACTGTTGACCCTTCCCTTATACCTTAAACCCACCCTCAAAGATACCCATACCACCACACCTGACCCTAACCTTACCCGTATCACAGACACCTGACCCTAACCTTACCCGTATCACACACACCTGACCCTAACCTTACCCGTATCACACACACCTGACCCTAACCTTACCCGTATCACACACACCTGACCCTAACCTTACCAGTATCACACACACCTGACCCTAACCTTAACCTTATCACACACACCTGACCCTAACCTCAGCCGTATCACACACACCTGACCCTAACCTTACCCGTATCACACACACCTGACCCTAACCTTACCCGTATCACACACACCTGACCCTAACCTTATGTCTCCTAATGTGATTTTGCTTGGGGATTTTAACATTCGTATTGATAATGCAGGCAGTGTATGTAGAAATGTTGGCTAGTAGAAGCTGATTTGACGGTTGATAACAGACCCACTACAGAGCGTCCGGTGAGAGACTTTTATCAGAGATGATCAGGTATTCGGGAATAACCCATTTATTGTCACCACAACTCAGTACACTGAATAAATTCGACTTTGCATGTGTGTGTGGTTTTCTATAAATACAGATATAAGAAATAGATAAGTACAAATAACAATAACAAATAATAGTAGTCACAATAAACATAGTAACAGTAATCTCCACAATGAATTACTATGATTAATACAGTACAATAGGAACAAATGTGGCATTATATGGAAAAATGCACTGCTAGAAATTATTAATACTGAGCGGTTGAAATACGACACCTTTGCGTGCTGAGGACAGAAATGGAGCCGCTCTGTCTAGCACATTAGTGCGCATGCGCCCAAAGAGTGTTTTATCTCTAGAAGTGAGCGATCTATATATTAAATAAACCATATAATGACTAAAAGGTACATAGATTATGTCTTCTAAATATAACAATGAAATACCTGAGGAAACTAGTATGCAAATATACACAAACATAGTTACGAGCTAGTTCGCATCGTCACTCGCATACATTAACTTTTCCACATGCGATGGGATTTCCACAGGCTATTCAAACGTTTATAAACTAAATGGAAAACAATATATAAAAAGGCTGCTACTTACTTTACAGGCACGCACACAACTTTAGCAAAGATAAACGCTACAGTAAAGTAGCTTGCATCCATCCGCTTTCCCGATCGTCAGACTCAATTCAGTGGGCGGGAGCACTGACCTGCACGTCTTTTCCGCGGCGCTGATTGGCCCGCTGGACAGATGCTGCGACGAATGCGTCAATTTAGTCATATAACAAAGGAACTAAGACACTTGAATATAACACTAATAGTGGCCTTTTTTACAGCCGCCCCCAGATGTCCGTAAGGAAATATGTACAATAACAAAAGGCCTATAACATATACCACTCAAAATAGCTCTAATCTGGTATGGCAGGCAATTGGATGAGGCGTGCGACTGAGTGTGTGTACGACCTCTCTCCCACTATAATTTGAGCTGTTCTTACTCTGCTGTCCACTCCAGGGAATACCCTTGACACCTGGCCCACCGGCCAGAGGGCTCTTGGCAATTGGGGGTCAACGATCAAGACGATGGTGCCAACCTGGATGTCAGATTTCTCATCCTGCCACTTCTGCTGGGTCTGAAGGCTTGGTAGGTAAAACCTGATGAAGCGCTTCCAGAATTGGTCGGCAAGGACTTGACTATGCCGCCATCTGCGTCGACTGATCAGTTCAGATTCCGGGTAAATCACAGGAGGAAGTGATGAATCTGGCCGCTCCATCAGAAGGGAATTTGGTGTGATGGGGTCAAGATCGGAAATATTGGATGAAGTGTAGCCCATTGGCTTGGAATTTAAGATCCCCTCGATCTCCACCAACATAGTGTACAGCACTTCGAAGATGACAGACTGGGCGCCAAGTGTTGTCATCAAGGCCTGTTTTAGGGATCGAATCTCTCTTTCCCAGCTGCCACCAAAGTGTGGAGAATTAGGGGGATTGAAGTGGAATTGTATTTGCTGGCTTGCCAGCTGCTCTTGCAGTTCTGGGACAATAGCTGCGTATGCTTCTCTCAATTCTCTCTCCCCTCCTTTGAAGTTGGTCCCTTGATCCGATAAAAGCTCGAATGGCTTGCCTCGTCTTGCGATGAATCGTCTGAGAGCCATGAGGAATGAATCAGAGGCGAGACTATGAAGGACGTCAATGTAGACTGCCCGGGTAGTGACACATTTGAACAGGATGCCCCATTTCTTCTCGTTCCTGCGACCTACTTTAACAGTATATGGACCGAAGCAATCCATTCCTGTTGAGTAGAAGGCGGGCTTGAATAAACGTAATCTGGCTGGAGGGAGGTCTGCCATTTTTGGTACCTCAGGGTTTTTTCTCCACTTCTGGCAGTCCACACAAGCACTCTGACACCGTTTGATGGCCTCTCTGCCTCGAAGAATCCAATATTTACATCGAAGCTCGGCGAAGACTCTTTCAGGGCCTGGATGGTGGAGTTTAGTGTCGTAACTCTGTATGAGCAGTTTAGAGACTGGGTGTTTCGGGTCTAGGACAATGGGGTGCACTGTATCTGGATCTAGATAAGGGCTCCAACGTAGACAACCTCCTACTCTGATCAGCTGAGTCTCACGGTCAAGCTCAGGGGCAAGTGTCTTTAACCTACTGCTTCTGGAAAGTGATTTTCCTGCCTTTAACTGCTCCAGTTCAGGAGGTGCACTCCTCCTGAGCTTGCTGTAAAACACTGATTTCGGCCATTTTGTAGTCATCAGCTGTCTGACTATTGCCTGCCGCCCCATGACAGGCCTTGGATTTAATTAGCTCTTCGAAATTCTTAAACAGGCTGATGTCAGGGAATGACAAGCTGGCTGTGAAGCAGGTAAGGAAGCAGGGAACTGTTTTACGAAGCTCGACTTCATCTGCAGCCACATGATGTGGGATTTCCGGCCACAGATTTGGAGGATCTTTGAGAAAGGATGGCCCTTGGTACCAAAAGCTGTCTGATCCCAGCTTATTTAGGCTTTTCCCTCGTGTTATATCGTCTGCTGGGTTATGAGCTGATGGTACATAACGCCATGTGTGCTTGTCTGTAATGTCCTGGATCTCCGCGACTCTGGTTCCGACAAACACCTTAAATCGGCAAGATTCTGACTGCAGCCAAGTGAGGACTGTGGTGGAGTCAGTCCAAAGAGTGAATTGGTTTATGGGAAGGTTCAGTTCTGTTCTGACTACTTTAGCGAGCTGTGCCCCAGTCAGAGCAGCACAGAGTTCCAGCCGAGGGATCGATTGCTGTTTTTCGGGTGCCACTCGTGACCTGGCTGTGAGGAAGGCCACCTCTACCTGCCCATGTTGATCCTCTGTGCAGAGGTAGGCGACTGAGCCATAAGCACACTCAGAGGCATCACAGAAAACATGTATTTCTCTCTGACTCATGTCTGTGTCTCTGATTGGGCTGGTGTAACACCTTGGAAGGACAATGTGTTGCAGGGCAGGCAGCTCCTCCACCCACTCTCTCCAGGTCTGTAGAAGATCTACAGGTAAATGCGGATCATCCCAGTCCCTTTTCTTATCCCAAAGGTGCTGCACTATGAGCTTGGCTCTGGTAGTGAAGGGAATAAGATAGCCCAGGGGGTCATACTGACTTGCCACAACTTTGTAAATGGTACGCATGGTAGTCTCAGTGGTTGCTATGGGACGGTACTTGTAAGAAAGGGTGTCCGTTTGGTGATTCCAGAGAAGCCCCAGTGTAGATTCTTGGGTGTTGCTCTGCCCTTGTGAAATCCAAAGTTCAGTGCCATCGGATCTGGCCTCAGGAGGTAAATGGCTTACGATAGAGAGCTGGTTGCTGGACCACTGCCTCAGGTCAAAACCCCCCTCTGCTAATAAGTTCCTTAGTTTGTCAACAAGAATCTTTGCTTCTTCCACTGAGGAGAAGCTTTGCAGACAATTGTCGACGTAGAAAGACTTCAGGACAGAATGGTGGACGTCTTCCCCAGGTTGGCTATGGTCGAGGACATGTTTTTGTAATGCAAAGATTGCACAGCAAGGGCTGCATGTCGTGCCGAAGGGGAGAACCTGCCATTCATAAACACTGGGTGGATCCTGTGTCTTTAGATCCCTCCAGAGGAATCGCAGGAGTGGCTTGCCTTCTGGAAGCAATCTAATCTGGTGGAACATCCCCTTGATGTCACGGCTTATAGCAATGGAATGTTCTCTGAATCTGAGCAACACTGCGAGAAGAGATGGGCCTAACACAGGTCCAGGGAGCAAGAGCTTGTTAAGGTTTTGACCCTGATATTGAAAAGAGCAATTAAATACAACTCTGTTCTTCCCATTGTGTTGGACCAGGTGATGGGGAATGTACCAGGTGTTAGTTGAGCATGTTCAGCACTTGGTTCCACGCTGACTACATAACCTGCCTGGTCTAGTTTCTGAATCTCTGCAGTGTAGGCAGCTGCTTGCTTTGGGTCTTTGGCCAGCCTTCTCTCTGTGGCTCGCAGATGAGGGAGAACAGCATTTTTGGGGGCCTTGAGGTCTGGCATGTTCTTAACATGCAAAATTGGTGTTGCATAGCGCTTAACACCATCCACCTCTACTCTCACTGTCTTGCTCTCCAGAATTTCCACTGCTTCCTGGTCTTGTCTGGATCTTGTGCTTATCTTTTCACTTTGCCAGGGAAGCACATCTATCTGCCAAAGTCTCTCCACTTGTTTGAGAAGATCAGTTTCTGGAGATGCTATTGAGGTGAAAAGACACTGCTGTTCAGTGACCGCATGCTGCAGGTGTTGTACAGGGCCCTGCAAAGTCCAGCCGAGATGAGTCTTGATGGCTACTGGTCCCCCTGGGGGGCCTAGGCGGATTGGCTCCACTGACGTAATGAGGTGGGGGTAGTCTGATCCAATGAGCAGGACAGGGCGAACTGCCTCTAAATGGCTCAAAGGAAGCCCTCTGAGGTAGTGGTATTTCTCCCGTAAGGTCTTAACCGGGTGTGTATGTTCAGCAAGACTCAACTGCTGTGCTGTAAATGCACCCTTTATGTGATACAGTTTGTTGGCCTGAGACAGGGGCGAGATGTGAAAGGACACTGCTGCACCAGAGAGCATTTGTAATTCCTACCTGATTGTGCGAAGTGGAAGATCCTCTGGCTGACCTTTTAAGCCCAGCTGTTTGGCAGCATTGTGCAGAAGGATGGTCCTCTCCGATCCATCGTCCAGGATGGCATAGCCTTTCATCTTGTGTGCCCCGTTTCGGATAATGACCTTGACGATCTTCAGAAGAACCTTTCGGCTGGCAGGGGGCTTACGAATGAGAAGTATCTCGTTCGTAGTGTTGAGGAGGCAGGCATTAGCAGAGGAACCTTCATTTGGGGTAGTCTTTGGGATGTCTGCACTCTTGGGATTGATTGCATGAAGGACCAGTAGGTGGCGTCCATTACACTGTTTGCAGCGCATTTTCAGATTGCACTCTGAAACTTGATGATTCCTCCCACAGCGCCAGCATCTGTTGCGGTCTCTTATCCAGTTTCGTTTCTGGTCAACGGTAAGCTGCTTAAAGTTGTTGCAATTGTTTAGGGAGTGTTTATGGTGGTCACAGTAAGGTTAAAGCAGGTTTGTTGGCTGTAGGTGCCATCTTTGTCTGTGGAGGTGCTTTCTCTGTGCCAAAAAGAATGGTGGCACTTTTAGCGAATGGTTTAGAGTCTCTGATTACTTCTCGTGTTCGTGCTGGATATCCACGACGACTAGCTCCTACAAACATTGATGTGTCCTCCTGCACTTGAATCTCATACTCTAGCCACTCTGACAGATCAAGAAGGGTGGGTATTGGCACCTGGTGAGGATGTGCAAAGCGTCGAAAACTTGACCTGAGGTCGTGCGGCAGCTTCCCTAGGAGCCGGGAGACATGGGAGCCACACTGCAGCTCAAAGGTGCCCTTCCTTCCTAGTTGCTCTAGCATGCCAACGAGGGAACGAACCCTGAGGGCGAAGAGTCGGAAAGCTTTAATGTCCCCACTGGCTATGTTTGGACCATCCATGAGCTCTGCTATACGTTGCAATGCGAGCTGATGAGGCTGACCGTATTGCTGATCCAGTGCTGCCATGGTCTTTGTGAACGGTTGTTGTGAATGACTGTACGAATCAGCAATAAGCAGTGCCTCCTCAAGTTTAAGGTGATCAGTGAGTATTTGGAATTTGAATCTCTCCGTGGCTGTAGCTGGGAGAATGTTTTCCAGGGCTATCTTGAGCCGTGAGAATCCTCTAGGATTCGGATCTACAAAGTCTGGAATTGTGGGGGACGGACCTCTGTACATCTGCTCTAGCTCCGGTGGAATTGGGCTGGATGCTCCGCCTGGCAGGTGTGAGCCTTGGGCGGATTCAAAAGGTTGAGGGGCTGTGTTCTCTGGCTTGTATGATGCATAACGACTCGGTCTATAAGGCGTCTCAGTTTTGGGGTATGCTCTTTCCTCCCTTGAAGCATCCCACCTGTCCTGTTCGGAGTGTGACGTGTGGTGGGGAGAGTGTGGCTCTGCTCTGGGTATAGCTATTGGAGCTAGGAAAGCCTCAGAACTGTGCTTGGGCTGATCTGATTCAATAGACCTGAATCGTGGGGCTGACACTGGTGTGAAGCTCTTATCACTCTGTTGTGTTCTCAGCAAACTGCGTGGCGCTGCTGCTGCATTTGTCGTTTCAGCTGAGAAAGTTCTTGTGAATACTGGTCTTTTTATTGCTGCATCGTCTGTAGCAGATTGTCATGGGCAAGGCGGAGATCCCTGTTCTCACGCTGGAGGATGCTGGTTCCCCATGGTTCATTATCAGACCACTGTAAAGGGCGATCAGGCTCTTTGCACAGTAGCGATGTTGGAGTGATACCAGCTGCACCCTCTTGTTCTGGGCTGGAAGGCACTGTAGGATGAAACTGAGAGTGTGGTGACATGGGTTCTGGAAACAGTCTTGGGAGAGTGAAGCCACTGAGGTCATACTCCTCATATCGTGCAGGGAGGGCTGTCTTCCTCCTGACACGCACGACTGGCTCATCCTCTTCATACTGTGACATCTCTCCGTAGTAAATCTGGGGATCCGGCTCGAAGGACCATGTAGAAATGTTGGCTAGTAGAAGCTGATTTGCCGGTTGATAACAGACCCACTTCAGAGCGTCCGGTGAGAGACTTTTATCAGAGATGATCAGGTATTCGGGAATAACCCATTTATTGTCACCACAACTCAGTACACTGAATAAATTCGACTTTGCATGTGTATGTGGTTTTCTATAAATACAGATATAAGAAATAGATAAGTACAAATAACAATAACAAATAATAGTAGTCACAATAAACATAGTAACAGTAATCTCCACAATGAATTACTATGATTAATACAGTACAATAGGAACAAATGTGGCATTATATGGAAAAATGCACTGCTATAAATTATTAATACTGAGCGGTTGAAATACGACACCTTTGCGTGCTGAGGACAGAAATGGAGCCGCTCTGTCTAGCACATTAGTGCGCATGCGCCCAAAGAGTGTTTTATCTCTAGAAGTGAGTGATATATATATATTAAATAAACCATATAATGACTAAAAGGTACATAGATTATGTCTTCTAAATATAACAATGAAATACCTGAGGAAACTAGTATGCAAATATACACACAAACATATTTACGAGCTAGTTCGCATCGTCACTCGCATACATTAACTTTTCCACATGCGATGGGATTTCCACAGGCTATTCAAATGTTTATAAACTAAATAGAAAACAATATATAAACAGGCTGCTACTTACTTTACAGGCACGCACACAACTTTAGCAAAGATAAACGCTACAGTAAAGTAGCTTGCATCCATCCGCTTTCCCGATCGTCAGACTCAATTCAGTGGGCGGGAGCACTGACCTGCACGGCTTTTCCGCGGCGCTGATTGGCCCGCTGGACGGATGCTGCGACGAATGCGTCAATTTTGTCAGGAGGACAAAGGAGGAGGACTTAGGTGAAGAGGTGATGGGCTTTATTTTAATAATAAAAATAAAACAAAATACCAACATTCTACAAAATTCATCTTCTGATTTTTTTTTTTAATGGTGGTTGGCAAAAAACTTTTTAATGTGCATTACCGCCACCAGCACAAAACTGCAAACACAAGGAGAATAAATAGGGAGCAAACAAGGCAGGTAACGAGGGAGGACAGGTGGGGCAAATTAACCAATAATCAGGTCACAAGATGGAAGTCGAAACAATTGACAGGAGAGCACATGGCACAAGGAAACGCATAACAAGCCATGTGTGCTCACACCAAACATGACAAAAAACACAAGCACATGGCCAGTAAAACAAATCACAAACAAAGTGCTCACACAAAATGAGACATGAAGAACAATGAGAACACTCATAAGCCACGTGTTCACAAAGAACATGACATGAAAGCACACAGCTAGTGTAAAACACAAGTGTGCTACACAGCACAAGACAAAACATGACATGAAAGCACGCAGCCGATGTAAACACGAACCGCGTGCTACACAAAACACACGTGAACAGAGCGAACATGAAACCGCACGTTCACACAAGACAGAACGTTATGCACGAGAACGAGCGTAAGCTTATCGTGTGCGATCACAACAGAAAACAAACATGCGGAGCATGAATGTCCGAATCCGACACAAAACCGAAACCAAACTAGACAGATGTGCCGTGATCCAAACACCAACGCACATGTAACAAAGGCACCTGACATCGACGGAGGAAATGTGGGAATTAGGTTTAACTGTGAAATGTATGATGAAAATTGGCTAGCAATTTCGCCAAGAAAATACCAAGAAATATGTTACAGCATTTTGTCTTTCGAGTACACTTGCAAAATCCGCGATGGGACAGAGCTCGAATAGCTTCCGCGTCAGTGACTTTTTATTGTACAAAATTGCTGTCAATCAAAAGGAGATGCAGTCTTTCGACAGACCCTGCAATCATCACGCAGAAGCCCAGAGTCCAGTCCAGGGACATAATCGCAGCATTTATCCAATGACCGTCAAGTTTCGAAGCACTGACAAAAACTGTTCAAAGCAGCACCACTGAAGTCACCGGACGCTCGACTTCAACAGGGAAATGCACTGTGACGCTCCGGGAATGAATGAAGGAAATCGAGTCAGCCGATCTGCTATATGTAGCTGATTATGAACCAGCTCGTCTTCGAGATGAACGTGTTCTAACGCATTTTTTGTCAATAAAATGTTAACACAATAGTACATATTTGACCATTAATTATTTGACATTATAGGGGAAGCCAAGCTTCCCTTGCAGTCTTAAAGAAATCGCCACTGCTCTGTTGAAAACCGGGTCTGTTTCGTTTGTCGACTCTTCTCCTGGGTTTACTCCGTCAAAGGCCTTCATCTGGAGCGTTTATATGTCAGGACTGGACTTATAATACACAAAGAACTGAATGCTGAGCATATGCAAAACTATAACGTTGCTCTTTTCTCAGTTAAAACCAAATACAATTCTTGTTTAATTATGTTCGGCGAAGGGAATACAAGGACCATTTATTTATGGGGTAAATAATATCTTAAAGCCACCTGATTCTTCTCCCTCTCATCTGTACTCTACTGCTATTTGTGATGCTTTTATGTTCTTTTTTAATAGAAAACATTCATCAGCAAATATCTGTATCGAATCTAGACTGTTATACTGTCAATTCTAGTTCTGATCATCCTCTAATTTCTACTCTTTCCAAACTTCCAACTATGGATTAAATAGACTGTACTATTCAAAAATCTAAATCTGCCACATCCTATTCCAACATACTTAGTTAATTAGTGATATTAATTACTCTTCACTTGTTCCTTCTTCACTCTAATAAATGTGATAACTCCTGTACCATTCAAGTAACTTTGATCATTTCTGCCCCATTTTTAAATCACACATTTCTTTCTAAATTACTGGACAGGACCGGGATCATCTTTCTGATAATAGTTTATATGAACAATTTCAATCTGGTTTCCGTTCCTATCATGGTGTTGAGACTGCATTGGTTAAGACCTCTAATGACTCACTGTCAGCTGCTGACTCGGGACTTTAATCTATACTTATTCTGCTCGACTTGAGAGAAGCATTTATTACCATTTTGCACAGTATCCTGTTTAGACAGATTAGAATGTATTTATTGGGATCATTGGTAGATGACTTGGTTCAGATCTCTATCTTCTTGGTTCATATCTCACTACTGGTGTTCTGCAGGGCTCCGTCTTGGACCCTCTCTTATTTATTATTTATCTTCTACCTCTTGGTAATATTTTTAGGAAATTTGGGATTCAATTTCCTTGCTATGCCGATGACACCCAACTTTGGCTTGTCTTCCAAACCAACTTCTACTTTTCCTCCATCTGTCCTCTCAGATTGCTGAGATTACAGCTTGGCTTACATCCAATCTTCTCAAACTTAACAGTAGTGAAACTGACATTCTTCTTGTAGCTTCAAAAACCAACCTGGCTAAATCTTATTGTTCATTTGAGAACATTAATAGTTAAAAGTTTGGGTGTCTTCTTTGACAGTACTTTATCATTTGAAGCTCATTTAAATAGAGTCACCCGATCTGCATATTTTAACATACATATTAATTAACTTCGTCCTGCTCTCTCAGTAAAGAGCACTGCTATTATTGTTCATGCTTTATCACGTATTGATTATTGTAACACTCTTTTCTACGGCCTTCCTTTGAAGCTTCTCTTCAAACTTCAGTTAGTACAAGCTTCAGCTGCTTGAATTGTTAGCAGAACTCCTGTAATTGAACATATTACTCCTATATTGCAACACTTGCATTGGCTCCTGTTTAAATACCGTATTGATACCGTAATGTTAATTGTTTAATTATGTTTGTAAGGTGTCCTTGAGTGTCATATAAGGCATCTATAAAAAAATATATAATATTGATAGAAAATACCCATATGCAATATCAAGCTGCATAACGGGTTGTTTTGGTACAGCTAAAAATAACTGGAAGTGAAGGACACTGGAAGCCTCACACGTTCACTTTTCAAGTAGCCACAATCATTTGTACATTAAAATAGGGGTGGATAAAGACATGTTCTTTCTGAAATAAAAAAAACTGGCTTTTATGTCATTCATATACTATCGGCATAATTTCTACCCTATAGAGATAACATATTCACACAGTAAAAATGGTATGATTTAAAAAGGAGTTAAGTTTTAGAAAACAAACTGAAAACAAAAAACAAACAAACCCCCAGTGACAGGGCGACAATGGAGAACCCTCTAGATGAACTGTTTCATGCAAGTACATGCGTCACACACAAAGGGAGAGAAACACGACCCGGTATACCTCAAGCGATATTGAAGACCAAACTGGTGTGACGTCATTTCAAACAAAACCAGGCCAAATAAAAGTTAGTTTGGAGTTTAAAACAGCTTGTTAAAGTGAGCTTTCTGGAAGAGATTGCTTCATCTAAAGTAAACACCTCCCATTGGTTGGTGGTGATGATGTAATATGTAGGTGTGGCTCTGAGGCTCCGCCTTCTCTGAGATGTAAATCTTCTCCAGTTCATTTCTTCTGTTCAGACGCCAGTAAAAACATGAACACACCTAGAGATGCTTTATAGCAGAAACTGAAGCTGAAAGAGACACTGACACTATTTTTTATGTTTAATACTGTAATCTCGGTCCAGATCCGGGCCACATCTGGTACATGTGGATTCAATGCGGCCCAGATGTGGGCTGGATCTGGGTCGACACTATGTTGCTGTCTGGGACTGCTTTAAAGCAATGTACTGTATAAAGTGCTGTATGAATAAACGTGACTGTAGATCTGAATCTCAGATGTTTCAAACATCCACATGTCTATGATCATATGCTTTCTGAACTGCAGTTTGCTCTGTTTATTCTGTTATTGAGAGGAAAGTGCAGCACATATTTACATATTCATCTGAATGTGGACTGCGTCGGGATGTTCACTAACAGAATTTTATTGAAACATATTCAATGAATATCACAAACTATCATGTTCAAATGTTCTCAAATGTTTCTTTGAAAGGGTTTCTCCTCGGGACTGTTTTATTGTGACCTTAAGGGAGTATTTCATGTTTTCAGAGAGGCTGAGCACTGGTGAATACTTGCACACACATCCCTCCATTCGTGCTCTTTCCCCCATGATGACTACACTTGAACATCACCTCCTCGGGCCAATCAGAGTTCGACTAACTGATCGACAAGTGACCGCTGGAAAAGCCTTCAGTCAACACGGCATCTAAGATCCATTATCACACGCTGAACGGGTAAACGCATCTTCATTGATCTGCTGGACAGACAGAAATATGTTTTCTTGTTCCCCCATCAAAAGCAGAAAGCAAACAGTATCCTGGCGTGCTGGAAAAGCATCACTACGGACGTGACATTTAGTGTGAAAGTAAATAACGCTGTGGATTATCAGGCTATCTGTAAACTGTGAGCTGAATATTGTGTGTTTCCAGCGGGAGATGTTAATATCAGACAAACACTCACTCACTCACTCACTCACTCGAGATCCTGAGAGCATTTCAAAGCCATGCGAGGTACAAAAGAGGCTAAAAAGTGAAGCTATATCATTTACATCCGCACTGTGTTTGTGCATGAAATAATCATGCGTGAGTGTTAAAGTGCTTCGTGATGAAGAGGACGCAGTTTTAATAACAATCTTGGCTTTACCAGAGCTTGTTAAAGCGGGAGCTTTTGCGGTAAAGTCGCTGTAATTTGTAAATTGCGCTGCGGAGTGAATTGCGGGTTGAGGGTCTCGCAGCGGGAGCCGGATCGCTCCGGTTTAATGACACATACGCAGAGCATCTCAACCCGACGGCACATTACCAGCCAGATAATGTCAAGCGCTCGCTGTCTGGCTTTATATTGGCTTTCGGAGCAATCTTACTCTCTCACTCTCCTGATTTGGCCCTGTAATGCACAGTGGGTAATTCACACTATATTAAAAACTGTTGGTGCAACAATAGCATCTAATCACCAGCGCAAATGATCATCTGCAAATGAAAGGCGGCGGCGTGTGGAACGTGTCCCAGCATCCTCCTCTTCTACACTAATCACTCGCTCTTTGCAATGTTTGTTTTGGAAGAACTGGAACAGGCCTCTGTTGTTCTAGCTGATTAAATCTTTCTTTCTGGACGTGTTTTTTGATTAGCGTCTGCTAGTGTTTTTGGTGAGCCGCCTCCATCATCATCGCGTGTCATTTGTCAGAGATGTGAAAGCATTGGTTTGAAACGTTCTGTGTTTACATGCAGAGAAGCCATGAAATGCTGATGACATGCGAGGGCTGTTCTCCTGCTCTCCTCCTCTCTCGTGTCATGTGATCGCATTATCGCGAGCGCGCAGGAGCGTAACATTAGCATAAGTGTCAGCTCAAGAGGTCTGACGCTCACAGAACACCTACAGTCCCAAACTTTATGTTTTTCCCGTGTGTGTGTGTGTGTGTGTGTGAGCGACTGAGCTTTCATCTGATCGCAGGCCGTGTTCGTGCTTTCCTTCTCTTTCACTGGAGGCTTCTGAACACAAGCCGATTATGGATAACAAGCACATTACAGCACAGCGGGCGGCTCCGCGGCTCTTTCCCGTTTCAATTGCTTCTGAAACGCAGGACTTTACATGTTTCAGACTGAAGTGATGTGGTCTGATCCGTTTGACACCAGACCTCAGGATGACTGCGTCGCTGCTAACAAACACATGTGAAAATATATGAAAATATAAACATATGTTCCAGGAAACAATTGCCAGAAAAAAGTAGTAACATTTGAAAAACAACAACAAATACATTATAGCCTATGAGCGTCCAACTAAAGTGTTTCAGAAATAAAACCGTTCCATGTATAAATAATGTGTTTATGCTAACGCTTTGGGAACATTATTAAAGACCAGATAACTGTGAACAAACGTTCCATTAGCGTTAGTTTGAAAAAACTTGACAGGATGTTCTGAGAGAGGCATTTCTGTGCCAAGATGCCAAAAGCGACACTTCATTTACTGTTTGATTCAACACTGAAAATGTGTGAGTGGGTGTGTGTGTGTGTGTGTGTGTGTGTGAGAGAGAGAGAGAGAGAGAGAGAGAGAGAGAGAGAGAGTCTGTGTGTGTGTGTGTGTGTGTGTGTGTGTGAGAGAGAGAGAGAGAGAGAGAGAGTCTGTGTGTGTGTGTGTGTGTGTGTGTGTGTGTGTGTGAGAGAGAGAGAGAGAGAGAGAGAGAGAGAGAGAGTCTGTGTGTGTGTGTGTGTGTGTGAGAGAGAGAGAGAGAGAGAGAGTCTGTGTGTGAGAGAGAGAAAGAGAGAGAGAGAGAGTCTGTGTGTGTGTGTGTGTGTGTGTGTGTGTGTGTGTGTGTGTGTGTGTGTGTGTGTGTGTGTGTGTGAGTGTGTGTGTGTGTGTGTGTGAGAGAGAGAGAGAGAGAGTCTGTGTGTGTGTGTGTGTGTGTGTGTGTGTGTGTGTGTGTGTGCGTGCGTGCGTGTGCTGTGTGTGAGAGTGTGTGTGTGCGTGTGTGTGCCTGTGTGTGAGAGTGTGTGAGAGTGTGTGTGTGTGTGTGTGTGTGTGAGAGAGAGAGAGAGAGAGAGAGTCTTTGTTTGCATTTATCATTTTAACTTGAAAATCTGATATTTTACAGCATTTGAATATACAACTTCGTATCTCACGTCTGTTAATGTCTGAGTAAAAGTGTAAGAAAGCTCATTTTCATCTCGTCTCCACCAGATCATCTCTCTCACCTGTGTTTGTTTCCTAATAAACGCCCGTGTGTTTAAATGAGCACCTTCACATGCTCACAGGTCTCATAATGACTGTTATCACACCCGTGCGGGAAATCAGGATAATAATCCGGGATCGGGAGCAGACGAGCACGAGGAGTAAAGAACAGGAACACGAGGAGTATCAGCTCTTCCTTCATGAGCGCTGAGAACTGGAGAGATCAATGCACTGCAAGTCTATTGGCCAGTGTGTTTATTGTGTTATTATTTTTTAAAAAGGAAGGTGCCTTTGATTCTTGAAGGTCAGTGTTTATGATGAGCTGTATAATTTAACTCTGCACTTGGTAATTCATCATTCTCACAGAATAAACTGCAGTCATGTGATTGAGAAGCTCTAGCACTGTCAATAAACACATCATGTCTGTTACGATATCTGCTAAGCAAATAAAATGAATACATAATGGACACCAATATTGATTTAGACCAGTGGTTCTCGACTGGTTTGACCCACATTTTCCCACGATCGTTGAGCCACGACCAATTTTGAGGAATTTGAACCAAGTATTATTTCTGGTTGACACAAACACCGTCCCACTTTACTCAACATACGTGTAAATTGTAAGATTATCACCAACTCTGATGAATAATAGTGTAAGCTAAGGCTGTTATTAAAGGGATAGTTCATCCAAAAATGAAAGTTCTGGCATCATTTCCTCTCCCTCATGTAGTTCCTGCATGAGTTTCTCTCCTGTGCTGAACACTACAGAAGATGTTCTGATGAATAACCCAGCTGTTGATGTGCTCTGAGATCTTCCTTCTCAGATTCTACAGAATGTCCAGAGCACTTGTCTATTACATGCCGTTTAATTAACTCTACTTAAATGTCTATTAAACTGAAAGCGCTTGGGTGGTTTTTGCTGACCTCTTCAGCTCCTCATGATGAAGCTTGGTTTACAGGTATGAAGCCCTGCAGTAATTAGAGGGGTTTCAGCAAGTCAGACGATCCCGAAACAGAAACCAGTGTTATTCCTGACGGAGAAAACGCCTTCATGAACATGCAATCAGCTTCGGCTTCACTCCGGCAGACGGTCACTCCACGCAGCTTCATCACTACAGTGACCCAAACAACAATACTTTATTTCATGTCTCCAACAATCAAACTACTCCTTGCCTTGGAGCACAAAAATCTTGGGTTATTTTTTTTTACCAAAATCCTGGGTTGAGCCTTTTGAATATATATATATATATATATATATTTTTTTTTTTTTTTCAGTATTTGGGTTAGTTTTGTGTAACCCAGATCCTGTGTCAGACGTAACAACCCAGTGTTTGGGTAATTTTTGTGTAACCCATATCCTGGGTCAGACTTAACAACCCAGTGTTTGGGTAGTTTTTGTGTAACCCAGATCCTGGGTCAGGCGTAACAACACAGTGTTTGGGTAGTTTTGGTTTATATCTAACCCAGATCCTGGGTCAGGCGTAACAACCCAAGGGTTGAGTTATTTATCGCGGGCTTAATGAGACCTCTTCAGGAGAGTGCAGTGCAGCTCCGTCAAATTGGTTTATGTCTTTGGTAAAATACAGGTTTGTGTATATTTTATCTATAAATTCGTTATTGTTCTGTATATTATTTCCTATTATAATACAGGGGCTAAGACAAGTTTTTCGCTTGATGGAATGCCTGATGCCTTGCATAAAGTTTTATGATTTTATTCAAAAAGATACAGAATATAAATACTTAGGATGTTAAAATATGTTCTCAGAGCTGTACACTGAGTGTTTATGGACAGCTCATGGAGTCACAGCATATTTCTGCTGCGAGTGAAACACAGCGTCTGAAGTTAGAAGTTCCTCCGCTGAACACGACACAAGCTAACATAAAGGAATTATCATGCACACCAGTGGAAGTTATTACCAGAGTAAGTACATGTAACGTGTAGAATAAAGTTTTGCCAGTGACTTAAGATGCATATTTACAATAGTGTAATAACGGATGTCATTGTCATAGACTGTAAAAAAAATATGGACGCAGTGTCCGTGATGTCACCCGTAGGTTTCTGAAGAGTATTTTATCACTCCCGGATAAACGAACATGTGCAGCGAGGCGGATTAGCTGAGGTGACGTGATGCTAACAGACAGCAGACAAACCGCTAGTAGTGACATCAGCAGCAATCCACCTGTCACTCAAGTGGCCACACCCTCAATTATGCAGAACTTTAAGGCTTAATATAATTTAAATGGATAGTTATAAAAAATGCACCCCCCTCACAGTCGTCATGAAGGGCGAAATTATCTATATAGACCAAAATCACTTTTTGCTCCAGACTGTAAACATGTTTTTTCTGCTGTAAAGTTGGGCATTTTAACATGGCGGTCTATGGCAGTGGTTCTCAAACCTGTCCTAGGGACCCCTCGCCACTGCACATTTTGCATGTCTCCCTCACCTAACACACCTGATTCAACTTATCAGCTCATTAGTACAGACGGCAAGACTTGAATTAGGTATCTGATGAGGGAGACATACAAAATGTGCAGTGGTGAGGGTTCCCTAGGACAGGTTTGAGAACCACTGGTCTATAGGCTATGTGCACAACCGTAGTTTCGAACTTCCGCTTTTGTCAGAAGTCGGCATATCAGTTTCCGGTCTACGACTGGTCATCCGCATCCACTAATAAACACACAAGATGAGTGCTGCTGTTGTACGAAAAAAAGAGACATCTAAGTTTCTAAGAACTGTTGGTGGATCTAACGTCCGTTTCACACCCGTTTGCAGTGTGTGTTGCGATGCAGGAGCGTGCTGTTAGTGCGTTCACATATTATGATGCGTTTGCACAGTGAATAACTGATCCGCGGCTGTACAACAAACACATACTATATATTTTTATTTAAAGTCCAGAAGTTATGCTGCAACTTATTTTTAAAAACAAAAAGTTGTTTCAGCATTGCGATTCTTTGTATGCACATTTAAACACAATTTAAACAATGTAAGTTAGGGCTATTACTCCATGCATTACTTATAAGTTGCTCAAGCAAGTGGTCAAATATTTGCTAAATTAAAATCGCAAATAATTTTAATTAAAACTTGAAATTGACAAAAGCAGCCAACTTGCCTTTTCTTTTGCATTTTAATTTTAAAACAATAGATCTTGCATGTCACAAATAACTTATTTTTCCACCTCCACGATTGAGACGAGTGTTGTTCATTCTGTCGCCTGGTTGAAGTAAATTGTAGTTTTCCTTGATTAAATGTGCATTTATGGTGAGATTACTACATTTTATTTAACTAAACGCATTTATGGTGAAATTACTATGTTTTCAGGTCAATCTTTATCATTTTGACCACCAGCGTTTGCAGCACAGCAGAAATAGATTCGCTGTGCTGCTGTTATATGTACCTCACCAGTGAAAAGTGAAAGCCCTAACCTGTTGACATGGTGCGTTGGGAGACTGCTGTGTGGCACTTTGCCCGCTAACAGAGCTTCTACTGCTTCCTGATAAACACAAACCTTCGTGCGCAGTGGCTGCACAAAATAGACATTTTGATCGACGCGCAAAAAAATAAAAATATATAGTATGTGTTTGTTGTACAGCCGCGGATCAGTTATTCACTGTGCAAACGCATCATAATATGTGAACGCACTAACAGCACGCTCC
>JAPDVR010000013.1:43588395-43980895 GCA_026230005.1 Gila orcuttii | reverse complement strand
AAGCATTTATAAAGGAGATTTAAAGACTCAGTTATCTTCTACACAGAAAAAGGAAACAAACACAACACAGTGATTCAGAACATAGAAATATTTTACTGAGTCTTTAAATCTCCTTTATAAATGATTTATAACTACCCGAATTAACCCTGAATTACAGTAGAAATACATGTTAATAAAGCATTTACTAACACACTAAGTAACTATTACTATATGTCTAAATAATAAAATGTTTTTTATAAGATGTGTTTATAACGACCTGAATTTACTACATTTACTCACACTTTCTAAGTGATCTTATGAATCACTTATCAACGCCCAAATAACTGGTTTATAAATAATGCTACACTTCATTTAGAAGTTATAAATTGATCATTAACAAAGTATGAAAATACAATTATTAAACGCATTATAGATATGCTTATAAATCAAGAATAAAGCATTTATAGCTATATTTATAAACTGCTTATTAATGTCTATTAATGCTTTATAAATTATGAATTAACTGTTTACTAATGCTTAACTAATGATTAATAGCATGCAGTTATTATAAAGTGTTACCAAAATGGGGTATAATTAATAAATATGACTACATCATTCGTGATTACATTATTATTAACATTACAAAATTCAATTCAAAGATAATTGAATGTGACTCATTGAATCATAATCAAGATGAATGACAGCAAAAATATGGCAAAAAACATACAATTATGTAAATAATGTTAATGTTAATAATATAACTAAAATATCTCTGCCTAAAAGTTTACAAATGTTAATTAAAAACTAGATTGTTACGCATATGTCATTCTGGATAACGGATGACATGTCCCGGATAACAGAGGTTTTTGTTATGACAAAAAAATATTTTTTCTTTATAATCAGGCACTAACTTCACCACCTATGGAAAACTACAACTTAGCTATCATCGCTATAAGGTCATCTTTTAGATCAAATAGATATTTTTTTTATATAAAAACGTTATAAATGTTTTATTAGTGTTATCCAAAAGGACACATGATATTTCTATAAGTGCACCAGTGACCGAAAAGGTCAAAATATCCACATTTTAAGAGAAGATTACTCACATTTGCACGTTCTGTTGCTCCTTCAGGGTCTTTTTTTATACAATATTGTGTCACATGACATACCAAAATGCATTATGGTCCAAAATGGTCATTTATGTCTGTTATCCAGGAATGACATTAGAGAAATCACAATTTGGAGACAAAAGTCATAAAAATGTAAATAAGCTTAGTATTATCACTATATTTGTAGGTATCGTTGAAAACATCAATACAATTATGCCCAAGTAGATTATAAATACTTTTATTTATATTTTTTATTTTTATTTTTTTCTCGTATTTTTGTATTCAGATTTTAAGCCGGGACAGTTTCCCGAAATGACGTTTTGGGACTTTTGAGCTCAATAGTTCCTTCAAGATTAATTATTTATATTGAATTCTCACATGAGTAATTAAAGAGGGGGAAGTTGAGTCATTTAATGAAGTGCATTTAAAAATGTATACATTTTTAATATAATGAATATGCTTTGGACAGCAGAATTGACACGCCACGTCATTGACCCAACTCTTGATGGACACAAATGTCTGAATCTCATATTTAATGTTTGTAGTTGATGCCGTTAAACACTGATGATAAAAACGAGTGTGAAACTAATAACAGCACTGACAGTGATCAGAGGAAAATGAGTTTGATCAACAGGACGAGTGTCATAATTCATAATAATCTGTGTTGGGTTCATTATATGAAGATCAGAATAAAAGCATGTGTTGATTGTGTCTCATCAGCTCCTGTGATTCTGGATCCAAACACTGCGAATCCACGTCTCGTCCTGTCTGATGATCTGACCAGTGTGAGATACAGCGGGAACAATCAAACTCTTCCTGATAATCCAGAGAGATTTGACTGTTATTCCTGTGTTCTGGGTTCAGAGGGTTTTAACTCAGGAACACACTGCTGGGATGTGGAGGTTAAAGAGAGTGAACTCTGGACTATTGGAGTAACTACAGCATCAAACCAGAGGAAGGGACGTGTTTTCTTCAACACTGATGTATGGAGTGTGTCGAACGGATGGACTGGAGGTTCTAGTGTTCGTGTTAAACAGAAGTGTGATCGTGTGAGAGTGAATCTGGACTATGACGGAGGAACAGTGTCGTTCTCTGATCCTGTAACTAACACACATCTACACACATTCACAAACACCTTCACTCACACACTCTTTCCATTCTTCCGGTGTGGTTTTTCTTCCTCTTTGAGGATCTTACCGGTCAATAGTCAGTAAACGTCACTCCTGTAGATCTGGATCTTCTGTTTTCATCATGTTTCCAATATTTAATCCATATCTCATGAGTGAGCGTGCTGTAGATCTGAGTATCAGTACGGCTGCTGTGATTGGCCCGTGATGATCACATGACTGATATCCAGCACTACAGCAACACACACACACACACACACTCATGTTGCTTTAACAGATTAATAAACAACAGTGAAGTTTGTCACTTTGCTTATTTTCACATCATTATATAATATTTTTCTCTATAAACTGAGGCTAATTCTACACATGCACAGTTTCAATGAAGTTATAAATAAATAATTGTTTATTTCAGTTTAAATGATCATTTACATACATGGATGTAAATGATAAACAATAACGTTTATTTCTCAACCGATTTCAGTGGTTTATGATTTATGTGGAATATGAAAAAGGTTCTGTCTGAAATTATTAAGACTCTCGCTGGTTAAGAGCTTGACATTTTTTAATGGTTAATTATTAATTAGGAATTGTGAAACTCAAGTGTGTCAATCATAGTTTCAGGTTGTTTTACTGGGATAATAATTGTAGAGACGTCCCTAATGTAATATCATTTAATGTATATGAAATATGTATTGTGGAAATGTCTTTTTCTGTCTTAAACACCGTCATATCAGCTTTTTCTCTTGTTCCTTTAGTGTTCTGTCTTCATCTCGGCACAGGATGGATGTCACAGGGCAATTTAAATGAATGTGAAGATCATTTGCAGCTCAAAACCTTATTTATCTTAAAGCTCTTTTCATTTATATCATTTATTTCTATAGTTTTCCTCCTGACCTTATGCTTGCAGTTTAACAAGTGTTTGTTTTATTATTCATATACATAAACAATAAATGTCTTTATAGAAATTTTATAATATAGTGAAACAGAAATAAAATTGTCTCTTCATTTTAAATGAAGATTTTAAATGTCTTTTATTGGGGTCTAAAAAAATAAACTTTAGACTTTATTGTAATTTTCAGTACAACAAAATGATGTCTAGTGAATCTCAGTAAAAGACCTAAACAAAAACAAAACTTAAAACAAACAGCAATAAACAGCTAAATAAAGTGCACTAGCTGGAAGGTGTGTGTGTGTGTGTGTGTGTGTGTGTGTGTGTGTGTGTGTGTGTGTGTGTGTGTGTGTGTGTGTACTGTGTGTGTGTGTGTGTGTGTGTGTGTGTGTGTGTGTGTGTGTGTGTGTGTGTGTGTGTGTGTGTGTGTGTGTGTGTGTGTGTGTATCTATAAAAGTTTCACTGATTTTTACCATAGTTTTATACAAATGAACTAAATGCATTTATTTCCATTCAAATGGGTGTAAACCTACAGAAAAGGATTTAAACGATTCTTTATCCTGTGGGTTCCTCTAGTGGACAACATTAATATCACAGCTGAGACACGATTATAAGACAGTCCTTATGAATCCAGTAAAACATGCTATAACCATATAACATTTATGTGATATGGAGGGAAAAAATAGTACAACTACAGTACAGTATAAATTGCATGAAATATAAGCGTCAGGACAGATGGAATAATTCAATATACAGTATATGGCAGTTTTATTCTATAGCATATTATTATTATTATTATTATTAGCCTTAAAATACAATTGAGTATAATAAGTATGAGTATGATATAGAAGTAATATTATAACTGAATAAAATAGTATATATATAGCATAAATTGTAAAATAATCTAGTCAGTCATAAATAAATGAGTGATTGTGAATGGTAGAATAATATAAAGTGGTATAGTAATAATAGCAGAAGAGGTACAGTCTCTTGGAAATGCAGAGAACAGTCACTGACAGGCTTTCTTCAGCTTTGCTTGAGGTTTGTGTTGTCCTGGTTCCACTGGATAAAATATATAAATGATCCACGATTAGATGCCGAGCAATCAGAACCTGCTCTCTGTGATTCTGTCCTGTCAGTCTCTGATCACTGCATTGATCTCAACACTCACTTGACATTCACATTAGCTCATAATATAAACTATAATATAAGCTCACACTTCAGAATCATGTGAACTATATATTATCTCTTATAAAGTCTCATCTTTTATTAACTAAATAGTGTCATCGCTACTAACTATTAATAGTTTGATTTTGGTGCTCAACTAGCTGTCATCATAATGTTATAATGAACAAATACAACACAAAACAACTGTTCAGTCTTACCTGTGAATGGTAATTTCCCGACGGTTTGTAAAACCTCTAAATAGTCAGGCACCGTTTCTTCAGTCCACTTATGAGTGTAACGGCAAGTTGCCCGGACAAATATGGCGGCGCCGTTTACGTACGATCCAGCGTCCTTGGCCCTGTCCCAAATGGCGCACTTCATGCGGACTTTCGGTCTCGTGGACTTAAATTGCGCGTGCTCGCCGAGTCTACGAGTCCGTAGGCCGTCCCATTTAGCATTTTAACGCTCTGAAGTGTGCTCAGCAGCGCCCCCTTTGTACCCTTGAAGCGGTCTTCCGCGAAGCCCGCATAGATGCAGGCTCCACGCACTTTAACTACCCAGGAATCCTTGCGAAATGCCAATCAGAAAACGGATGGGAGGAGATTTCGCTCACGGACTGTTAACATGGCTTTATGATATAGGCGTACATTTTACCAGTTGTTACTTACAGTTTATACAAACATTATCGACCAGTGGTTGATATCTCAAACATAATAATAGCGTGTTAAATAATACGATCGCATTATGATTCATTACATAAATAGAACCGAATGTCATGGCTTTACTGAGTCATATGAACGTAGTATGAATATTGAAACCTATACATTTTTCTTAAACTCATTTACATTTTAATTTCGTGTTAAAATTGAACACTATGTATTATTATGTACAACTGTATTGATCATTTACATAACCATGACATCTATTCTAATGCCCAGGTGGCATATACAATTATAGAACTGTAAAAGCAGGCTGTGTAGTTCACATGGACATAAGATTTGGTAAAATAAAATAAATCCTGTTCTCGATGCTAAAGACTGTAATTTTTTTTAATGATATTTGTGATATTTTTCTAATAAAGGGACTGATGAGATGACCTTTAAGTTTATTCAGCTTCTGAGCTGAGACCTTCTTCCTGTTTCCGGCGTGACGATCGAGTCTGTCCCAAAAATACCTCTCAATGCGCCCTCGCGGACTCGCGCCAAGGGCCCTATAGGTCTGCACTACATGACGTCACCGAAGTGTGGACTCTGAGGAAGTCCACAAGTCCGGAGTGTGCCATTTGGGACAGGGCCCTTTAGGACCCAGGCGGTAATGCCTGATCAAAAGTTATTGCTTGCGACGTGTTGACTAATTATAACCTCTTTAACTATTGTATGATGTTTATTAGGGTAGACTGAGTACAGTTGAGACACTTTTAGCGTTTTGATTTTTAACACAGAAATAGATACTGAAAAGAAGTGAATTTCCACATGACATTTCATTAGCTTGTAGACTAAGATATTCTCAATCAATAATACCCATAGTACGTAGTTTATATTTTCCACAATTAGCTCATAAAAAATCAGGTGCTTTTTGTCTCAACTTTGTCTCAACTGTATATATATACCCATATGTGGTCCAGTTGAGACACCCATTTATAATGATGTAAAGGTAACTAACCGTTCATTGCAAATATAATAAATAAAGACAAATAATGAAAATAACAATTGGGCAACATGTTTGTTTATTCATCCATTTAAATTCATTCATTTTATTTAAATTAGCACTGGTTAAAATGTATAAAACAGGAACAATATATTTAATATAGGCCTATTCATTAATAATAGGCTATACACAGTTTAAATATCACAAATATAAAATTTTATTTTAATTTTGCGTCCTATTTTGGCTAATTACGACGTTTAACCTGTTATCATAACACCGAACAACTAAACAGTGTTTCCTAATATAACTCTATCTATGTGTGTCTCAACTTACCCCGCTGGCCACCTCGCACATTTCTCGAGATTTTTCAATGGCCTTGCATGACACAATATCATGAAATATGCCAGTTTTTAGGGCACAGATTAACGTTTGTGATGATACCAGTTACGTTTAACAGTCACATACGGATAATAAGCTCTTCATTGTGGAGTGTGCATGGTGAAGTGAACGTCTTATCTTAGAAAAAACACTTTTGCTGATATCTTCGGATCGGAGATGCGCCCGTTGTTCAAATTCCCCACGATCAAAGAGGACACTAATACACATGTGCACAGCAAACATCACAACTTGTGCTTATTTAACAACACACGCAAGTTATTTAAGGTGTCTCAGCTCTACACAGTCTACCCTACACTGAGTGCACAAACAACATGCTTGAAATATAAACACGCTTGCATTTTTTAAGGATAAGGATTGATGCAAGATAATATGTTATGTAAATTAAATATAATATTAATTTTACACAATAATAGTAATGTGGTAAAGTATAGGCTATAATAATACTATAATACATGTTGTAATAAATTGATTATCATGCTAAGTACACACAAACGTCAATCATTTAAAACATGTAATGACTATCTTGGAAGCAAAAAACATAGTTAATATAAACTAAGCTAGCAGGATTATCGGGTAGATGTATGCTATGCTAGTACGTAAGCTAAGTAAAAAACCGCAAAACGAGAAATCTTTGATTCCACAACCTAGCATTAGATATATATACTAGTATATGAACCATGTGATTTAAAAGACATTAGGCCTAATGGGCATCATAACGCATTGTAATATAAATCATAATGTGAGTTTGCAGGAATTGTAATCAGACGCTAAAGTAAAGTGTGCTGAACCGATGGGATCACTCGGTCTCTCCCCACACCTGCCGTGTCCTGAGGAGTTCAGATGATCGAGTGTTATCTGACATGATCCTCAATGATATTCTTCACCTGACCGACGTTATCCGAGAATAGTCCGTTATAAAAGCTATTTAGAGACACCAAACATCCTTAAAGTCACCATGAAATCAAAATGGGCTGTTGTTTTTTATGGACTATTGCAGTGTTTGATTAATCAGTGCATGTCATTATCATTTAAATTCATGTTCCTCGCAAACCATAACCATCTAAACAATTACACACGGACAAATCAAGCCCTACATATGTTCATTATCGAGAGGCGTTTCAGACTGCAGGCAAAAGTGGCAGAAATCTGTTTTTTTTTTTTTTTAACAGCTTAATGACCCTTTTCACAAGATGTAAAATAAGTCTCTGTTGTCCCCAGAGTGTGTGTGTGTGTGTGTGTGTGTGTGTGTGAAGTTTTAGCTCAATATACCCCACAGATCATTTTTTATAGCATATTAAAATTGTCACTTTTTGAGGGTCAGCAAAAACACATAGTTTTTCTGTGTCCCTTTAAATGCAAATGAGCTGCTGCTCCCGGTGTGTGTGTGTGTGTGTGTGTGTGTGTGTGTGTGTGTGTGTGTTAGCAGCTCCGATTACCTCACACACATGCACTGAAATTTTTAAAACTTTTAGCTTTTTATGTTCGAACCGGAGTCGGACAAAGATGGAGAGACTCAAGAAGAAGTGACGACATGTAGAAGCAACAGGACATTTCTGAACGGTTAGTTGATGAATTTATGTACTGATGTGTAGTTATCTTCTAGTCATTGCTTAGCATATTCTGTTATGATAATATACAAATGTGTTCCCGGAGGCGGGGTTTATGTACATTTTAGAGTTAGTGATGTCACTAACCCATGAAGAAGCTTCTGTAGTCCCTATCAGCCATTTGTTGTAGTCCTTAAAAAGAGATTTCTGTAAAAGTAAATCTCCCTTTGCTCTGAACTGTGAGTGTCGTAACTTTGCAGATGTTGTTTATGCTCAAACAGCAACATTACACACTAGCTAAAGTTAGAAAGTGAAATCATAATCAACCACCCCTTTAACTTGTTCGTCTTCATGCTGTCTGAAGCTCATATTGTGAGTCTCAGTTGTTCTCTCTCCATTACCCAGCGTTATACTGGAGCATCCACACGCGAGATACTGTACACCTCATCATAGTTCCTCATGTTTCTCTGTCTACACTGCACACGAAGCCCTCGCCGTCAGTGGAGAGAAAGTAGAGAGGGGAAAAACACAGTTTCCTCACTTTATTTCTCAGAATATGTTCACTGTGTTCATCCAGACACTGTTCATCCACACACTGTTCATCCACACACGATTATAGACGAGTGCACTATTTGTGTGATTTAAATTTGCTAATGTTGATGTCATTAGTGTGTGATTGACCCTTTGTCTGTGTTTATTGAAAGCATGTCTCTGTTTAGTGCAGCCAGTTTGTGTGTTTGTGTCGTCAGTTCTGTGTGGGGTCGATCACTCTCCCCATGAACAACAGGCTAGAAGTGTGTTCATGGTACAGAAAGAAGAAGAAGGGCCTGTTGATGATGAAAGTGGCCGGCAGAGAATAAGCCGTGATTCCCACTGATGTGGCGGAGGCTGCGCTGGTGCCTTTCTCATCCACCTCGATCACGGCTTTATGCAGCACCTGCACACACACACACACACACACACACACACACACACACACACACACACACACACACACACACACACACACACACACACACACACACACACACACACACACACACACACACACACACACACACACACACACACACACACACACACACACACACACACACACACACACACACACACACATGGATAAAGCATTAATGGCTGCATTTACATCCAATGAATAGAACTTTTGAATATATATTTTTTCATTGATTATAGATTTATTATCTATGTAGATTTATTATTTAGTAGCCATTTCCTTAAATATAGTAGTTAGGGTGTAAAGGGGTAGAGTACATACATTTTACTTCCTCCTACTCCTTTTTGTACATGTAAATAGTGTGTTTTTTTTTTTTTTTTTTGAAGTACTGGAAAGTATGGAGTTTTTATTTTGTTGTTCATCTGGGTTTTTTACCATTATTATTTTTTCTTTTTCTTTCTGTATTTACATGTTCAAAATAAAGATATCAATCAATCAATCAAAAAATGCTTCACCAGTTGATTGTTTTCATTTATAATTGCAATTATTTTTTTAATTACAAGTTTTCAGAAATTGTATGTTTAAAAATGCAAAAATGAGGTATTTTCTAATTAAATATGCACTAATTTTCATACATTTCTGGAACAAAGATCTGAACATTGGATGAAGTCAGGTTCAAAATTCTTATATATATATATATTAGAGTCAAAGGTTTTTACAGAGGGGATTTTGGATATCTCTATTTATCACTCACAAAATACTGTCAAAAGCCAAAAATAAATAAATTTTCGCCATTTTTTAAGGACTAAAATGTATAAAATCAGGAAAATTATACATGAAAAATTAGTTTTCTGTCCACTAGTCTGAAAAAAAAACTAAAAATCCTAAAATCTCAAAATTGACAGATGCATGAAAAAACACTAAAATTGGAATATGAAACATTTCAAGCAGCGTTTCAATCTTTCCATCTCATGTGTTCAAGAGAACAAAATCGTCACTTCCTGGGAAATTGATGTAAAATATCAGTAATAAACTGTAAGTTTCTGCAATCTTTCTCTTTTCCCTCCATCATAAACGAGTGTGTGTCGAGCGTCAGACGAAACACAGTAAACGCTGTCGTGTTCTCTGGCGTTCGGATGCTGGTGTTCGGGAACACACTCATGTGTGTGTGAGACGCTTCTGGAGGGAATTAAACCACATCATTCTGATCACACACTTCGACTCCGGTGTTTCAGAAACACCAAACACACATCTGAGATGCTGCGACGCCATTGGTCCACTGGTTATCCTACTCCAGTTATCCAATCACAGCTGACGCTGAGGAAAAGTCACATGAGGTTTTTGAGGGATTTATTCAGTAAATGTGTTTCCTTCGTAGTTTATGTGAGTGTCTTCTTGTCAGATAAGAAAAGTGACCCGCCTCAATTGAGTGCAAATGTTTTTATGCACATTTTTTAAATGGCGTTTCCATCCAGCATGCGATATTTTATGCGCTAACCCAAGATTGACATAAAAACACAGTTAATGTCAGCATGTGTGAGGCTACAGTAACCTGTGAGATTTTCAGATGCCCCTCTTTGCTCAAACCCGTCAGGTTTGCTGAATCGAGGAAAACACTGGCGATGCCCAGATGTGGCAGAACTTCATGCATGTTGTAAGATTGCTCCATCTTGAACTTGGGCAGATGAACCTCCATTCTCCTGAACGAGAGAGAGAGAGAGAGAGAGAGAGTCAGAGAGAGAGAGAGAGTCAGAGAGAAAGAGAGAGAGAGAGAGTCAGAGAGAGAGAGAGAGAGAGAGAGAGAGAGTCAAAGAGAGAGAGAGAGAGAGAGAGAGAGAGAGAGTCAGAGAGAGAGAGAGAGTCAGAGAGAAAGAGAGAGAGAGAGAGTCAGAGAGAGAGAGAGAGTCAGAGAGAAAGAGAGAGAGAGAGAGAGAGTCAGAGAGAGAGAGAGAGAGAGAGTCAAAGAGAGAGAGAGAGAGAGAGAGAGAGAGAGAGTCAGAGAGAGAGAGAGAGTCAGAGAGAAAGAGAGAGTCAGAGAGAAAGAGAGAGAGAGAGAGTCAGAGAGAGAGAGAGAGTCAGAGAGAAAGAGAGAGAGAGAGAGTCAGAGAGAGAGAGAGAGAGAGAGAGAGAGAGTCAGAGAGAGAGAGAGAGAGAGAGAGAGAGTCAGAGAGAGAGAGAGAGAGAGAGAGAGTACAACATGGATAAAAGTCAATCATGATGGTTAAAACAATCAGTCATTTTAAGTAACATTTTTTCTATGGTTATTAACCCTGGTCAATGGTAACACACACACTAATAGTTCGCAAAATAAAAAGAAGCTGTAAAAGGTTCATTCACACAGAACGCATTTTTGTGGTTAAAAATAATGAAAAACAGAATGCATTTTTTTTTAATTAAAAAAACTTCTTTTAACTTGAACGGCAAATGTTTAGGATGCTTTGTCATGAGCGAGATGCTCAAAACACGCGAGCACAGCGGTCAAACACGTCTGTCGAGCGCATTTACATAGAAAAACAACGTAAAAGTACCGCAGTGGAGTGCAAAAACACATTCTGTGTGAACGTCCCCCTGTTCTGCGCTCACATCCGCCTCATGTTTTTGACCCAGCCGAAGAATCGCTCAGCGCTGATCTCGTCGTCTATGGCGGTGTAGTCGGCGGCGGCGTCGGGCAGGACGATGAGCAGAGCCGCTCCACCGCGGTACGGCAGACGCAGCACTCGAGCGCGCAGCTCACGGTCTTCAGCCGTCCAGAACTTATCCTCCTGAAACATCATGGGGACTCGAACAATCTTGTACTTGTCGACATAAAAGCGACTCATTTCCGTGCTGTTGGGGTCGAACGGATGATCCCAGTCACCTGCAAGAAATTATTTTACTTGAGAATTAAAATGACTTAAGATATTAAATCTTGTTTTCTGAAAAAATATATTTCGATTAACTCTTTCCCCACCAAGACGGAATTTTCCGGCAATCCACATTTTATTATTTAATGCGCTATTAAGCATCTTCTGAAAGAGTACTGAATCTCCAGATCAAAACACAGGAGAAGAAGAAGCAGAAACAAGTAATATAAGCATTGCTGACGCTAGTGTGCAGATCGAGGCTTCGTGAAACACTGAAACAGTCGAAGCAAATGTGCCGTATTGTGTCGAGGCTAGGGATGGCGAAAACTAAAAATGTCCTTGACCGACCACCGAGCCTCATTAGCCGGTTGAAACGGGTTAACAGATTAGTTTAAAATATGCTACGCTATTTGATATAACAGCCATTTCGAGCCGCGCCTGCAATTTCGCAACTCTGTCGCATCTCTCTGCCTCCCGCTCACACACACACACACAGCCCCGGCGCCGCGCTTCCACTCACGTCACTTTTTTAAAATCCCCTACAGCGCGAAACATGAGTCCCGCAAACGCGGCGCCGAGGAGCTGTATGTAATCGGAGGACAAATGGCTCCTTAGTTTTGAAATGGTTTGGGTACAAGGTGATCGCGCTGAAAATAAAGGCGTTAGTCTAGCGTTAGAAGCTCATTTGAAACATTGCCGCGGCTCATTTAACAAAATGACAGCTCCGAAGAGACGCCGCTTTAGTTTGAGGTAACGTTAGTGCTAACAATAATAAAGAAAGATGATGATCATCATCACCTTATCTGTTACCACTGAAATGTAGATGTAATGTATTTCTTAAGCACTGTATCACACAAGTTGCAACTTACTGTGTCATTCTTTTTGGTGAAATGGTCCCATACACTACTTTTCTTTGCACGCTTCATCCTGTCGTCTGCCCTGGCTCTAACCTCCAGTGTTTTAGCCTGTAGCCTTTACTTTTCGCAAACCTTGTGAGCGCGCGAACCCGAACGCTGTGACCTCGCGCCAAATGTTTTTATTGGTTTATTAAGTAGCCTACAAACAAGCGAGTTATGAAAAATTGAGTGTGAGGGATTTGTTCACTTCACACAAAAATATCTTGGAATGAGATGGGTAACTGTAGTAGCGTTTAGTCCACTGTCTATAATAGCCTAATTTAGAGATCACTTTTTTTTTTAACCGACTACCGACAACTTTGATCGGTTAACGTTGAGACGGTCAACCATCGGTCAAACGGTCATCGGTTAGCATCCCTAGTCGAGGCTTCAAAACAATCCGAGACCCGTATCCACGGCGACCCCTAGTGGTCAGAACAGTGTATATGCAACAAAAACCCAGGACAAACATGCAAATAGCCCAAACCACAGAAACTCTTATCCTTTCCTCTGTCAGCGGTGCAGACCTCTTGGGATATTACGAAGCGCTTCACTTCGAAGAGGCTGTTGCAACCCACCTCTGCCAGCGCACACGGGCAGAAGTCTACGCCATCGCTTTCCTCGAAGCCTAGTCATACTACCGCCCATATTGCTGAAAAAGCGCATATGGCAGCCAGCCAGGCACCACAGGCCATTCACACACACCGCAGGCCTTGGATGATCGGGGTCCAGAGTCCTTCAGGAAGCTCAGGGCAACAAAGAAGACCAAGGTATTGGAAGTATTAGCAATTGTGTCCTTCTTCAGCGTCACTCACGGCTTGCGCTGACAGACATGCATGACTGGGAGAAACGCAGCTGTTGGATGTGCCCATAAGCCCCCAAGACCTCTTAGGTGATGCTGTGGGGTCTTTTTCTGAGATGTTTCTGGAGGTGCAGAAGCAATCGAAGGCCTCTGGTGGTGTCAGAATGGGTTATGAATACAATTATGAATGGCTATACTCTTCAGTTTACACACAGACTTCAGCTGTGTGAGGCAGTCAGAGCTGCCAGATCGGGGCGCGGCTATTTTGCGAGCAAAGATTCAGTCTCTCCTGGCAGAACAGGCGATAGAGGTCGTGCCACTACAGCACAGGGAAAGAAGTCTATACAGCCGCTACTTTCTAGTCCTCAAAAAGGATGGAGGTCCGCCCCATTTTGGATCTGAGACCGCCGAATCACACACTGGCAAAAACACTAATTCAAAATGATTACTGTGAAGCAGATCCTCGGGCATATTCAATCTGGGGACTGGTTCGTGTCGGTGGATTTAAAAGACGCTTATTTTCATTATCTGGATGACAGGCTTGTCATAGTCTTGGGACAGAAAGCCACAAAAACAGCTTTTGGGCCACATACAATCTCTGGGGCTTTCTGTAAGTGGAGTGAAGAGTGTGCCTCAACTTTTGCAGGACATTGCGTTCTTGGGGCTAAAGCTAGATCCGCGTATAATGCATCAGGTGCATGTGCAGTCCATGCTCAGAGCTCTCGCCATATTCAAGCAGGGGGAGATCAGTTTCTCTAAAAGGTTTTCGGAGGTTACTGGGACTGATGGCGCCACGTTAGCTCAGGCTAGAAACCTGTATGCCATGGCCCTCGAGTGGCCAGCTCACGTTACGGTGTCCGCAGCTGTATGCGCACATTATCCCCTTGGCTCGAAAGGACCGTGTACGAGCAAGAGGTCTCTATGAGCATAGTGGCCAGAAGAAAAGCTGTGCCGATAGACGCGTCTTTAATGGGCTGGGGAGATTTTTTATTTTAATACCAGCGGTGCTGCTACTGGAATTTCTACGACCCTTGCTTGTGTCCGTCACTTTAAGTTCGCTCCCCGCTCCGGTAGGCTAGGGCATGTGATTCTGCTGGCTGTCATGGTTTCTCCTAGCAGTGGCGTGCACAGGGGGGGGGGGTGGGCCGGGGGGGCTTATGCCCCTGCCCCTTTTGTCTCAAAATGTATTGTGCCCTTTTCTGATAATTGTAAATAATAATAATTATTATTATAAATATTATAATAAATAACACACTTACACACCCTTGCCACTAACAATAATAATACAAACAAATATTATATAAAAAACAAAAATTGGCGGAGAAGTGGTAGGCGGAGTTTCCTTTGCAGCGCCTCATACGCATTTAACGGTTCTGGTACACACTAGCAGCAGTTCGCGCGAGGCTCTTCAAACGAGCAGCAGGTAACGTTAAAGCTAATACGGAAAATTACATTTATCCTACCATCACCATGCTACTCTAAAAGTTGCTGCAGCATGCGAGTTATTCTTAACTACAATAAAAGTATAACTCGATTTCAGATTTCGCATTCTGAGTGATAATGTTATTCGGTTTTATCCAAGGAATAAAAGTGCAAGGGGAAATACATCTAACAGTTAGTTAAATTAAATCTTAAGTCCATGTCCAACTCTAAATTGTAAGGAACTTATATCTTTGATTTCATAGTAACGCTTTACAATAAGGTTTATTTGTTCATGACTCATGTATGAACTAACATGAACTAACCATGAGCAACACATTTGTTACTGTAGGCTATATCTTAGTTAATACTACAACTGTTAATTGTTTATTCATGTTATGTCACAGTCAGTGCATTAACTAATGATAACAAATACAACTTTTGATTTAAATGTTTTAGTAAATGCTGAAATTAATATTAAATAAGATTAATAAATGCTGTAGAAGTGCAGTTAATTTAGCTGATTTTAACTAATGAAACCTTATTGTAAAGTGTTACTGATTCATGATAGCTAACACTGTCTTTCATACGTATAATACATACATTAAATTTACAACATCAACAAAACTAAAAACTAATTTTCCATAATTACCTTCTTGATTCTCACTGTTTTGTTTGGTAAAGTAAACAATATTTAGTAATATTATCATAATTTCCCTATTTTCATTTGATGTGTTATGCATTCTAATAATTGTATGAACATATTTTATTAGAATGCCAAGGAAAGAAAGAATAGAAACAAAACAAATCAAGAAGTAATAATTTTTTTTATTTAGTGCCCTTTTTGGTCCCTCCGCCCCTGAGGAGGTCTGTGCACACCACTGTCTCCTAGGTCCACTAACTGGTATGTAAGGCAGTCAACAGCCTCAAGCTTGATTTTATTATTGTGCTTTTGTTCGCTATGTTTGAGTTCTGTAGACAGCATGGTTTTATGCTGTTCCCAAAAGCGTAGATCGCAATGTTGAGAGGCTGACTCGAAAGGGAACGTCTCTGGTTACTTTCGTAACCTCAGTTCCCTGAGAAGAGGTAACGAGACATTGCACATGTTGCTGTGCACAAACCTCAGAGACTTATAAATGTTGCTTTTCAGTCTTAAGATTCTGAGGCAATGGCAATGAGTAACAAGCAATATAGTGGATGGCTCCGCCCCTAGCTTGCACGTTCAAACATCATTGGCCAGTAAAGTTGACTGGCGCGGTGCAATTAAGCTTCAGTATTAAGGGAAGGAGGGGATACAGCCTATAGCGTAGTAAGCAATGGCTCATTCCCTCCTCTCAGGGAACTGAGGTTACGAAAGTAACCAGAGACGTTTTCCCTTTAAGTTGAGATTTAAAATGGGTTTAGAAACAATACAGATATTTGTTCTTGTTTTAAGCAAAAACTTTTTCAGAAACAAAAACCTTCTCAGAAAACAACACTTAATATTTTGTCATTTTGCATCTCCAGTAAATATATCTAGATTTACAAATGTTTAACTATTTGCAAAGGTGGCTGGTGGGTTTTAAAATAGAGTAGGTACACTAAATTTTAGCGGTCAGATTTTTTAAACTGCTTTAAAATGGCTTTTTTGGTCACTTATAGACAGAATATTTGTAGAAAATGACGCATACATCAAGACAATATAATTAAAAGTTCACTCACCTAGTCCTAGCCTATCACTTGAAGCAAAAATACATCCTTATGTCCTTTTAAATGTCTGTGTTAAAAGAGCACCGTTTAGTGAAGCTGATTGCTGTAACATTAGTTTATATCCATCTTAGGCATGGGGTCTTCCTTCATTTTTAATTTGTATCTCTTGTTTGAATGGTAGTTTAGTAAATTTGATTGTGATCAAATATTCAATGTCTCTACTCTCCATAGTGACATCAGCGGTAGCAGTTCAAGCTAATATCATGTCATTTACGTCTCGTTGATGATTGGTTTAAATAGGGAAGCTAGCCTTCTCTGCCATGTCACTTCTCTCAACACTCCTAATCACAGAAATTGAAATACTCAATGTTGATTGGCTAATTATTTTTTACAAACAAAGGCAACTTTCTCTATTTCCTTAGACTCGCGCGGTGGTTACACTTACAGTGGTGAAATAACAAACAAGAAAACATGGGCGTCGGAACCATTGTATATGTGTGGGACAAGACCCCCCCACTTTTTAAGACCAATTATATTGGACCCACTCACTTCCACCGTCTCTAATTCAGCGCATTCAGAGAGCCGTCAGTCAAATCCATTCCACTTGAGGAATACCCTAATAAATTAAACTCCATTTCTACTGAATCATTATATTTCTCAACGAGCCGCAACTGACGAAAATAACCGCTGTTGTAGCTTACCCTTACAGTCACATATTGCCTTGCAAACATCAATATCAGCTTTAAGATGTCAATGCTGGCAAATGAGCATGGTATCAGCATCGGGATATTTCACGGATAGCTGTGCATTTAATGCACGACGTGAAGCGGAGTTCAGTTTACTTGTTTAATTAAAGGGGCATTCGGCAACTATTTCAACTTTATAAAACCGTTTAGAAATCATTTTAATCATTTGGATGGTTTAATAACCTGTTCTGGTGAGAATGGTGACTTTCCCCGCTCCCCCCAGCGTTCCTAGGCGGAAAACCAACCTTGCAACATGAGGGTGAATTGGAAATAGGAAGTCTCGAGAGAAGCGAGATCGAGCGAGAAACACAAACTGCTTTATGGCAATTCGACATAAACACACACGCCGCCCTCAATGTGTATGATGTATTACCCACCTTGGTAGACATAGCCCCACACGATAAAGTTGGCCGGCTCTGATAATAACAAATGCACATGAGCAGCGGTAGAAAGGGGGAGGAGGGGCCGCAAGTTAGTTTTTTTACGACATTGTTGTGAAATATACAACTCACAGCTGTAGACTCACTGAGAAAACATGCCACAACAAAACTGAAAATCAGCGAAGAAATAGCTAGAGTTGCCGAATGCCCCTTTAAAAGGCACCAGAATACATGAAATAGCATTTACTCCAGTAACATTGTTCTGGGGAGAACCCACACACAATTTTTTTTTTTTTTTTTTTTTGCTTCCGACGCCAATGCAAGAAATACACATTCTGAGACATATAATGAATAACTGGGAATTTTATTTATATTAAAACATCCCAAGTTGTGGGTATGCTGTGCCGCCACTGAATATTTGAAAACTAGACAAAAATACAGAAAACATAATATTTTGCAGGGCATGCGCAGAGAAACTCACCCTGATAGAAAATGGTGTTGAGGAGCATCATCTTCGTCAATGGCTCGATACTCGTCACCATTTCATTCACTTTATTGCCGGTCTTTCTGCTCACATACTCATTGACGATGCTCTTGCTGAGCTCGGCTTTACTGAAATCCACATTGTTAACATCAGCACCAAAGAAGGTCTTGATCTGATCGCTGAAGAGGCTCTCGACTTGAAAGCGCTCGTCTATGAAGAGTGCGGTGGCCTGCTCCATCTGCAGTTTTCTGTCCTGCGAGATGTTCTTCAGCAGCTGCTCAAACAGCCGTGGGACGAGCAAAGCGTCTCCATTCCCATCCAGAGAGTCCAGATTGAGGCCCTTCACGATCTCGCTGCGTGTCGAGCCCTGGGCAGCCAGTAAGAGCGTGGCGAAAGACGTGGAAACACTTAGCGGTGAGAAGAAGACGTTTTTGTCATGATAACTTGATATCTTGCGATAGAGGTTCATGGCAAAGTCAATATTTTTGAAGGCCAGATCAGTGACATCAGGAGTTTTGGGCTCTTGACTTTTGAGAACGCACAGAAATCCAGATGAAAAAATGAGGGTGAACAGCACTTTTAACTCCATTTTATAACCTTTTTTGTCAAAAATCCCGTGACCTGAAGATATATAAATAAAAAAACAGCAGACTAAAATTGACATTTAAAAATCAATGCAGACACAAAAAGACTCACTGCATACATACTGAAACATTAGCACTGTTAGCTATGCATGCTTTTGTTTACAACAATGTATAGTTTTGTAAAAAAATTTAGTTTGCTAATAAAATATAGGCTAGTTTGCGAAACTATTCTGTACTAACGGAAGTACTAAAAGCATCAAACATGGTGGCAAAACCCTGAACAATAAAAAAACATCTAACATCTGAAAATGTGAACTATAATTATACACGTAAAATAAGAGTTGTACTCACGACAGAGCGCAGAGGAAGATCTTGGGGTGTCTGTTGTGTTCTGACTGTTTGCAGAGACAAAGTTCAGTGTGCTTTAGAGATTATCTATTAACAGTCAAACAATTTCCAGCCTAAAGACCCATCCGAGACAGATTTAAGTTTGAGTTTTGAGTAAGCACTTCATTAAGAATGATTGTAGGGAACTCATATCTACGTATTTTTCAGGTCATCACAACTTAAAGGGATTGTTCACCACAAATGAACTGTCCGTCATTATTTACTCACCCTCACATCTTTCCAAACCTGTGTGACTTTCTTCCATCTGTGAAACACAGAAGTTCTTGTTCATGCAACGAGTCGGCGGCGTCCAATGAGATCCACTGGTGTCCAAAACAATACTGGACCCCATTGATTATATGGACAAAACAACTGAATATCCTTCAAATATCTTCTTTTATCTTCCACAGAAGAAAGAAAGTCATAGCGTGTGTAAATGATGACAAAATGCTTATTTTGGGCACCTACGTCATTTGTTCATGTGAAGCAGCGAAGTGTCTTTGAATCATAAACACACCTAAAGGTGAAGACGGTGGACAATCAGTCAAACTTAACCGTGTAACAAGTATAAAATCAGCTGTGGATCAGTTTCAGTCGAGAGAAATCATGTTCATTCCTACAGTTTGGTGGATTATGTCCCCATGAAAGAATACTGCATATATTTTGCATAAAATGCAACTTTCCTGCCACATGGTTCTTCATGCATAGATGTTGATATAGGGAGTCTGAGACGGGAAGCTTGAAGGCCTGCCTCAGGAAAGACTAGGAAAGCCTCAGGCCCAGACGGCATCTCATCTGCTTGTTTAAAAGCCTGCGCTGACCAACTGGCCCCGGTCTTCACGCAGATCTTCAATAGATCATTGGAGCAGTGTGAAGTTCCCTGCTGCTTCAAATGCTCCACTATCATTCCTGTCCCCAAAAAACCCAAACTCACTGGACTTAATGACTACAGACCTGTCGCTCTCACGTCTGTGGTCATGAAGTCGTTTGAAAGACTGGTGTTGGCCCACCTGAAGGACATCACTGCTGGATCCCTTTCAGTTTGCTTACAGAGCAAACAGGTCTGTGGATGATGCAGTCAACATGGGACAGACCAGGGACTTATGCAAGGATCCTCTTTGTGGACTTCAGTTCGGCCTTCAATACCATCATGCCTGGTCTTCTCACAGTCAAACTGACCCAGCTCTCCATACCATCCTCGATCAGTCAGTGGATCACCAGCCTCCTGACGGACTGGCAGCAGCGAGTGAGACTGGTGAAACACACATCCAGGACTCTCACCACCAGCACTGGTGCCCCCCAAGGGTGCGTTCTCTCCCCACTGCTCTTCTCCCTGTACAGTAATGACTGCACTTCTAAAGACCCCTCTGTCAAGCTCCTGAAATTTGCCGACGACACCACTGTCATCGGTCTCATCCGGAACGGTGACGAGTCTGCTTACAGACTGGAGGTTGAACAGCTGGCTGTCTGGTGCAGTTATAACAACCTTGAGCTGAACACGCTCAAAACAGTGGAGATGATCGTGGACTTCAGGAGGAACAGCCCAGCACTTCCCCCACTCACCATCATGAACAGCACTGTGGAAGCAGTGGAGTCATTCAGGTTCCTGGGCACTTCCATCTCTCAGGACCTGAAGTGGGACAATCACATTGACTCCACTGTGAAAAAGGCCCAGCAGAGACTGTACTTCCTTCGCCAGCTGAGGAAGTTCAACTTGCCACAGGAGCTGCTGATTCAGTTCTACTCAGCCGTCATTGAGTCTGTTTTATGCACCTCCATCACTGTCTGGTTTGGTTCAGCTACCAAATCAGACATCAGGAGACTACAACGGACAGTCCGGACTGCGGAGAGGATTATTGGTGCCCCCCTGCCAAACCTCCAGGACCTATACTCTTCCAGAGTGAGGAAGAGAGCAGGTAAAATCATCACAGACTCCACTTACCCTGGACACCACTTGTTTGAACTGTTACCGTCAAGACGGCGACTCAGATCACTGACCACAAGAACATCTCGGCACAGGAACAGTTTCTTCCCACAGGCCATTTCCCTCCTGAACAGTTAACACACCTCCCAAGGCATATGCCTGTAAGTGCAATACTCCCACTGTTTAGTGCAATATCAAAAAAATTCAGGTGATATTTATATTTATATTTATTCATACTACACAAAATACTGTAAATATGTTCATAATCTGTAAATGTTTATTCTGACAAAACCCAACTGTGACCATATATTTTTATAGTATTTTCATATTTTTTATAATTTTATTTGTAGAATTTGTATTACTATTTGTATTACTATTACTTGTTGTATCTGTATTTGTATATGTGCACTGGAAGCTTCAGTACCAAGGAAAATTCCTTGTGTGTGCAAGCACACTTGGCAATAAAGCTCTTTCTGACTCTGATTCTGATTCTCACTGGCACTGGTTATGGATCAGATGGCATAAGCCCCTTTAAATGTGTCGTGAGTCGTGGACAGGAGAAGGTGATATTAATGTTGAGTATATTATAAGTGAAACATTCCTGTAAAACAATTCGATTAAGTTGATAATATTCTCACCGAAGCTTTGCTCAGACTGTTGTGGACAGCGCCTCAGTGGCGCCCTCTAGTGTGAGCGTTAGATCAGGACGACCAGGGATCGTGTCTGCGGGAGATTAGTCCTCATCTTCAGGCATATGCATATCTATGATCTTCAGGCATATCTATGATCTTCAGGCATATCTATGATCTTCAGGCATATCTATGATCTTCAGGCATATCTATGATCTTCAGGCACATCTATGATCTTCAGGCATATCTATGATCTTCAGGCATATCTATGATCTTCAGGCATATCTCTGATCTTCAGGCACATCTATGATCTTCAGGCACATCTATGATCTTCAGGCATATCTATGATCTTCAGGCATATCTATGATCCTCAGGCATATCTATGATCTTCAGGCATATCTATGATCTTCAGGCATATCTATGATCTTCAGGCATATCTATGATCTTCAGGCACATCTATGATCTTCAGGTATATCTATGATCTTCAGGCACATCTATGATCTTCAGGCATATCTATGATCTTCAGGCACATCTATGATCTTCAGGCACATCTATGATCTTCAGGCATATTACTTGTTGTATCTGTATTTGTATATGTGCACTGGAAGCTTCAGTACCGAGGAAAATTCCTTGTGTGTGCAAGCACACTTGGCAATAAAGCTCTTTCTGACTCTGATTCTGATTCTCACTGGCACTGGTTATGGATCAGATGGCATAAGCCCCTTTAAATGTGTCGTGAGTCGTGGACAGGAGAAGGTGATATTAATGTTGAGTATATTATAAGTGAAACATTCCTGTAAAACAATTCGATTAAGTTGATAATATTCTCACCGAAGCTTTGCTCAGACTGTTGTGGACAGCGCCTCAGTGGCGCCCTCTAGTGTGAGCGTTAGATCAGGACAACCAGGGATCGTGTCTGCGGGAGATTAGTCCTCATCTTCAGGCATATGCATATCTATGATCTTCAGGCATATCTATGATCTTCAGGCATATCTATGATCTTCAGGCATATCTATGATCTTCAGGCATATCTATGATCTTCAGGCATATCTCTGATCTTCAGGCACATCTATGATCTTCAGGCACATCTATGATCTTCAGGCACATCTATGATCTTCAGGCACATCTATGATCTTCAGGCACATCTATGATCTTCAGGCATATCTATGATCTTCAGGCATATCTATGATCTTCAGGCATATCTATGATCTTCAGGCATATCTATGATCTTCAGGTATATCTATGATCTTCAGGCATATCTATGATCTTCAGGTATATCTATGATCTTCAGGCATATCTATGATCTTCAGGCATATCTATGATCTTCAGGCATATCTATGATCTTCAGGCATATCTATGATCTTCAGGCATATCTATGATCTTCAGGTATATCTATGATCTTCAGGCATATCTATGATCTTCAGGCATATCTATGATCTTCAGGCATATCTATGATCTTCAGGCATATCTATGATCTTCAGGCATATCTATGATCTTCAGGCATATCTATGATCTTCAGGCATATCTATGATCTTCAGGCACATCTATGATCTTCAGGCACATCTATGATCTTCAGGCATATCTATGATCTTCAGGCATATCTATGATCTTCAGGCATATCTATGATCTTCAGGCATATCTATGATCTTCAGGTATATCTATGATCTTCAGGCATATCTATGATCTTCAGGTATATCTATGATCTTCAGGCATATCTATGATCTTCAGGTATATCTATGATCTTCAGGCATATCAATGATCTTCAGGCATATCTATGATCTTCAGGCACATCTATGATCTTCAGGCACATCTATGATCTTCAGGTATATCTATGATCTTCAGGCATATCTATGATCTTCAGGCACATCTATGATCTTTCATATCTATGATCTTTAGGCATATCTATGATCTTCAGGTATATCTATGATCTTCAGGCATATCTATGATCTTCAGGCATATCTATGATCTTTCATATCTATGATCTTTAGGCATATCTATGATCTTCAGGCATATCTATGATCTTTAGGCATATCTATGATCTTCAGGTATATCTATGATCTTCAGGCATATCTATGATCTTCAGGTATATCTATGATCTTCAGGCACATCTATGATCTTCAGGCATATCTATGATCTTCAGGCATATCTATGATCTTTCATATCTATGATCTTTAGGCATATCTATGATCTTCAGGCATATCTATGATCTTTAGGCATATCTATGATCTTCAGGTATATCTATGATCTTCAGGCACATCTATGATCTTTCATATCTATGATCTTTAGGCATATCTATGATCTTCAGGTATATCTATGATCTTCAGGCATATCTATGATCTTCAGGCATATCTATGATCTTTCATATCTATGATCTTTAGGCATATCTATGATCTTCAGGTATATCTATGATCTTCAGGCACATCTATGATCTTCAGGCATATCTATGATCTTCAGGCATATCTATGATCTTCAGGCACATCTATGATCTTCAGGCACATCTATGATCTTCAGGCATATCTATGATCTTCAGGTATATCTATGATCTTCAGGCATATCTATGATCTTCAGCTATATCTATGATCTTCAGGCATATCTATGATCTTCAGGTATATCTATGATCTTCAGGTATATCTATGATCTTCAGGCATATCTATGATCTTCAGGCATATTAATGATCTTCAGGCACATCTATGAGCTTCAGGCATATCTATGATCTTTCATATCTATGATCTTTAGGCATATCTATGATCTTCAGGCATATCTATGATCTTCAGGCATATGATCTTCAGGCATATCTATGATCTTCAGGCATATCTATGATCTTCAGGCATATCTATGATCTTCAGGCACATCTATGATCTTCAGGCACATCTATGATCTTCAGGCATATCTATGATCTTCAGGCATATCTATGATCTTCAGGCACATCTATGATCTTCAGGCACATCTATGATCTTCAGGCACATCTATGATCTTCAGGCATATCTATGATCTTCAGGCACATCTATGATCTTCAGGCACATCTATGATCTTCAGGCATATCTATGATCTTCAGGCACATCTATGATCTTCAGGCACATCTATGATCTTCAGGCACATCTATGATCTTCAGGCACATCTATGATCTTCAGGCACATCTATGATCTTCAGGCATATCTATGATCTTCAGGCACATCTATGATCTTCAGGCACATCTATGATCTTCAGGCATATCTATGATCTTCAGGTATATCTATGATCTTCAGGCACATCTATGATCTTCAGGCACATCTATGATCTTCAGGCATATCTATGATCTTCAGGTATATCTATGATCTTCAGGCACATCTATGATCTTCAGGCACATCTATGATCTTCAGGCACATCTATGATCTTCAGGCATATCTATGATCTTCAGGCATATCTATGATCTTCAGGCACATCTATGATCTTCAGGCACATCTATGATCTTCAGGTATATCTATGATCTTCAGGCACATCTATGATCTTCAGGCACATCTATGATCTTCAGGCACATCTATGATCTTCAGGCATATCTATGATCTTCAGGCATATCTATGATCTTCAGGCACATCTATGATCTTCAGGCACGGTGGAAGAGTTCATTAGCAACACGACACAAGGCCTGAGACGAGAGAGGCCATTATGGGCTGTTCACGCTATTCTCCAAGTACTTGGGCAGCAGCACCACACTAAAAAGTAGAAACTCATTTTGGTAATTTTGGTAACACACTATTAGAAACATATTTTACCTGTCAAAAGTTTGGAAACATGTAGGCCTATTTTTTAATGTCTCTTCGGCTCACCAACTAAGGCTGCATTTATTTAATCAAAAATACAATAAAACAGCAATAATACTATGACAAATTAAAAACTGGTTTCTATTTGAATATATTTTAAAATGTAATTTATTCCTGTGATCAAAGCTGTATTTTCAGCATCATTACTCCAGTCTTCAGTGTCACATGATCCTCCAGAAATCAGTATAATATGTTGATTTGCTGCTCAAGAAACATTTCTAAATTCAGCTTTGTCATCAAAGGAATAAATTAAATGTTTTAATTTATTAAAATAGAAAACAATTATTTTAAATTGTAATAATATTTTGCAATATTACTGCTTTACTGTATTTTTGATTAAATAAATGCAGCCTTGGTGACCATAAGAGACTTCTTTCAAAAAAATGGTTTCCAAACTTTTGACATCTGTACTATTGAACAGTTCGTGGTCAGAATTATTTTTTTAAGAAATGAAATTTAGCAAGGTTGATGTATTAAACTGATCATTAAAAAAGTGCCAGTAAAGACTACATTGTAACAAAAAAAAATTATTTCAGTAAATGCTGTTTTTTTTTTTACTTTCTATTAATCGAAGAATCCATAAAAAATATCAGTTTCCATAAAAAATACAAATTTGTGTTTTTGTAGTTTACACAGACAAGATAACGGTATCGTTTTCAAAAGCTTGCGTTTTCAGGCCGCCAATACGCTTTTGTCATGTAAATGAACTACCAAAACGCATAAAAAGTTTTACGTTTGTAATGGAAAAATAAAAACTGTCCCCTAAAGCCCCGTTCACACCACCAGCGACCCGCAGCGACAAAGCCACACGATCCCATTCATTTCAATGGAGCGCTGGCGACTTTCGGCGGCACGAGCGACAGTGACCGTTGGTAGTCCAGTCATTTTAAGCCAAAATGGGGGTCAACCTTGAACAAATTGCAACAGAAGCAAACTCAACTGATTTTGTATCCTCAATATGTCCTGAGTAAGGAAAAAAAAGCCCCGAAGAATCCCATTAGGGGAAAGTTTAGAAAAAGACCCAAATATATCCCATTCATTCGCCTATTCATTCTTTTTCTCACGTGAAAAGGGTAAAAATTATAACCTTTAGATATCATCTTGAAAATCACTGAGTTGATTACTTATATCAAGACAAACAAAAAATGTATTACAAGTTTTTTGCAATTGTTTGTTAACATGGACAAATGGTGCATAATCTAATTACATATGTGCTCATTTGCATACACTTTCAGAACTACACTTTCACTGCTCACCGGGACATAAAAACTACATGTATAGAAACAGCAGTAAAATATGATAAAAATCCTAAGCGGTAGACCAATCAACTAACAGACTGGGCCACCTGACCAATCAGAGCAGAGTATGCTCTCAGAAAGGAGGAGTTTAGAAAGACTGAATCCTTTATCAAACTGTTTCAGGCACTGTGAGCAAAGAGGTGATGCTGCAATGTATATTATGATAATCCTTGGATACATGAAAACCTATTACAGAAGCCCTCCAAAACTTTAAATAAATGAATACTTTGGAGCAGGGCTGCATTAAATTGATTAAAGTGACAGTAAAGAGATTTGTAAAGACACAAAGTTTGTAAGTCCCCTATCCAGAATATCACCTGGGTACGTGGGCAGAAGTCCTGTGATGCTCCACCACTGCACCAGGTGACCCAGCAGGACGTGTTTCCTCATGGCATGATGCTCTTGTTCCCAACAACCCCATGAAGCCCTGCTTCCTAGTGTACACACCCCACACGTCCCCGTGAACATAGATCCAAAACCAGTTTTAGAGCGTTTCATATCCCAACAGTGTCATACTGTACTGTTGTTTACAAACATATTGACATCATTGGATTTTTTTAAATATCGCAAAAATTTCCTAGAACATGGATTTCTTTTGTTTTGCGATAGATAAAACACAAAATTAATAATGAATAAAATGAATCAAACAGTGATTTTAAATTGTAAAATTATTTTAAAATTCTTTTTACTTTATTTGAAAAAATAATTGTAGCCTTGGTGAGCATAAGACACTATTTTCATAAACATAAAAAAATATTACTGACCCCAAACTTTTGAATGTTGTATATTTTACTGGTGACTTTGCATGTGGTTTGTCAAATACAGCATCGGTTCCCAACAGGGGGTCTCGGCCCAACAAGGGGCTCTTTGGGGGGTCGCGTCATATTTTGAAAAGTGTTGAACAGTGAGCATTAAAGCAGCAGTCCGTAACTTTGTGTTCAAATTGACTAAATTTATAATGAGCGAGTACATCATTAATCCATTTTCCAAACCGTGTTTTTATCTTATCCTGAGTCACTATGGTACACCTATAATACGTGTTTATATTGGGACTATTTTACACTGGTTCGGGTCGCACCGCTGCGGAGTAACCCAGTGACTCGTCATAGACATAATGACGCAATCCTCACACTGATTGATAAAGCCTCACAAACAACATGCAAGTATTGAGGTCCCAGACACCAGTCATTTTATAATAGCCTATATTAATAATTTTTTTCCTACACACCAGTTTGAATACTGATATTTTTGTTATTGCATTTCAAATAGGGCCAATTAATAGGCTACTCCTAGGCTTACGTTTTTAAATTACAAACGACCTACTGATGTTTTTCTTATAGTATTTTCTATATTATACGCTATTATTTGTGCATAAACATATCTGGTTATAGTAATAAACAAAATGTTTTGTTTTTAAACAAACAGTATTTCATCCTTGCTGCAAGCTTACAAGAGCGACAATATCATTAAATGTGAAGGCGGCCCTAAAATATTTTCTCGGGATAAAGGGGGTCTCAGACAAAAAAAGGTTGGGAACCACTGAAAGTGAACAGAGACTCCAAGACGGACCTTGTTCAGTGTGTTTATGCTCACTGTGTTTCTTCAGGTGGAGCAGAGAAAGCAGGTTCTTCAACTTAAGGACGAGTTTATGGACTAGAGCGACAGAGTTTTCATCTACAAACATTCACAAGCCTTTACATCGACCGAAACCTACAATCAGAGAAGAGCCAAGTGAGGTAAAAAAGCGGTAAACCTCAATGTTTAATAAGATTCAACCGACTCACAGAGCATTATCAGCTCCTTCCTGGCCAGTGCCGCTGAACTCTGAAGCCAGCCGTTAAAACGGGCCAAACATTCACTCGTATCCCCGTCACCTACAGGAAACAACACATCAAACTATTAGTGTCACATAATACAACACATCAAACTATTAGGCCATCATCTTCCGCTTCTCGCTTTGACTATTGCCCTGCGATCGACTGCTTTTGTCAGCCTCGTTACCCGCTGTGAGTTTGTTTGTTTGCGCAAATACGGTTTGAACATTGGTTGTTGGTCGTAGAGCGAGACACCGCTTCACTGCTGCTCGCCCTGCGATCGACTGCTTTTGTCAGCCTCGTTACCCGCTGTGAGTTTGTTTGTTTGCGTTTGTTTGTTTGCGCAAATACGGTTTGAACATTGGTTGTTGGTCGTAGGGCGAGACACCGCTTCACTGCTGCTCGCCCTGCGATCGACTGCTTTTGTCAGCCTCGTTGCCTGCTGTGAGTTTGTTTGTTTTCCCGTCTATCCTGCGTCTATATTACACCCATACCACTAAAAAGACGGTTATACCCAAGACTTGAGTCATAAATTAGTATAAATATTAATAGCATCACTGGTTGCATCATTGCTAACTTACTGTCCATCTGTTAAAATGGCGAATATATCAGGTGTATGTTATCTACCTTTTGGTGCAGATGAGAACAAATCTGAATTGCTTGCGGTGCAGTCTGAATTAGAAGCTGTAGAAAAGCAGATCCTTGACCTTCTAGAGAGACAAGCTGAGCTGAGAGACCGGCGTTTAGCTCTTGAAACATCACGCGCTGATGCACACGGATCAGTGATTAACGTTAGTAACCCGCTGACGCTGACCTCGTCTACTCCGTGCGTTTCTCAGCATTGGTCCCGAGCGTCCAGGTCACGATCAGCCATGATTTCATTCACTCCGGCTCCAACACACCACCACGAAGCCTGGGTGGTTCCGCGGAAGCCGCGAGCCAGGACAAGAATCTTTTCGCCCCTCCCGGTTTTCGAGATCTCCACTCAGAACCGCTTCTCCCCTCTTCGCGAAACGGAACGCGATGCTGTGATCATCGGCGATTCCACCGTCCGACACGTCCATGCTACGTTAGGTAAAAGTAAGGTGCACAGTCACTGCTTTCCTGGTGCTCGTGTTCTCGATATCACTGCGCGGGTAACTGAGATCTTGAACGGTGACGAGCGCGTCGGAGCTGTTGTGCTGCATGCGGGAGCTAACGACACTAGGCTGCGACAGACGGAGGTTCTGAAGAAAGACTTCAGGAGCCTTATCGATACGGTACGCAGCACATCGCCTGAAACATCGATTATTGTGTCTGGACCGCTTCCTACGTACCGACGAGGGCATGAAAAGTTCAGTAGATTATTCGCTCTAAATGAATGGTTATTGTCATGGTGCAATGAGCAGAAATTGATTTTTGTAAATAATTGGAATCTGTTTTGGGAGCGACCAAGGCTCTTCCGCGCTGATGGCTTACACCCAAGTAGAATCGGGGCAGATCTTCTGTCGGATAACATCTCCAAGATGTTAAATACCATTTGACTAGTAACCAAAAATCCAAATCACAGTCTCTACTGCACCAATTTAATTGATATTAATACTAGTGTAGAACATTGCATAGAAACTGTGTCTATTCCTCGTTTACTAAGATCAAATAATAAATCTACTGCAGGATCTAGAAAAAATCTAATTGTTATTAAAACAAAAAATCTCGCTATTAGTGAACAAAAACAATTTCTAAAGCTAGGTCTTCTAAACATTAGATCGCTCACACCTAAGGCGGTTATTGTAAATGAAATGGTCACAGATAATAATTTCGATGTTCTGTGCCTTACTGAAACCTGGCTTAAACCAAATGATTATTTCGGTCTAAATGAGTCTACTCCGCCAGGATACTGTTATAAGCATGAGCCCCGTCTGATCGGTCGTGGCGGCGGTGTTGCAACAATCTACAGAGATATCCTGAATGTTACTAAGAAAACTCGTCATAGGTTTAATTCGTTTGAAGTACTTGTGCTAAATGTTACGCTCTTAGATGTAAGAAAAAAATCCCTATTATCTCTAGCATTGGCTACCGTATATAGACCTCCAGGGCCTTACGCCAATTTCCTAAAAGAGTTTGCTGACTTTCTATCAGATCTTTTGGTCAACGTCGATAAAGCATTAATTGTTGGAGATTTTAACATACACGTAGATAATTTAAATGATGCGTTAGGGGCTGCGTTTACAGATTTATTAAACTCCTTCGGGGTCAAGCAAAACGTCACCGGACCAACTCATCGTCTTAATCATACACTCGATTTAATTATATCATATGGAACCAATCCAACCGATATAGATATTGTTCCACAAAGTGATGATGTCACTGACCACTACTTGGTAACTTGCATATTACGCACTGCTGTAATATGTCATGCTGCGCCACGTTATCGACCAGGTAGAACAATTCGTCCATCCACCATAGATCATTTCTCAAATAGCTTATCTGATCTGTCTCAGCTGCTGTCTGAACCCAAACAAACAGATGAATTAGACGAACTAACTAGCACTATGAGCACCATTCTCTCTAGAACATTGGATATTGTTGCACCCATTAGATTAAAAAAGGTCAGAGAAAAAAGTATAGCACCATGGTACAATAATACTACGTATGTTTTAAAGAGAGAAATCCGTAATTTAGAGCGTAAATGGAAAAAAACTAATTTAGAGGTCTTTAGAATCGCGTGGAAAGACAGTATGTCACTTTATAAAAAGGCACTTAAAACGGCCAGGGCTGAGCACCTCAGCAAATTAATAGAAAACAACCGAAATAATCCAAGGTTTTTATTTAATACCGTGGCTAGACTAACAAATAAACAGACGTCGTCTGAACAAAATACCTCGTTACAGTTTAGTAGTAATGATTTCATGAACTTCTTCACCGAGAAAATTGAAAGCATCAGAATCAAAATCGTAAACGTTCGATCTTTGCTCGCGCCTTATAATTCGGCCGCAATTATCACCCCGCAAGAACAATTACAATGCTTTACAACCATAGAACAAAAAGAGTTAAATAAACTTATCACTTCATCTAAAACAACAACATGTTTATTAGATCCTATACCAACTGAACTACTGAAAGAAGTGTTACCTGTAGTGGAAGAGCCTCTTCTCAATATTATTAACTCATCTTTATCTTTAGGTCATGTTCCAAGAACGTTCAAGCTGGCAGTTATAAAACCTCTTATTAAGAAACCACAATTAGATCCAAATAACCTAGCAAATTACAGACCCATTTCGAATCTTCCATTTATGTCAAAAATATTAGAAAAAGTAGTGTCCGCTCAACTCGGCTCTTTCTTGCAAGAAAACGACATCTATGAAAAGTTTCAGTCTGGATTCAGGCCACATCATAGCACTGAAACTGCGCTTGTTAGAATCACAAATGATTTACTTTTAGCTTCGGACCAAGGCTGTATCTCAGTACTAGTTTTACTTGATCTTAGTGCTGCGTTCGATACTATAGATCACACAATACTCTTAGATCGACTACAAAATTACACTGGTGTTCAAGGACAAGCATTAAGCTGGTTCAGGTCATACTTATCTGACCGCTACCATTTCGTCTACTTAAATGGAGAAAAATCGATTATAACTTCGGCAAACTATGGAGTGCCGCAGGGATCTGTGTTAGGCCCTTTATTATTCTCAATATATATGCTGCCACTTGGTAATATTCTAAGGAAACATGGAATTAGTTTCCATTGTTATGCTGATGACACTCAAATATATATTTCCTCACGGCCAGATGAATACGCTAAATTATCCAAATTGACAGATTGTGTTAAAGATATAAAAGATTGGATGACGCATAATTTTCTTTTATTAAATCCAGACAAGACAGAGGTAATACTTATCGGTTCTAAAAACCATCCACAAAACCTTTCACAGCACGACTTTAACATAGTAGGATGCCCTTTTACTCTATCCGCTACAGTAAAAGACCTGGGTGTTACATTAGACTGCAACCTGTCTTTTGAAAAGCATATTTCATATGTTACAAAAACAGCCTTTTTCCACCTTAGAAACATTGCTAAGCTACGTAATATGCTATCAGTCTCTGATGCAGAAAAGTTAGTTCATGCATTCATGACCTCGAGACTAGATTACTGTAATGCTTTATTAGCTGGTTGTCCTGCATCTTCAATAAACAAGCTACAGTTAGTCCAAAATGCAGCCGCTAGAGTTCTTACTAGATCAAGAAAATATGATCATATAACACCGATTTTATCATCACTTCATTGGTTACCTATAAAGTTCCGTATTAATTACAAGGTATTGCTTTTGACCTATAAAGCTCTAAATGGTTTAGCTCCAGTCTATTTAACGGATCTTCTATCGCCTTACAATCCATCGCGCTCTTTAAGATCACTAGATTCGAGGTTTCTGGTCATTCCTAGGATATCCAGATCCACCAAAGGAGGCAGAGCATTTTCACATTTAGCTCCGAAGCTCTGGAATAGCCTTCCTGATATTGTTCGTTGCTCAGACTCGCTCTCCCAGTTTAAAACTAGACTGAAGACGCATCTATTTAGCCAGGCATTCATATAAATTTTTTATCTTACAGTTACTGTAAATTCGGCCTCTAGTTCATAAACGCCAGAGGAGAACTGGCCCCCGACTGAGCCTGGGTTCTCCCAAGGTTTTTTTTCTCCATTGGGTCATCTGATGGGGTGTTAGGACACCATTAGGTCACTGGATGGAGTTTTTCGGTTCCTTGCCACTGTTGCCTTAGGCTTGCTCAGTTGGGGATATTCAAATTAATTAACCAATCATACCATTGATCAGCTCTACCAAACTTGGATGTCTTTTTTCCAGTAATAAACAAACATTAAGTTGTTTTGATTGATACTGTGAAGCAGCTTTGATACAATCTGTATTGTGAAAAGCGCTATATAAATATATTTGACTTGACTTATTTGACTTGACATAATTGTGATCCATACTGGACCGAGGCACTGGAACAATATAAAGTCCTATACCTTCAGTACAAAGGGCCCGTAAGCAGCCGATGAGGCCCTTGATATCGTTGTCTGTTAAAGCTTTATTCCACAAGACCTCTGTGTTTAGCATTATCCTGTTTTTCCATAAAGACTTTTCCACAAAGAAACCTTAAAGATATCAACTACCCAATCTTGGCTTTAAAAGTTAGACCTTGGTTAAACCATGTTTATAGAAAGGAGAAAAAATATTAATATAACAATCCTGCTATTTTAACTTGTGCATATTCTAAATAGTCAGTATAAAAGCTTGTGTATTTTAACAGTTATTAATCTATACAGTAAGTGAAAAACTGTCCAAGCTCATAACTCATAAGGATTGTGATAAGCATACTCACCAGATAAAGCTCTTCATCCAGTATGCAGTGCTCATGTGTGTGTCCTGCACTCAGATCGGCTGAGTTAGTGTGTGCTTTCCCCTGACTCAATCCCCTTCAGGCCTGAATAATCCTTTGGATTTCATTTGCTGTCAGTACATGTGGTATTACATCAAATATGCATAAAACAGGAGTCGGCCAAATGAAGAATGCCCATTGTATACAACAAAGCAAACAGCCTCGGAGATTTCAGAAGTTTTCATTTATAGAAGAACATATTCTAAGCCATAAATTGACTGTTTTGTTCAGTTCTGTTGTGTTCTGTTTTGTTTCATTCTCTAAAATAAAAATGTATTTATTTATTTATTTAGCAATATTATTTAGAAATAATTGACATTCTTAGAAGAATAAACAAGGATCTTGTGCACATATGTGTGTTTTGGTACATATAATGTATATATTGCCCATTAATGGGAAAATATTAAAAAGTAATCCCAATTTTTTTTCAGGTCTATATTATTTTAAAAGAAACTACAAAGTAAAGTAATATGAAAATATATAATATTTGTATTTAAATTGGATATATAAAATACCATAAAATTAGTGTTATCAAATCGAATATATATATATATATATATATATATATATATATATATATATATGATGTGATTAATCGATAAATTGATTTGACAGAACATACATTTATAATAAATAATATATGTAAATAATGTTATTTAACAAAATAAAAGGATATAAAAATTAAACTACATGCAAGCATAGTTGGAGACTTTTAGTAACTCAATAACCCTTTTCTCATTCACACACACACACACACACACACACACACACACACACACACACACACACACACACACACACACACACACACACAAACACACACACACACACACACACACACACATTTGTGCTGGTGGCAGAAGGTACTCTTCCAAATCCAACTGGGCTGATTACTGATTACAAAGAATTACGAGAGAGGTCACAGCTGAGTCTGCGGCAGACACACACACACACACACACACTTAGTATTCATTTGCAAACAATGCATTGAGATTGTTAACCAAAAGCTGCGAACATCTGATGGTAAGAAATGACTTGGAACAGGGCGGATGCCACTGAGGGGTGGAGAGACATGGATGTGTGAGTATAAGCTGTTTATTCCTCTTCTGCGGGATCGTCTCACACACACACACACACACACACACACACACACACCACTCCTGGCCGAGGACAAGCCCTGTGCCGGTCCATTCAGGTGAACTTATTTTGTTTCGCCTGCTATTTTAAGCTTTCAGTCTTCACGCCAGGAGTATTCTTAGCTTTTTGAAGAGTTATATGGCTGAAAATATTTGCATGGTATCTGTGCTGAAGATGCACAAAAACGTGGTCAAAGCTAAATCCAAAATTTTTATTTAATATGACTCAATCTCTATCCTTCTATTTTTATGAGACTATTAAAGGTAAGCTCTTCTCGATGTTGTCTCAGCTGTTGCTAAGTATGTTTTCTCTCTTTTTTTGCCTCTCAGAAATACATCTGCAAAACAAAATGGAAATAGTTTGAGCTTCACTACGTTTCTAAATGACCTCACATGGCATCTCCAAAGAGTTTGACAAATCAAAATATCAAACGGCTTTGTTTTGCCCAATTCTTTTTTTTAACTTATATCTAGTTCTTCTCATTATTTAAATGAATGAGCTGCATGCGAAAGCAGTTCAAGGTCCTTTATTGATTGACACTCACTAAGTTAACCCTAAGAAGCTAATAGCTAAGAAGCATTAGTCCATTCATGTCATCTTCTGTAAGAACCTTGTACACCTCAATTACTTTCATCTGAAATTTCTAATTTAGCTATTTGATTTTTGTACTACAAAATCAATTAAAGTGAAGTGTTTTTGAGGCAGTTCCCACACACATACTGTAAAATGGCTGTGCTTCCGGTTAGATTCACCAAAACCAAGAGAGACAAACTGGCGCAGGTTTTGTGGGTGCTGAACTGGATTTCCATTGCAACAGGAATCATCCTCTTTAGCTTGGGCATCTTTTTGAAAGTAGAAATCAACAAGCGGCAGGATCTAATGGTCGAGCGTCAGCTCCAATCCGTGCCAAACATGCTAATTGCCGTGGGACTTATAGCCTGTGCGATTAACTTTTTGGGAGGAAAGATCTGCTATGACTGTGTGGACACCAACAAGTTCTTACGTTGGAAGTTGCTGATGCTCCCGTACATTATTTGTACGTTTTTCTTCACTCTGAGCGTGCTCGCGGGGGCGTTGATGTGCTACAGCATGCTCGGACAGCTGGAGGAATCGCTAACGTTGGGGCTACGTGATGCTATGCGCTACTACAAGGACACGGACACACCGGGCCGCTGCTTCTTGAAGCACACCATGGACCTGCTGCAGATTCAGTTCCAGTGCTGTGGGAACGAGGGCTACAGAGACTGGTTCCAGATCCAGTGGGTCAGCAACCGATACTTGGACATGTCTCAGCGGGAAGTGGTGGAGTAAGTTGGGCCTGAAACAAATAGTTATACACAGTGCCTTGCATAAGTAAACACACCCATGCTAAAGTTGACTAAAAAGAGGGGGAAAAATCATCTTTTGGAAATTGATCCTAATGCCTTAATTTAAAAAATGAAGAAAAATCCAACCTTTAAGGACACCAATTTTCTTTGTGAATGAATAATGTATCGTAAATAAATAAATGTTCTTCCTTAAAATACGGGTTGCATAAGTCAGGACATTCCCTTCACCATACCTAGAGATCGGCATGGTGTTATTTCAGTTAGGCTAATAGCTGGTATGACTTGCATTGAAAGATGATCTTATGGAAAGTTCCCCATGCCGATCTCTAGATATGGTGAAGGGAATGTGATGATGTGGGATATTTTAATTCCAAAGGCCAAGGGAACTTTATCAGGATGCATAGTATCCCGGATCCATGAAACAACTGGCCTTTAAAAATAAAAATCTGCTGTCTATATGGGAATTTAACATAGGTGTGTCCTGACTTATGCAACCTGTATTTTAAGGAAGAACATTTATTTATTTACGATACATTATTCATTCACAAAGAAAATTTGTGTCCTTAAAGGTTGGATTTTTCCTCATTTTTTAAATTAAGGCATTAAGATCAATTTCCAAAAGATGATTTTTTATTCCTCTTTTTAGTCAACTTTAGCATGTGTGTGTTCACTTATGCTAGGCACTGTAAATAGTTAATATGTAATTAGTTAGTTGAAATGCCCCTATTATGCTATTTTAAAGGTTCCTAATTTAGATTGGCAGGTCTCATAGGTTTACATACATCCAAGGTCAAAAAACAGTTTAATTTTCTCATAATATGAATTACAGCATCACCTGTTTTCTCACAGTGTCGGTTCAATCAAGGATTCGGTCTTTTTAAACCTCTCGTTTCTGAGCGCTTACTCTGCTCTGATTGGTCTGTTGTGGTCCAGTCTGTTGTGATTGGTCTACTGTTTATAGAGTGTGGAAACGAAACACCCATTACCATATCTAAATTTCAGCTCCAGATCTTCCTTAGCCCTTCATACTGATAGAACAGAAACAATAGCGTCAGTTTTCAATTTGAGCGTAGAAAAAAAGCATTGTCTCGATAACACACATAGATATATACACTAGATGTCGCCTTGGGTTTCTAAGCATGCGTCAAAACTGCCGCCATCTTGGAACAGGGGTCTTGTCATAGGAAGTATCTAGGTAATTCATGAATTCATGGATGATGCCGGACTTTTGTGCTGCGTATGGATGTTCACACGAACAAAATCTAAAAACCAGACAGCAAGGGATTACATTTCACAAGAATGTGAAATTTTGTACATTTTTACAAATTTCTCTGGACTCAATGATAAATACATGTCTGACCGTTGGAACGAACCAAAAAAACTAGAAAATCGCATTCATGACGATTTATGGTGATTTAATTTCCGTTAGCCCTTTTCCTACATTGACGCTGATGCATTAAAGAGGAGGGGCTCCCCTGTTCCATGATGGCGGCTCTACTGACGCATTCGTTCCAATGAACTACCGTAGCCAAGGCGACATCTAGTGTATATATCTATGAATAACAAACCAAACTCTTCCGTCTCAGTTACAGTGTTTGAGGGCGGAGCTAAGTAGATGTTGTTCACTGGCAGCCAATGAAGATCATAGACTGGCATTATACAAATTTGTTACAAACCTGTGTAATTTTGAGTAAGGAGGAAGACTAGAATTACTGATGACAGGTTTCAGGCAAAATCAGTTCTTTCTTTTGGGAGATAATAACTCTTTGAATCTTTGAAGACCTTTTGCATTCACAAACAGCTATATTACACACTAAATGAAAGGTAAAATCTGAAAATCATAATAGGGGCACTAAAATAATAATGAAATAAATCGTAATGATTTTGGTGCAATTTTACAATTATAACTTTTTTCTAGCCGTCTAAGGAGCAACGTGGAGGGAAAATACTTAATGGACGGGGTTCCCTTCAGCTGCTGCAATGTCAATTCTCCTCGGCCATGCATTCAGTACCAAATCACCAACAACTCTGCCCACTTCAACTACGACTACCAGACCGAGGAGCTCAACCTGTGGATGAGAGGATGTCGTCAGGCTCTGCTGGATTATTACGCAGACATCATGCATTCAATCGGCCTCACTGTTCTGATCATCTGGCTCTTTGAGGTTGGTTGTGTCTATTGCTTTGGCAAAACATTAGGGAAGGATTCAATATTATAACATTTGCAAAGTTTAAAGGTTACTATGTTGCTCTTCGTGCAAGGAAACAAGCTTAGTTCAGTGAATAAAACGCTGACACAATGATGAACAAGTAACAATAATATTCGCAATAACATAGTTTTACTGAATAATTAAGTAAACATAATTTGTAATAATTTTTCCTTGTAAAGAAACCTCATTGCTGAACTGCTACTCTCTGCTGTCTCAGACGATGACATCACTTCCTGTCGGCCACCGTAACTTTTGTTGGTTGCAATTCGTAACCTCACCACTAGATGCTGCTAAAAATCACACACTGCACCTTTACGCATGACTTTTAATTTGAAAATAAGAACTTATATTTGATCATTCTTTCACGTCGTCCTGGTCAAATGAGTCCACCTAGTAATTCCATTTGTCTTTTAATAGGTACTCTATTCATGATCTTATTAGAAAAGCTATAAATTTGATTTATGATATAAATTATATATATATCATGGTAATTTAGTTCCTTAACCACTCAGCATACCACCACATATAGCATACCTCTAGCCTAAAATAATGCTATCTTATTTTAAAATGCAAAACAATACAATTTTAATATATACCCATAAAAAGATCACCTATTTTACAATATAGCAATTGTAATAGATAACTAAGCTTATCTGATACAACTAAGGTGCGGTCACACTAGTGAAATTTCATGGGCAAAAAATTCCAAGTGTAGAGAAGCATGAAACACTGCTCACAAAGATGGCTTTAAAAACCAAGCAGCTTTTAAAACCACAAACAAACAAACAAACAAACAAACAACTTTTACAGTTCCTCCTGAACCAAAACAATGTGTTTTTCCTGCGTTCACAACATATCATAATTACCATAATTAAGAGAGTGGCTGTGTGCGTTCATGTGTTTGAAGGAGGCAGGGCTTTGGAGACACTCATTTTTTTGTTTTAAAAGCTAACTTGCTATTGCTAGCTTCTCCAAAATTGCCCAACCTAGCTTTAAAAATCTGATCCGGTTCTGTGGCTTAATCCCATCCTGGGATTGTACACTAACTTTATAATCTGCTCTATACACCAGTCACTCCAGTGACAGTGTCCTAAAGCATGTGAAGCTTCAAACGGTATGAGTTATACAATAGTTTCAGTTGAATCAACTATTTTTATAGGAAAAAGTATCAGACTGCTATGAGTCAAAACAACCTCATCGATTCCTTCTCTGACAGCTCTCGGTTCTCACTGGGGTCCGTTACCTCCAAACGTCCCTGGAGAACGTGCTGCGACAGGGCGACCCCGACAGCGAGTCTGACGGCTGGCTCCTGGAGAACAGCTTTGTGGAAACCGCTCGCACTAACTTCAACATCATCAAACACCTGGGCAAGTTCAATCAGATCAACACAGCCAGCAATGGAGATCCAAACATTGATAGACCACCTACAGCACATTATGGTCCAGATAATGTGCCTCCAAAGCCTCTTCCCACGAGCAGTTAACCCTCCAGAACGCTCCTTCTGCGGAGAAACATTACATAAGCTACACTGTAAAAAAATGTATGCTTAAATTATGACAACATGTGTTTTTACATTGCTTTAACTCATCAATACGGAAGAGGATTAGGGCCAAGCAATAATAAAAAAATAATTCTCGAGATTTAAGTTATTATAATGCGAAATTAAACTCGTTAAATTTCGAGAAAAAAAGTCGAAATGCAATCTTTGAGAATAAACTCATTAAATATCGAGAATAAAGTCGTTGTGTTTCGAGAAAAAACTTGTTAAATTTCGAGAAAAAAGTCGAAATACAATCTTGAGAATAAACTCATTACTTTTCGAGAATAAAGTCGTTGTGTTTCGAGAAAAAAACTCGTTAAATTTCGAGAAAAAATTCGAAATACAATCTTGAGAATAAACTCATTACATTTCGAGAAGGATCAACAAGTTTAATAATGCGTCTTATGGTATCCTGGGAAACCACGAACCCCTGATGAATCGCGCGTAGGTGAAGCCAGCGATAACCTGGCATTTGTCCACTGGTTTGTCTTTTCATGTTGGACAAAAGCGAGTAGGCTACATCGCGCAAATTGGACTGATTTTTTCTTCTAAAAAGAGCTAGCCGCTTGCAAATTCTCTTAAGTTCGTATGCTAATTATTATTCTGTCATAATTAGCTAAAGTTGATAGTATTTCTTTGTTACTGAAAGAAAGTCTAAAATATAGCTTGACTAAGTGATCCAACTCTGCCATGTCCTCTATCAGTAGCTATGCAATGAACACTGATCAAATGCGTTATTCTCTACATTTCATTTCGACTTTTTTTCTGGAAACACAACAACTTTATTCTCGAAATTTAATGAGTTTATTATCAAGATTGTTTTTTGACTTTTTTCTCAATTTAACGAGTTTTTTTCTCGTAACACAACGACTTTATTCTCAAAAAGTAATGAGTTTATTCTCAAGACTGTATTTCGACTTTTTTCTCGAAATTTAAAGATTTTTTTCTCGAAACACAACGACTTTATTCTCGATATTTAATGAGTTTATTCTCAAGATTGTATTTAAACTTTTTTCTCAATTTAACGAGTTTTTTTCTCGAAACACGACTTTATTCTCGAAAAGTAATGAGTTTATTCTCAAGATTGTATTTCGACTTTTTTCTCGAAATTTAATGAGTTTTTTCTAGAAACACAACGACTTTATTCTCGATATTTAATGAGTTTATTCTCAAGATTGTATTTCAACTTTTTTCTCGAAATTTAACGAGTTTTTTCTCAAAACAAAACGACTTTATTCTCGATATTTAATGAGTTTATTCTCAAGATTGTATTTCGAGTTTTGTTCTCGAAATTTAACGAGTTTAATTTCGCATTATAATGACTTTAATCTCGAGATGGTTTTATTTTTTTATTATTGCTTGGCTCTAATCCTCTTCCGTACATCAAAATAAGTTAAGCAATTTTCAACTTTTTTTGTAAGTTATACAAGACTCAACTCATTATTTTTAAGTCAGTTTAATGTAATTTAACTTGAAATTACTTAAACATCCAAGTTGATTGTACTTAAAAATTTAAGGCAGCAACATTTTCTTTTTTACAGTGTACAGAGGACTGGACTCTGATGCTATATGACTTAAAGATTGTGAAAATGATTAGGTAAAAACTTAGATGGCATTGTAAAGCAAGAACAGAGTGATATCACAACATACTGAAGTTCTATTGTGATTTAATGTGAAAGAACATAAGGCAAAATATCATGGGGCCTTCAAAGTCTTAAAACCTTTTAACTGCCTCTCACTGAGCATGCAACAGTTTCATTTGTGTTTTAGAGATTCTCATATGAATTAATCTTCATTAGATTCATTGAAGAGCGTCACTGGATTTGTTTAGAGGAAAAACTGTTCACTGTAGGTTTTTAATTAGGGAGTTTAAATATTTCCATAAAGCGAATTTCTTTTCAATATTTCCAAGATATCAAAAATGTCAGCTTACTCACAACACAAGCCATCATGAATTCTTGTTTCATGCCTTGGTTTCGTGCCTAAAGCCAGATATTGTAATCACTTGTGAAAACATGATACAAACAGCCTCAAACATTTTTCAGATGTATATTTTAAGCACACCCATGTCTAAAATGATCATGAATATGTAGTGACAATAAATGCAACATGTAAATTTAATTTATACATCATTAAAACCTTAAAGTGTTTGTACCAAGGGTTGTGTGCAGTTCATTGACTTGATGACACATTTGAAATGTTGTGGTAACACTGTTATAAATTTATTAAATATTATTAAATATATTTTAAAATGTAATTTATTCTTGTGATGTCAAAGCTGATTTTCAGTCATTACTCGTCTTCAATGTCACATGATCCTTCAGAAATCATTCTATATTTTTGTTGAAATCATGTTATTCAGGTTTATTTAATGAATTGAACGTTTAAAAGAACAGCATTTATTTGAAATACTCTTTTGTAAAAGTACTCAGTCACTTTTTATCAATTTAATTAATCCTTTCTGAATTAATTTCTTAAAAAAGGCCCCAAACTTTTGAATGGTAATGCACAGATTTAAGTAGTGTTACCATTCATGTTTTTACTTTAATTGAGCTGTGCTACTCAATACAATAATAATAATAAAAAAACATATATTCATAAAGTTGCATTGATGTCTACGAACTACAGATTATTTCAAAAATAAAAAACAGACTTTTTTGCCTTTAGGAAATCTCAAAGCATGCACCAAAGAAACATTTAGTTGTGTTATTAATATCTAATAGATATACTCACATCAATCAGTATTAGTGAATTATTTAAATATAATTTTAAAACCTGAATAAACAAGTATAATCACCTTATCTAGCAACGCGGAAGTGAAAGCGATTTTCTGTGAATGTGCGAGACATACGATTCAAAAAGGAGGAATAACAAAATGCAGTAAATGGTCAAATAATTTGCACCACAAACCAGTGTTTATGATTACGATAATAAATTAAAATATGATAAGTTTGCAATATCAAGCAGTACAGCTCAAATAACTGGAAGCGGATGAGACGGGAAACCTCGACACAATAGAGTTAAAATGGTCGTGTTAAGAATAAGAAGGACAGAATGTGAAGTAAAGGGAAGAGACGAGTCAGCTGGACATGATGTCACTCGGTAGTTTATTTCTTGCAAGTAAGAAGTTTAAAAGCACCTTACAGCTTGAAACAACCGGTGAGTGTGGGAAAAAACAACAAAAAAAGCTGAACTTGGACTGACACCCAAGAAAAACACGTGTTTGATTTAATACATATTGACAAGTGATATATTTGAATTTACCCAATAGGCGTTGTTACATGTGATTATTGACCCTTTTTCATTTATTCATTAATTCACAGCTGCATTCTTATAGTAAAATAGCATAATCTAATTATACATTGTTTTATATACATGTTCAATGTGACATCCATAGCATGAGTGAATCTCATGAAATCCCTCAAGAATATGCCTGGCTCATAAATCACCCCAAAATCAAGAGAAATTAGAAAATGTGCTTAAATTAAATAATGCCTATTTTTAGGACCATTAAAATCATTTGAATCTAGATTATTATTATTATTACTGCCCAATTTCACATTACTGTAACAAATCTCATTCTCATTACTGTAAAAAAACTGTATATTAACTATAGCTGTATATAATTAGTATTCACTTTCTAAATTATTATTCATTCATTATATTTAATTTATATTGAATTATTTTTTTTAATGCATTTTAGTCATTTTTACTGTAATGCCAATAATTGGAATTAAAAATTAAAAAAAAAGAAATTGTAGTGGCCTTAAACACAGACGCCTTTATGCAAAAAAAATAAAAAAAATAAATTCTTCTTCTGACTTCAGGGTGGCATGTGACCCAGACATGTTTTTGTGAGATTCACCTGAGAACATAAGTTACAAAACAGCGTCTCGTTCAGAAACGCTGAATATTATTTTTTACTTTGAGGGCATCTTTGCTTAATAAAGCAGTATAGAGATATATTACATTCACATGAATACATTTCTCACACAGATGAAAGAGAAAACAAGCGGTGACAGGGTGAGAGGACTGGGATTCACAGAGGTATAAAAGCACGTTTGAGTTTCGTAGTGACACAAGCCCCTCAATTAATCTTTACAACCTGAAAACAAATGCGACGAGCAAAAAGAAAAAGATGCAGTGCTATAATGAGTGTAGATCCGCAACCCAAGCCAAATAAATAAAAAGCTGAGAAAGCAAATATACTTTTATGGGCCTGTTTAAGTGTGGCTACCCATAATGCACTGACAGCAGTAGTTAAGAGATGTGAGGGTGTTTATTACTCCCTGCAGTCAGGCTGATGTCATGCACAGGCTAACTGAGTGTGGCGTGTCCTGCTACTCGCAGTGTGCACTTCCTCGGAGCTCAAAGCATCTGCCACTCGAAGGGGAACATGACGTTGAGGACCTCCAGACTGCGGGCGATTTCCTCCAGGACACAGTGCTGATGCCACATATGAAGGAGCTTGTGGTAGCGCTCTGGACACAAGTGGAGTGGGTTCCCACGCCTAGCAAAATTCAAACAAACGTGTGTTAGCATGAGTGCTAATAAAGAATAAACAGACAAAGCACATGCTAAAAGAAGATATTGTGTAATTAAAGATTTATATCAGAAATACAGATTAGTGGTAATCAGTGTTGGGTAAGTTACTCAAAAAAAAAGTAATCCACTACAAATTACTAATTACAACTTTAAAATTGTAATTTGATTATATTACTGATTACTGCATGTAAAAAGTAATCAGATTACTAATTACTTTACTTTCAAGTTACTTTGAAAACCTATTAAAACTACAAGAATACACTACAAAGTAAAACTCAGTTCTTTCCGTAATTTAATATTGCAGACATCCCAAGTCTCCCGGGAGCATATAGTTCCGGGAGTCTCCCACATATTGATCACGGCTCCCTGATGCGCAAACCGCTCCCTGAGCGAGCGAGCAAGAGCGCGCATACAAGACAGAAGAGACTGTGATCCAAACCGTGTAGCGCACGGCGGAGAGGGAGAGAGAGAGAGACCTTGCGTGTGTGTGTGTGTCTCATGAAGTGCGTTCTCCGGTAATTCATTAAAGCGCACACTCATTAACTGACGCGGCCGGCCAAACGTGATTAGAAATGTATTTTACTAAATATTTTTTTCTTAGCAATACATTTGTAACTTAATTTTATTGACATCAGTAACTGTAATCAAATTACATACATTTTAAATGTAATGAGTTACATTACTGCGTTATCACGAAAAGTAACTAGAATACGGTTAGTTACTTTGTAACGCGTTATACCCAACTCTGGTGGTAATACACAATAAACTGACAAAGCACATGCTAAATGATGATATTGTGTGTAAAGCTTGGGGAAGAATTATATCACAAATACAGATTAGCATTGGTGCTAATAAAGAATAAACAAGACAAAGCACATGCTAATGTTTCTAAAGCTAAGGGAAGATTTATGAAGATATTATTTTAGTTTTTTACTACCTTTCAAAAGTTTTGGGGTCAGTAAGATTTTCTGATCAAAAATGACAGTAAAGACATTTATAATTAACTTTCTATTCATCAAATCCTAAAACAATTTCAACATTGATAATAATAGGAAATGTTTCTTGAGCACCAAATCATCATATTAGAATGATTTCTGAAGGATCATGTGACACTGAAGACTGGAGTAATGATGCTGAAAATTCAGCTTTACCATCACAGGAATAAATTACATTTTAAAATATATTCAAATAAAGGTTATCTTAAATTGTGATAATATATCACATATTACTGTTTTACTGTATTTTTGATCAAATCAAAATGCAGCCTTGGTGAGGATTATAGATTCATTAAATCTGACCAACCCCAAATTTTTAAAAAGGTAGTATATCAATTTATGTGCATTAATAAAATATAGTAAGAAACAATATTTATTTAAAAAATGATAAATGCTAATTATAATATTTCTGATTTGATATGAATATTTCTGACTAAAATGCTAATGAAATATCTTAATATTGATTAAAAAAGAAGTCACATTATAGAACACATCTTATATGTCAACTACTCATCCACTACAGTGAGCTTTACCCAAGCTGAGGGTCTGTTTCTCCATAATCATCCAGGTAAGGTGCTGGGTAAGGACTGCCCCGTGTCTTACTGGCCATCAAGACAATCTCACACTCTCTAACCCTGTTCAGAAACACACAAACAGAATTATTAACATACAGTCAGTCACAGGAGATTAGGGTGACCACCATCAAACAAAGCAAATGTGGGACGATTATAAGTTTGTGTGGGACAATGTGGGACATGTTACCAACACTAAAACATAAACATCATACAACCGTTTCAGGTTATCTAACTTAATAAAAACATTTGTATTCTGCCTTTCAGCTGATAGAAATTCTTTGTTCTTTAGTCCCTTCCAGAAAACACCATTACATCACAATGTAACATAACATGTCTTTATTTTACATGACATTTAAATTCAACATCACTGAGCCCAAAGACATCATGCAGATCACTATTTCTGAACAGTGGCGCCTCCAGAAATTTTTCATAGGGGTGGCCAGATGGGGCCACTTAAAATCTTGGGGTGGCACACCAAAACTATAAACCATAATTTCAGAATTTGATTATACTGTTGTAGTAAACCGGCCTGTAGAAAACTATCAGAAAGACTTAAGGAAACTCCTACTGATATACTTTGGTTTATTGTGTTATATTTAATGTTACTGATGATATTAGTAGGGCCCTACTAATATATATTATAATATTATATATAATGATATATATTTTATAGATATGATATATATAAGGGCCCTTGCCCCGCGGCAAATTTCCAGATACTTACATAATTGTGATGAATTTAATCCTTTTTATTATTACTTTTGCAGTGTAAGATTACAGTTAACACCTTTAAATATTACATAAATGTATTATCAATTTTTAATAAACTTAATGAGTGTATAAATCAGCAGCAAAAAGTAATTCTTGAAAAAATCTGCACAGTAATTTTATCAAATCTAAATAAGTTAATAAAAACAAATTACTATTAGTTCTCTTATAAAATTCAATCAGGCAATCATACATTTCACAATTTTATATTTATATATTAATGTCAAGAATTCAGAAGTGCATATATAGCCTACACTACAAAGAAATAATATACAATTAAATTAAGCTTATTTTAAATGTATTGAGCAGGCTAGGTATAACAAAATATATTGGCTTTTAATAATATTTCAGTGCGCAAACCCATGATAACATGAAAAACAGAGCGCGCACAGCGTGTATGCGCATCGCGGGTGCAGAAATGATGAGTAACACTTTACAATAATAGTACATTACTTCAGCGCTGCGCTGCATAAGTGGGCATATAAAAGTTCACGTCACAAAGCGAAGAAATGTCGAGCGCACAAATCCTAGTGCGATTTGTTCTTTTGTTTCACAGTTTTAAATTCGAGTTATTGTGCGTTTGATGCCGATTCATAGTCCTTGTGATGTGTGTGTGATCTAGCAAGCACACGGTAGTGAGTCGTTTAAAAACAGCAACAAACTCCAACAAAATAAAGTAATTTTATGCAAATCTACAGCCTTTTATCTACAGATCCTGCATTATAATGTGAATATATCATATTGGAGAGAGTTTTACCGTGAATCCAAGAGGCGCGCGCGCTGTTTGAATATGAATGGAGAATGATTGACAGCCGCAGAGGAGGGAAAACGAGTTTCCGTATACTTTAATGATGTAAATAGACTTCTGTCCCTCACATTAAGCTATGGAATGACTTCAGATGACTTTGTCACCCAAACTGACGTGAAAAAAGCGGGAGGAGCCGAAAAGCGTGCTGTTTGGATCGCTTGTCAAAACGTGGCAAAGACACATCAAAAAGCTGCGCTAACAGTATACTGTAACCATTCGGCACTTAAAAAGCACGTCACGACACATAATTCCCCGTCTTCTTTTACTAAAGAATATGTTTGACTTATTTATGAAATGCATAACTGATGCTACTAAAATTTATACATGCCATTGGGATAAACCATGGCGCCACGATTATGAAACATTTCTGACCAAGTCCAACTAAAATCCAACAAAATAAATAATGAACTTTCAAAAACTTTCATATTTTTAGTAAGGATGTGAATTAAAACAACCACAGCAGCAACAAGTTGATAAATTCTGTTAAATTTAAATTAAAATGTACCGAATTATCCATTTGTTTTCTGACAGAAACACATGAACGAATCACCGCTCCACATTTTGATTGACAGCGTCACAACCCACTAGTGACGTGTTTACTCCTGTGCTTTCAACCATTGGACAGGATTTAAAAACGGCTCTTGTATTTGTACTTCTGACGAAGCACTGTTAAATACAGGTGGAAAACTACGCCGCAAAAATAATAAATAAAATGCTTTCATAAAAAGGCAAAAGAACGTGTGCACGTTTTCTTAATATGATCATTAAAATCATATTTTATGATTGACTGACTGATGAAAATGCGGGACATTTCCTCAATATGCGACGTGCGGGACAAGTGGTGAAAATGCTGTGCGGTGACGCAGAGCGGGACGGGTGCTCACCCTACAGGAGATCCACACTCCAATCCAGAAGGGGGCGCACGCGGTAATGCAACGCTGTTTGCTGACCGCCACAACAGGAAAAAGAGCAGAAGAAGATGATACGATCTACACACTAGCCTATACGCTGAGTTTCGATTCATTTTTGTGACGCGCTCCACAAGCTTCATGAAAAGGAAACCGGGATGGCAGAAAGCGTTTATTTTACAAAAGCACAATGATTTGTTTTTATGGTAAGTGTACACAGAAACTTTACAGTTTCGAATGATGTCTTAAGGCCATTGCACACTGAGTCCGAAATTCGTGTCCGAAATTTTCGCACGTTAAAAAATAAATACGACCTCACGTTATGTCAATCACGCTTGCACACTGCCTCCGAAACTTTCATCCGTCATAAAAAAAATCAGATCGGGTTCGATTTTCTGTGTTTTTCGCATCCGTAGCAAGCAGTTTGAATGGCGTTTTGACAATTCAGAGCCACCGAATTATGAATCCGAAAAAACATATACGAAAATTTCGGACTCAGTGTGCAAGGGCCTTTACTCTTATCATATGACCATAAATGATGGAGTATTTAAAGTTTTTTCTGCTGTTATGAGACTCATTTGGCATTGTACTGGTTTGGAAGTCTCACTACTACAGTGCAGTGATGCGTGTCCAGGTTTCGAACCGTGACCCTTAAACCGATGTGCATACCGAACCGTGACTTCTGTGTACTGTTACTTCCCTACTTAAAGTCCCTGTAAAGTCAAAATTAAGTATGTGTTCTGAGTTCGTCACACCACAGAAAAATGTGTTATTAGCCACCCAGCCAAATTTGAATGATAAAAAAAGTCGGCAAGTACATAAGCTATCAAAATCTTGAAAAAATGAGCAGTAGTCTGTTTTGTACGTGATCGCATCCAGGTAGTACGCATTTCCATGACGAAGGCATCACTAGCTAGTGTTACACCCTGTCTAGGGAGAAAGGGGCAACATGAAAGAGTCAGAGATTTGCAAGGATTTAGAACAAAAAGTTATTTATTTTCTTAATTTGGGACTTATGATTCAGGAGCTGACCAACCCAAAATAACAAACAAAAACAACCTTGTCTTTAAACCTCTTTCATAAACCCAAAAGAAAAGAAAATGAGAATACAATCTGAAAACCTAACTCCCTAACCAAAAACAAAGTTCAAACAGTTTACAATAAAAAAAAAGAATGGCCTAGGCTGTAGTAACTAATAGTACTGACAGTAACTCGCGATTGAGCGGCAAACTGATGTGAATATGCTCTATTTATATTGTTAGGGGCAGGGCCAGCCTCAGTGGCTCCAGTGTGTCATCAAGCCCCCGTTTTAGCCCCGCCCAAAAAATCCGGAACACAGCAATGGTGAAAAACTGTTTAACGGTCTAACTCCACAATTCAGTACTTCACAGTTCACAGTTTCTGAAATATGTTTTAGCAATACATTTATAATGTGTTTAGAATTGTTTTTTAGAATTGCCTTTACAGGGACTTTAACAGACATTTGTTGTGTAAAATAAGACACACACAGTAAATGGCACAGGTTCTCTCACCTGAGAAACATCCCCACTCCAGCACCACAGACTGCGGCGTGGGCCGTACACGCTCCCACTTCCTCCCCGTTCAGCTGCACCTGACAGCATGAGCTCTGTGCACACAGCATAACCCCACACAGCAGACACAGAGTCGGGTGCTTTCGCTCGTCATCTGATGAGCTTGGGCATCTATGGAAGAAAAAAGAGTCACATCCTATTAATCTGCAGAAAATGTTAAATTCCCTCAATAGACATTCTAGGCAATCCTTTATTAGTACTTACTTAAAGTGACTAGCTTGGTTGAGCAACACACTATAGTCCTCTGGAAGATCTATTAGTCTATTTCTCTTGTGAGGATACCTGAATAACAGTTGAGCAATTCAGATAAATGAGTGTTTTAATAAAGAGGAAGGGAGTTTACTATCAGTCAGAGCAGAACTTGAGTTCATCAAACCTGATGATGTGCATTTCTCCTTTGAGGGCTTTGGATATGGCTGTGTTCCCACACCACCTGAGAGAGAGAGAGACACACACACACACACACACACACACACACACACACACACACACACACACACACACACACACACACACACACACACACACACACACACACACACACACACACACACACACACACACACACACACACACACACACACACACACACACACACACACACAAAAGGAATTAGGAATGTTCATTGTTGTCAATTATTAACTATTATTATCATCATCATCATTCTTATTTTAATTATCAACAAAAACTAAACAGCAATAATCATTTTAATTGTTCAATGTATTTTTAAAATGTAATTATAATTATTATTTGCTTATAATAAAAACATTTTTAAATTATTATTAAACAAACAATATTATCATTGTTATATATAATAATTTTTTATTTGTACTATAATTATTTATTAATTAACAACAGCTGAACAGCATTGATAAAACTATTATAATACTTGTATTACTTTGGTTGTTTGTTTTTATTATTATAAACAAAACAACAATAAAATAAGTTTTAAAATATTATAAACTATTATTTATGATTATCAATAAAGATTCAGATTATTTTATTTAATGCCATGTCAGCATTCAAAGCTATTTTCATGGCAAAAATTCAATTACAAAAATACAAATATCATATAAATACAATAAAAACAAAACAAATATAAACAACAAGTCATATTATATTATCAATAAAGCAGCAGAAACAACAACAATAATAATATATTACTGTTTATTATTATTATAAATGTATTTTTATAATTATTATTATACCAAGTAATGAAGTTCATTAGCAAAAATGTAGGTGATATTGTAGATATGTAGACATGGCTCATTAATACAAATATTAAAAAAAAATGTGTGAGCTTGCATGATCTGATCTTTACCTCTTTAATAAGGTAGTTACGACGTCCCTGTAGTCTTGAAACAGTTGGAACAGGTTGGATGGTAAGGAGAGGTAACTACACAGCAGAGCGAGCTGACTATCAGGAGATTCTGCAAACATGAATTATGATTAATAATTGTTTTATACAACTTATACTGATACAGCACTGTGGAGTTTGCTGCAGTGTGCACAGTGACATACAATTATACTACTAGAAATCAATCCAGTACGCAGTACACACACACTGTTAACAATATACACTGCCCAATTCATTCATTGAATGATATCGTGGGTGATATACTTACTTGCAGTAAGCGATTTATGAAAAATACTTTTGATATTTGAAATCACCAGAAACAAACGTGCCCTTACCCAAAAGGATCACACCCTTATCTTGATAGCTCCGCCCCTAAATTCACCAACATACTGTGCAGCACAGGCACCTCCCCCCTCATAAGTAGACACGCCCCTTACTGCTGATTGGCTACAAATGTATTTAGGCACTCGGGTCCAATCCACTTTCAACAAGGTTTCTCAGAAATTGCTTACTGCAGCTTAAAGTCCCTGTAAAGGCAATTCAAAAAAATTTTGATGAACATTTTTTTATATAAATGTTAGAAATGTATTGCTAAAACATATTACAAAGACTGAGAACTGTGAAGTACTGAATTGTGGAGTTAGACCGTTAAACAGTTTTTCGCTTTTGCTGTGTTCCGGATCTTTTGGGCGGGGCTAAAACGGGGTCTTGATGACACACTGGAGCCCCTGAGCTCCTGGACACGCCCCTACTTGATGACGCACTGGAGCCCCTGAGCTACTGGACACGCCCCTACTTGATGACGCACTGGAGCGCCTGAGCTACTGGACACGCCCCTACTTGATGACGCACTGGAGCGCCTGAGCTCCTGGACACGCCCCTACTTGATGACACACTGGAGCCCCTGAGCTACTGGACACGCCCCTACTAGATGACGCACTAGAGCGCCTGAGCTCCTGGACACGCCCCTACTTGATGACGCACTGAAGCCCCTGAGCTCCTGGACACGCCCCTACTTGATGACGCACTGGAGCCCCTGAGCTCCTGGACACGCCCCTACTTGATGACGCACTGGAGCCCCTGAGCTCCTGGACACGCCCCTACTTGATGACGCACTGAAGCCCCTGAGCTCCTGGACACGCCCCTACTTGATGACGCACTGAAGCCCCTGAGCTCCTGGACACGCCCCTACTTGATGACGCACTGGAGTCCCTGAGCTCCTGGACACGCCCCTACTTGATGACACACTGGAGCCCCTGAGCTCCTGGACACGCCCCTACTTGATGACACACTGGAGTCCCTGAGCTCCTGGACACGCCCCTACTTGATGACACACTGGAGTCCCTGAGCTCCTGGACACGCCCCTACTTGATGACGCACTGGAGCACCTGAGCTCCTGGACACGCCCCTACTTGATGACGCACTGGAGTCCCTGAGCTCCTGGACACGCCCCTACTTGATGACACACTGGAGCCCCTGAGCTCCTGGACACGCCCCTACTTGATGACGCACTGGAGCGCCTGAGCTCCTGGACACGCCCCTACTTGATGACGCACTGGAGCCCCTGAGCTCCTGGACACGCCCCTACTTGATGACACACTGGAGTCCCTGAGCTCCTGGACACGCCCCTACTTGATGACGCACTGGAGCGCCTGAGCTCCTGGACACGCCCCTACTTGATGACACACTGGAGCCCCTGAGCTCTTGGACATGCCCCTACTTGATGACGCACTGGAGCGCCTGAGCTCCTGGACACGCCCCTACTTGATGACGCACTGGAGCCCCTGAGCTCCTGGACACGCCCCTACTTGATGACGCACTGGAGCGCCTGAGCTCCTGGACACGCCCCTACTTGATGACACACTGGAGCCCCTGAGCTCCTGGACACGCCCCTACTTGATGACGCACTGGAGCGCCTGAGCTCCTGGACACGCCCCTACTTGATGACGCACTGGAGTCCCTGAGCTCCTGGACACGCCCCTACTTGATGACGCACTGGAGCGCCTGAGCTCCTGGACACGCCCCTACTTGATGACGCACTGGAGCCCCTGAGGCCGGCCCCGCCCCTAATCGAGAGTTACTGTCAGTATTAGTTACTACAGTCTACAGTTTGCTAGCTAGCTATGCCTTCGTCACGTAAATGCGTATTACCTGGATGCGATCATGTACAAAACAGATCGGTGTCCTTATTTAAATTTCCGAAATAACGATCACATCAAGAAGAGGTGGATTAAATTTGTGAAGAGCCACCTTGATGGAGAGCTGAGGATCACCGCCAACACCCGCCTCTGTAGTGATCATTTTACACGGGATAGTTTTATAAACTCTCGTCGGAGACAACTGGGATTCACTGATAATTCGCTGTTACTGGTGAATGGGGCCGAACCGACAATCTCCCGCCTTCATCCTCCCGTCGCACCGACAACTGGTGATATGTGTTATACCTCCCGCGAGTGGGCGTGGCTTCAGCGCAGCCAGCAGACACGCCCCCAGCGTTCGAGAGCAGAGACTACTGCTCATTTTTTCAAGATTTTGATAGCTTATTTTATGTACTTGCCGGCTGTTTTATCATTCAAATTTGTCTGGGTGACTAATAACAAATTTTTCTGTGGTGTGACAAACTCAGAACACAAATTTAATTTTGACTTTACATGGACTTTAAGTGTTTTCAGGGAAACAGCAGTACTAATGAAGTGTAGTGACCTGCGGTACTGGACAGCTCCTCTGGAGGGGGCACTCCTGTAAGGCAATTAAAGAACAGTGCAGCACAGCGCAGGAAGGGAATGACACCTCTCTTTACACTCTCTACAGTGAAGCCAGATACACCAGGCCTCAACCTGAGAACGAGAGAGACGATGAGAGACAGCAAGAGAGAAAGTGGGCGTCTTCCCCTACATGACGTGTAAACACTCACCCGTCTGTGTGTTGAGACACAACAGAGAAGAGTTCTGCTGCAGCCTGGGCCTCGTCGCCCTCCTCCGCCATTCCTATCACAGCACAATCTACACACATACACACAATATTGCTTTGCAAAGGATTTTGCAAAAATGTCATACTTTTGTGTCAATTCGCATCCAGCAGTGTGTGTTTACCGTGCGAGGCCAGCAGGATCTGCAGCATGTGTGCCATAGTGACCAGGTGCAGCAGGTACAGGTGATTGAACGCTGTGCTGACCGCCGAAGGCTGCAGGTCTACAGCCTCTTCCTGGTACAACGCTGGGATGGACAGAACCAGCCCCACCTGAAGAGAACATCACAACATACAGTCCAACAAATCAATAGTCACGGGCGTCAGTTTGGTTAGAAATGTGCTGGGGACAGAGACGCATTCAGAAGTGCATCTGCATTGGTACAAACTTGTCAAACTGTGCAGCCTCTCTCAACCCGTAAATAAATCCATCGATCTGCAAACTGTGTTTGAGTTCTTAGATGGTCTAGTAGGAGATCTTCTGCCAAGCGTGTCAGAGGTTACAGGATCTAATCCGCACTCGTATAGTTTTTTTTCTCTCATCAAAACTGAATATGTTCATCAGTGGTTACAGTATATCAAGCAGGGACACTTTTGTGTGCATTTTATTTTGTGATTTCACCGGAATGAATAGAGAGTCTCCGCAACGGCGATAGATTGAAGCGCGCGTCCACAGAGAACGCTGTATCCATGACACTGATCGCCGCGGCAAGGAGCGCTCAGCTTGAGTTCAAAAACAACACATTTTAGCGCTACATCTCTTATTTAAAAGCGAACTAAATGAATGCTCTGCTAGTTAACTGGAGATGTTTTATTTATTTGTATTAGGTACATCCGTGCCTCAATGTTTCAAAAAGTGGTGGGTACAAAATGACTCATGACGAAATCTGGTGGGGGCGCGTACCCACCGTCCCCACCGAAATCAATGCCTATATCAATAGTAATGTTCAACCACTTAGAACTAACGTAACTAGCAGCTCTGAATTATTGCTTGAAGTCAAAGTGCATAAAAGAGCATTTCTCTAAAATTGTTAATGGTACATGCCCGTACAGATGTCGCCTCCATAATGCCAGGGCGTTGACGTGTGATTGCTAAGTTGTTCTGTGTGGTTTTTAGCATGTTGGTATGTGGATACTAGGGTATTTTGGCTGGTTATTTTCTGGCTCAGAGCAAAAGAGCCATTTCCTAAGTCTCTAGATATGGTTTGGGTCAATGCAAGCCTATGGGACTTCTTTTTGTGCTTGTTTATCATCTTCCAGGCAAAAACTTATATTTTTGCTATAAGTTTTTGTATTTTTTTGTAAGTTTTTGCTATAAGTTTTGTTTTTTATTTTTGCTATATTTCAGTCATATAGCATTTAGATCTAGACGATGGATGGGCACTTTTTTAAAATGAATATAAATACACAATCATATAAATCAATAAATAATGTACAATTAAATACAAGTTTACTAGGGGTGCTCCGATCAGGATTTTTGGGGCCGATCCCCGATTACTGGAAGCTGTATCACCCGATACCGATCACCGATTACAGGGTCTATTTGAAGCCTTCTATTTATCATGTAGCATTATTTATTAAACTATATTTAACAACAATGTACATTACAATTAAGAGAAGACAACGTATCATGAATTGACACCTGTGTATTTATTTGCAAGCAACATGTCCAGCATATTAACTTAGCAGCCTGTGCTTGGTTATTGGGAACAGCTTAGGGCTTGACAAATACAACTTTCCTGTAGAATATAAATTAAAAAAAGATAAAAGACAGAACATCTGAGTCTTTAAATTTAGCTTTAGACTACTTTAAACTGAAAACTGCAACAAAAAAGGCTATAGCCAAAATAATGTTTTGAGTCAGTCAGTCATCAGTTTTTCTAATACACTTAAAGGACAACCAAGGACCACAGGTAGTAAAGTGCACAGCAACAAAAAATACAAATAACTAACAACTTCCATATCTGTATCTATCTATAACTTTGCTTTTTTCTGCGATGCTCAGTCAGATTTTGTGGGCATTTAGAGAGGAAGAGAGAGAGGGAGAGTGAGGTAGAGAAAGAGAGAGTGGGGATAGAGATTATTAGATTCATTTCTCTCCCAAAGCTTACTTCTAAGCATCAATATTTTGTTAATTTTTTTTTTTTTTTTTTGCAAGAACCCTTGCAAAATTATTTTAAACAGATTAAGAAAGCCACCACTACTGGTCACATCTATGGTTAGATTGAGTTGTTTAGATCCAGGATCGATATTGTCCCCCACCAGTTTTTGAAACATTGAGGCACGGATTAATTAATCCTAATTAATTGTCTTTTTCACACACCTTGTAGAATTGCCAGACCGGTGAAGACATTTTTACCAGGGCATAAAAAAATTGTCTCGCGAGATTTGCGTCATCTGATCGGCTTTTCTGGATCGGCCTTTATAGAGACCGCCGATCACACATCCCAAAGCAATTATCGGCCGATTATGATCGGCGACCGATCAGTCGGAGCACCCTTAAAGTTTACTATCTATCTATCTATCTATCTATCTATCTATCTATCTATCTATCTATCTATCTATCTATCCATAGGCGAATATAATTTAGTCTTTCCTTTAGCATTTTATATATTTAGCAGATGGTTTTATCTACACTTTTTAAAATAAACAATATATAAACATAAAAAAAGCCTTTCAGTCATTTAGCATTTTATTTATTTTGCAGATGGATATGGAATCATACTGACTTTTTATAAGGTACAGTTAAAAATAAAAAAAACACCTACCAGTAGATGAAAGAAATCCACTTCTAATATTGATGGTGTGTTTTCTACATTTGGAACAGGTACCAGGACTAGAAAGAGGCAAAGATAATTAGTGTGTGAACATTGTATGAACAAAACCAACAAACATATCCATCCTCTCATAAACATAACATACCTGCTAACATATCAGCAAAATGCTTCTGTACGACAGCTTGACTGCTTCTCAGCCTCTGAGCTGCTGAAAACTGCACCAGCGCTTTGAGTCCAGAGAGCTGAAGAGCAACATGTTTTAGAAATCAATCCCACATTAAATGGTGCATACTATGAACGATATCAGTACAGCCAAACCAGACCTGTCTGTTCTGGAGAGATCCAAAAAGAGCCTTTCCCTCTTCCTGTAACATGTTCTCTAAAGAGACAGAAAGAAATCAGATTAGACGCACAAGTCAAAATGAAAGGATGCATCTATGAAGTCTATGGAGTTAGGTCAAATTTACTTGTATATTACTTTTCACATTACACCATGGCTAAATTCACAAAGCAGCAGAACACAGTTGGAAGTGTCATCCACACGGGGTCATTTGAGTGTGAAACTTAAATATGGTTGTTGACACCATAGACATAATAAATACATAGACGCCCTATTGGCCGCTGGAGCGTACGTCAACGGCGCCGCCATATTGCGGAGGGGAACTTTCCCATACCTCTCATTACGGGAGTTGAGAAAAATCTTCAGCCAAAAAAGCAGCCTGCTTCATGTGCTGCTTGGGCCTGTACAAATCGCCACACAATTGAAAACAGGTCTCGGGGAATTACCTTTCACAAACATGACTGAACATTTTTTTCTGGTTGTATTTGGTCATTATATAATTAGTAATAGTAAAGTACACCACGTACAAACCACTGAAATCGGTTGATAAATGTAAGCGTTATTATTGTTTTTATCCAGGAAAACCGCAGCTCACCCGTTTACTTGCATTTGTTTATAGCGCAGTCTTGCCCTCGGCAAAATGGCGGACACGTTGACGTATCGCAGCAACGTTCCAAAGCGGCCAATAGGGCGTCTATGTATTTATTATGTCTATGGTTGACACCAAACACTGACTGTGTGAATGTTGCCACTGTTTTTACGCAGCTTTACAAACAACAATGCCTAACAAAGGCCCAAGGTATTAGGTTAAAGGAGGAGAGCATTACCGATGGCCTGGATGGTGTAGGCACAGGTGTTCCAGGACATGACGGGCACGTACGGGCACAGGTCATTGGGCGCCGTCTGGAGACCCACCCTGTGCACTGTAGTCGCACAGACCCCCAACATCTCTGAGATACTGCGAGAGAACTTCGGCCTAATCAGAAATGGGGATTTTAGATCATCATATTTAGTGACAACATGAATTTGTCATATGTCAATATTAATAAATAAATATTTATTTATTTAAAAAAAAAAACAGTAATATTGTGAAATATTATAAAATAATTTAATGGTTTTCAATTTGAATATACTTAAAAATATCATTTAATTCTGTGATGCAAAGCTTAATTTTCATCAGCCATTACTCAGTCCTCAGTGTCACATGATTCTTCAGAAATCAATCATTTATATATTATTTTTAAATTTATGTATATGCATGTACACACATATACATATACATATATATATATACACTACTGTTCAAAAGTTTGGAGTCGGTAAGATTTGTAATGTTTTTAAAAGAAGTCTCTTCTGCTCACCAAGGCTGCATTTATTTGATTAAAAATACAAAAACCCAGTAATATTGTGAAATATTTTTACAATGTAAATCATCTGTTTTCTATGTGAATATATAGTAAAGTGTAATTTATTCCTGTGATCAAAGCTGAATTTTCAGTATCATTACTCCAGTCTTCAGTGTCACATGATCCTTCAGAAATCAGTATAATATGATGATTTGATGCTCAAGAAACATTTATGATTATTATCACAGTTGAAAACAGTTTTGCTGCTTCATATTTTTGTGCAAACCGTGATTCTTTTTTTTCAGGATTCTTTGAAAGTTCAAGAGAAAAGCATTTCATTAAAAAATCAATATTTTGCATTATTATAAATGTCTTTACTGTCACTTTTGGTCAATTTAATGCGTCCTTTCTGAAGAAAAGTATTAATTTCTTAAAAAAAAAAAAAGAAAAATCGTATTGACCCCTAACTTTAATAAATAAATCTACATTGTACTACAATGTGATTTCCCCACACATTCAATTGATTTACATTTGGTAAACTGAATTTATATATCCAATATCTACCATGCCAATTATTCTGACAAGGAATGATTTTGTTGGTTTTATATAATATACAGTATATGACCAACATATTATATAAAACCAACAAAATAATATATTTCTAATTAAGTTAAATAAATAAACAAATAAATAAATAAAGGACCAGAAGCATATATTAAGTAAATATGGTAATTTTTTATGCCATATTGACTTGAGAAAAGATCAGTCTGTTTAGAGACTCACGGCTCTTGAACTCCAAAACTGAGAATGGATCTGAAATCGGCTTGACACTCGTCAAAAAGTGCCGTTGCTTGCTCCGCTGCTGCCTCACTGTTATTATCTGTAAATACATCAACACACAAATCCATCCAAATTAAAAAGAAAGTGTTAATGACATTAAGAAACTGAAAAGACATCAGTTTTGACTCTCACCCGCTTCCCATGTGGCTCTCAGCCCTCTGATCCGAGAAGAAATAATCTGAACCCAGCGCTCAAGAGTGAGATGCTGACCCACTAACTCAGCGTTCTCACTGACAGAGAGGAGACAGAGAGACCATTTCAGCTCAACTCATCAACACCAAATATTGAATATAATAAGGTTATTAAAGGTGCTGTACTAGTTGATCCTGCTGGGCTCCACAGGGATCAGCGGGATGACCGTGTTACACAGGGACTTGCAGAGCGGACACATGTACTCGCCGTTCTCCAGGTCTATGATCAGCTCCGCATGCAGACGATTACGAGTGGTGTTCTGCACAGCCTCAAAGTACCTGCAAACACACAAACAGGCATGAAGATGTAAGGTGTACGACCCTTTTTGGTCCCACTTTATATTAAGTGGCTACTTACATTGAAACATAATTTGATACAATGGACTTATTGTGTACATATATGTTTTTACATTGTACTTATATTTTAAAAATAGCTGCATGTAATTACAGCTGTAATTAATGTATGTAATTACATTTGTAATTACACTGTTGACCCTTCCCTTACACCTTAAAGGGGTGGTTCAGGATTTTGGACATCGGACCTCATTTCCAAGTTAGCCTGGGTGTTATTTATCAGTTTTCCAAAATGTTCATCCAGTCCTTCCAGTGTCATAGTTCGCCGGTGCTAGGCTAGCGCGAGTCAACGGTATCTGCTAGCTTGCCATTAAACACAGTTTTACCCACTCCACAGTTCACCAAAAGCTAATAAATTATAACGCCAGACTATTGATGTAAATGTCTGTTGAGAGAATAATGTTAGAAATCAAACTACCCTTTCATGGCATTGCAATAGTTACACTTAGTTCCCTGTATTTATTAGCGATCCATAAAAGTGTTACTAGTATCTCATTTCACACATATTTTGTTTCTGTGTTGATTCTATATTAAAATGTCGATACAATGTAACGTATTTTCTCTGGCTCTTGTTTTAAATTATTTTGTTCCGTTATTATGCTTGTTGTTGTCCTCTGTTGACGTTGAACAAGCAGAATGTGGCGGTTGGTCGGTGTGACATTTGTCCCGCCCCTCCTCCACTGTGATTGGACGGTTGGGTAAAAAGTGACAGTGATAAGCGCTGCGTTTTACCCAAAGTTGAACATTCTTCAACTCTCGGCGACCAGTAAAAAAACGCCGGGCGCTCAGCGCTTCAGCGTGAAAAAACCGCTCAGCTCCTCGTTACACTCATGGCGTTTAAAAAACGCGGCGCTCCCATTGAAAACAATTGGAAAAATACGGCAGCTGCGTGAAAAAACGCTTTGGTGGACACACATTCTTAAACGTAAGTTAATGAGTTGATTTATCCGCGTTTTAATATGCTCTCATTCATAGAGATTTTTAGATGGATATCGAGGCTTTTTAGGTTATGTGGAATCTGCAATCTCTGACCCAGTTTGTTTGCTCGTTTCCATGGCTACAATACACTGTTTCCTGCCAACTTGCATCCCGGGTGTTGAAATATGATTGGCTGAACTGGCAGTGGGCGGAGTCACACAGACCAAAACAAAAACAGACTCACAATACGGAATGTGTAAAATAATAAGTAAAATAACTGGCTCTAGAAATGTTTTTCAGAGAAAGGAGTATGTGAACTTAGCATGTTTCCTAAATATCTGTAAACATATTATGGTATTTTTATGCTTTAGAGTAAAAAAAGTTACATACAGCACCTTTAAGTAACTATTCAAGCACTGACTCACTTTTGCCAGCAAGTGGCATGCATCACATGACCACAGCTGCCAGTGTGTGTGCCCACAGCCAGATCAGCGGGCATAAACAGGGGGTAGCAGCCTTCTGTTGGACAAAAAAGAGAAATCAGTCTGATTCAGCATCACAGTGCATTAGCAATGTTTGCATAATTCCTTTCATAATGCTTATCATTGTGTCATTAAATCATCATAACGTGTCAAGGCATTTATACATGCATTGTGTCAACGCTTGCAGCTTCACAGCAATAAAGGTACTTGAGAGGAACCTTTGGTGGTGAGTGTCTTTGCACGGTTCTGGGTGAGAACTGTAGATCTCTGCACACATGCGGTGAGGACCATGGCTGCCGCCTGAGCCTGAACCTCCTGCTCCTCCTGACACAGGATACAGGTCAAAGCCGCCCAGTCTGAGGAACAAAAGCCCTGCTGAGGACCCACTGCCACTCTGCTCTCATCCACATCCATCACACAGCTGCACACACACCGGGGACCTCATTTAGACATTTGTGTTCGCAGAAATGATATCAAATGATAATAGGCATAGGCTATAGTGATAGGCAGGCTTTAGGGGACAAAAGAGCAAAAGAATGAAAGAAAATACTGAATAAAATAAGTTCCCACTTTATATTAAGTGGCTTTAAGTACTATGTACTTACATTGAAACTAATAATTTGATACAATGGACTTATTGTGTACATACATGTTTTTACATTGTACTTATATTTTGAAAATACCTGCATGTAATTACAGCTGTATACCACCACACCTGACCCTAACCTTACCCGTATCACATCTCAACAGCAGCAAAAGTGTTTTACAATACATCAACACAATAAGTACATTGCACATATTTTTCAATGTAAGTACATAATACTTAAAGCCACTTAAAATAAAGTGGGACCTAAAATAATAAGGAAAAAAAAGAAAATACATAAAAATGAAAGGGTAAAAAGTTCAAAAGCAAAAGAGAGAAATGTGAAAGGAACCAAAGAGCGAAAAGAAAAATGATGAATAAAAAAAGCAAGAAAAGAGTCAAATGAATAATGTAAATATGATAATATAATATTTAAAAAATTATAAAAAAAGTGAATGGTGCAAAAATGAATAAAGGGAAAAGGAAAGAGCAAAATAAAATTAAAAAGTCTAAGAGAAAGCAAAAAAGAAAATAGAGCAAAAAAGAAAGAGAAATAATTAAAATAGTAAAACAGTAAATCCTGAAAGATTGAAAGAATGACAGGGAAGAACAATGGAAAAAATAAGTAAAAGAAAGAGCAAGAATGCAAAAAAAGCTAAATGAATAAGAAATAAGAATGAAAGAGTGAAATACTGTAACAAAACTGTTAAAAGATCACAAGAAAGCAGCGAAAGAAATAGTTAAAAGGCTACAGCAAAACAGAAAAGTGTATAAAAGTACGAAAAAAAGACCGTGAAAAAGAGCAAAATAATGAAAAAAGAAAATTATAGATTGCAAGAAATGCGAGAAAGTAAAAGCAAAGCAAGAACAAAATAAAAAATAAAAGTGAGTTGAAGAGATGAAAAGAGTGAAATGAAAAAAGTATGATAAAAAAACAGATGTAAGTGCAATGAGTGCAATAAAAAAGGCCAAAATAAAAGTGAAACAGTAAAAAAAGTGAAAGACAAAAAGTAGAAGAGAAAGTGAAACAAACTAAAGAGTCAAAATAGAATGAGTAAAAGGGAGAATTGGTAGAAAAGCAGCAAAGAAAAAAAAAAGAAAGAACGAACAAGGAGAAAAGTAAATAAAAGGATGATTAAATGCCACACTAAAGAAAAAGGCTAAAAGTGAAAGAAAGCAAGAAAGTGAAAATAAAACTAAAAAGCAAAAGTGAAAAATGAAAGAAACGAAAATAGAAACATGAAAGAGAGTAAAAATTTATTTTACAAAAAAACAAACAAATGTATGATAATAGAACTTAAAAATAATGTTAAATATTCACAATAAGGTCCGATTAGTGAACTACCATTAACTAATGTACAGTAACGGGACCTTTATTGCTTTTTACAATGGATAACTAACATTAATAATCAGGAATACATTTGTTACAGTATTTATTACACTTATTAATATTAGTTAATAAAAATACAACTGTTCATTGTTAGGTCATGTTAGCTCAGGTCCAACATTTGATTTTAATCATTTGATTTTTTTTTTACATTTATTAATAAATAAACTAAGATTAATAAATGCTTTAGAAGTATTTGTAAACAATGTAGTTACTTAAGTGTCACCGTCTGACAGGTGGGACGTTGGCCACTAAATATTTAAAACAGTAATATCTTAGTAAAAACCTAAAGTAATATTGACAAACTATATATCATTTGAAAGCTTAGTATAATATGAAGCTAGTTTTCATATTATATCTCTGTTTTCTAAAATAAATTACAGAGGAGCAGTAATTTATCAAATTGCAACAAGAATATTTCATATTCATTAGGAGTATTTAGGCCTTTATTTTGAAATAGCATTAAACATGAAAAATCATAAAAAGATTGGTAGAAACCTCAGTTTGTTTTCATGCCAAGAGTTCCAAAGATAACACCAATTCCATTTTATGAGAAAAAAAGGTCTGAAAATGTTTTAAATATAAAGAAAAATTATGGATTCTCGATTTGTGATGCGGCTGCGAGCTATATAAAGCACATATGTGATCTTTTTATGCATTTATTAGAGGTTGAAATCAAATCAAATACTGCCAAACAACCCATACTACTTCTGAATAGGATGTCTACTTCATAAATTGTATGAAAATTATGGAAATACATGGTTCAGATCACTCAAAACATATATGAAAATGGAGGCGCCCTTACATGGGCAGTAATGGAGTCTGGTGTTCACCTAGTGAAAAAATTTGGTACTGCGCCCGAATAAAATCTCACTGAAAGCTCATTTTTTGAGAGATCAACCTAAAATTTGGAAACCAACTTGTTCAGATTTTTGGCTTTAATTTTCTTGCAGTTTTAGAGTAAAATATATTTAGTAATATATATATTTTATATAAAATATTAATAATTATAACTTTTTCTGTTTCATGTTTAATAATTTCTACACTTCTACAATAATCTGGAACTTGTCTTCTTTAAAACAAGACCAACCATAGGTCTATATTTCAAAGCATTCTTAAATTACAACTATTTAAGTTTGGATAGTGATTTTTATGTCTATGCGAAAAAAGGGGGGGGTGACACTTAAGGTTAACTAATGTTAATAAAGGAAACCTTAATATAAACTCTACTCAAAAAATAATAAACAAAAGTGAACAGTGCAATAATGTATAAAAACAAGAAGAAAGTGATGAAAGTAAAGAAAGAGTGGAAGTGTTGACCTCTCCGCAGGCGTGGCGGTGTCGCTCTGACTCGAGCTCTCCGGCACGTTGTCATAAAGCATCTTGTGCGACTCTATGAAGTTCTTCTGCATGGCCGACATCTGAGCCATGATCTTCTGCCGGTGTGCTTTAGCAGCGTCAGCCTTTCTCTTCCGCTCCGCTTTCTCCTTATCCTGAACGCTCTGCGCAGAGACAACACACTCAGACACGCAAGCATTTCCACGAAGAGCCTGATTTCAATCTGTGTGAATCGCAATACCTCTTCTGACTTGCTGTGATCTACGGCAAATGAAGCAACAGGACCGGATTTCTCCCGAAGACACTTCACCACCTCAAACATCTTGCAGTAGAGACATTCAGCTTTCATTTCAAATCCATGAATCAAACAATCAAATACACGTTAAATAATCATCTTCATACCTGCAAGTTCCATGTGATCATGTCATTCTGAGCTTCCAGAGAAGGTAAAGACTTCATTTTGTTCAGGAAGTGGAACAAAGATTTGCCATGTTCAGAACCAGTTTCTGAAAATACAAACACATCTGTATCCATCAGCAAATACATGCAGCAAGGCATTCATCGTAAGGCTAACAATTAATATACTGAAATAAAATCAAACAGTAAATCCGTGATTTGGCTTAGTGCGATTATCAAATAGCAAAGGCTGCCATATGCATTGCATGTGCAGAAACTAAAAACGGAAAACTTTATGTGTTTTGGTCGTTCATTTACACGACAATGGCATTTCGGGGCCTGAAAACTAAAGCTTTTGAAAACTGATTTCAAAGTGCAAGTTTTTGAAAACGATACGGTTATAGCCTCTTATGTAAACTACAAAACGTGAATTTGTGAAAACGGTGACCTCATGTGCATTACGTGTTCAGTCTAGCACGTAGTGTTATTTTACATGGTGACATCGCCAACTACTGGCATCTGTACGTGAAGAACGCAATGTTTTCAGTACATCGCTGTCATGTAAACATACCTTTAGTATTGTAAATTCACAGCTGTACAGGAAATTTCTTTTTTAATTAAATACTTCATACAATCTCTGTATGCTTTGTTTTCATATCGCAAAATAATTCGCAAAAAAACTAAATATTGCACCCTTAAATAATAGAGCATATATAAGAGTAAAAGAGAGTACATATATATTGGTCTGTGGCGATGACATAATAAGTATGTGTGCTCTGACTTCCGTAAAATCATGAACACAGTGGAAATTAAAGTTGTAATTCTAATTAAAAGCGACACTGACACTGCTTTTTCATGTTTAATACTGTAAAAGTATTAAAGCAATATTTTTGTATAAAGTGGTTTATAAATAAGCATGACGTGACTTGACGAGAGTGCATGAATAGTTGAAATAAAGTGTATTTTTGTTTGTTTTTGCGCACAAAAAGTATTCTCGTCGCTTGATAAACTTAGGATTGAGCCACTGTAGTCACTTGGACTATTTTAACGATGTCTTTAATAACTTTTCGGGGAACAAGTTTCAATCCCTTAGAAGCCTAGGGAGGAGTGATCCAGCTCTCAGATTTAATCACAAATATCTTAATTTGTGTTTCGAAGATGAACGAAGGTCTTACGGGGTTGAACAACATGAGGGAGAGTAATTACTGACAGAATTTACATTTTTGAGTGAACTATCCCTTTAACTGCTGTTTTCTCACAACAGCCATTTTATTGTGCATTTAAAGGAAAGCGCACAGCACATATTATGTGGCCACGCCCCTTTTCAGCGTTGTCTTTTGTCTTCCGATCTGTATTTTCACAGTGATCTTGCGTATTTATGAATGAACGGTTAAAATCTTCCCGGTTTACTGACATTTAGGGGTGGGGGAAAAAATCGATTCTTAGATGCATCGCGATGCGGACGTGGACGATTCTGAATCGATTCACAAATGTCAAAAATCGATTTTCAAAAAAAATTTTTTTTTTTTTAGATATATATTTATAATAACGTAATATTGACGGAACGCAAAAGACGGAACTCTGAAGCGCGGAAGTGCAGTGCCCGGACCGTCTGTGGCGTGTGCACATAACAGAGACGCGAAGGCTGAGCGCGAAATCCAAACACCCTCCTCGTTAAAAGCTGACGTGTGGAAATATTTTGGCTTCTGTGAAGTTGAAGGGGGAAAGGAGGTGGACAAGAGCCATACTAGTTGTAAGCTTTGTAGAATAAAACTAAAATATTTCGGAAACACGACAAATATGTGAAGCCATATGACACGTTTCCACCCAGAGGAGGAAAAACACTCGGCTTTGTGCTGCCTTGTCGAAAAATGCTAACGTTACCCAAGCGCGAATCGATCACAGAGAATGTTGATTCATTCTCTATTGTTTCCATAATGGTGTAAATCTCACAATATTATGACATCGTTATTTCATTTAAATTAGGGTAAGTGTATGAGGAGCATATTTTGATATTTTAAATGAACTAGCAATTATCACATTTGATATAACAAGTAAAAATGACATTATTATATGAAATACAATTATAATAAAATTTGAAGTTAAGTGTACAGTATACTGTACTGTTTTCATTTTTAAAACGGTGTGAAAAGTAAAAATTATCATCAAATATTCATCTTTGACCTGTCAAAGTTTCCTACAAGTCTCCACAGCAAGGATGCATAGATTTATGGGCGTGGTAAGCAGAAGGAAAATGAGTCTGCACATGCGCATAACCAGTAAGTAGCACATCTCGATGGGTAGCATGAATCGTCAGAACGCTGGTCGTTGTTATATTATTAATTTACTACAAGTATGCTGCTAGTTCAGGCACACATTTATTTTCCTGTTGGTTCTTTGCAATGTTAATAAAATATATTGTACGTTAATTCTTTATTGGTCATTACTTTGTACTTTTAAAGCAAAGTATTTATATTCACACACACACACACAAAAAGATTCAGATAATCGATAATCGCTTTAGCATCGAATCGCAGCCCTCTGAATCGTAATCGAATCGAATCGTGAGGTGCCTAGAGATTCCCACCCCTACTGACATTTGTTAAGACATCTGCTCTAAACATTACAATCCTCATGATAACTTTCGTTAACCTTAAATTAAGTAAATCCACTTCAAAAGCTAATTACTCCTGGACAGCAATGCCATAGAAATATACAGAGCAAACGCAAAAACGGAAGTTCAAAGACAATTGTCCAAAGATGGCGGTGCCCTCGTTTCTCTGGCGCACAAGGTCTATACCATTGAAAAGGAAATAACTTCGCTGTGAGTACATCGGTGCCGTTAGGATGCTGCCTATGTAAAGATTAGTGCTGGGCAACGATTAAAATTTTTAATCGCGATTAATCGCATGATTCTCTTGCGATTAATCGCGATTAATCACATTGTTATGCGCAAAATTGAATAATGACTTCTAAAGTAGTGTATTGCGCACTTTTGATTTAAATGTACTGCTATATACACAAAAGTGCAATAACTTTAAACAAATAAGGTGCTTTTATACCAGCAGTATTCCCTTTACACAGTAATCTCAAATCTCAACTTAAACATTAATGCAATCGAATCAAATATTTAAACAAAGCTATTTGCCACTGCCAGGGCATTACCTTTTATCTAGTTTGTTAAAAGGAGTCTATTTTTCTTGTTTTTTTTTCTGAACAGGTATCAACAGGTATCTTTTATCAGGGAGCAGCAGAAACAGTCTATGTAGTAGTCAGAGGTCATGATCACTACTACAGATATAAGTTGACCAACGTTACTTATAGTAGCTTAGGTTTGGTCATGCCATGGTTTCCCACGTAAGATTACATTAAACAGAGTAAAAAAACAATTTATATTTTATACTCACGCCGTAGCTGTGTAGCGCGCGTACACTTCGGCGTACCCTGACGTGCACCTCTCCAAAAATGTAACGTCAATTCTACGCGTATCGCAAGCGCTGTGATTGCTACAACCGCTCCCCGGGTTTCACATGCTCCCTCTGCATGTGTAATTGCGCGTCAACGCGGACAACGACGCAGAGATATAAATGAAAACCAACGCGTAGTCTATAGCGTATAGTCTTCGGCGTAAGTCCGACGCAGAAGTATAAATCAGCCAAGAGTGAGGTGAAGTGGTCGAGCACAAGGTGCAGCGACAAGCGGGTGCGTTCCTGTGAAACTGTTGCGGTCATGCTCGCCTCACGCACGCGCCCGCGCCCGCTCGTTGCCGAAGTTGAATTGTCTATAACTTTTTATAAAGGACGCGCAGCACAAATCATTAGAAGAGAGACTGATCCTCGGCTCGCTGTTAGTGAGTTTCCAGAATCTAAATAGTTATTATCTATAGGTTTTATAGGTACTATCCATAGAGCGCCTGTTATTCACTCGCGGAGCGCAACCCTTTAACTGTTCACCAGAGAGAGCCTGCCTCTCTCCACTGCTTGTTTGGGTGGGTTATTTGCTGCCTGACCAACATCCCACCCCTCCTGTGATCATGGTTTGACTGTAGGCCTATGTGTATTCAGAGCCAGTGAGCAACGGGCTTTCAAAATAATAATTAAAAAAAACTGCGTTAACGTGCGTTAAAAAAATTGTCGGCATTAATTAATAAATGCGTTAACGCGATAATAACGCGTTAACTTGCCCAGCCCTAGTAAAGATGCAAAGCATCACACTAGGTATTGTGCTTGGCCCAGATGAAGGGTAACATCTTACTTTGTGCTTTTAGACTAAAGTCAAAGGCCACTTCTTCAGCACCGCTGCTTTCCAACTGCGTTTTTTCCTCCAGTAGAGCCTGGCCCACAAGGTGCAGTGCCTAAAGTCATACATGCATGTTAAAAACCCCCATATCAAAACAGCAACAGCCAATGATATTCCAGGTAATCTAACAATGTCCTTAGAAAAACAAAAGCCGTAAGAGTCGTACCCTCTGGATCATGGGTTCAGTCCATCTGTTGGAACGGTCCTCCACTGCTTTCTGGAGGATTCTCCGCAGAACGTGGATGAAGACGTCACAGCAGAGGAGGAGCACTATTTTTGAGAACGCTGGACAGAAGTGAGGGGGCACTGGGGGGCAGAGGGCTAAAATAGAGGAACATCAGATATCATCCACAAGTGAACTTTTCTGTTGAAAACTCTTATTGAAAAAAATAAATAAAATCATAAATGGACAGTTCCGGTCCTGGCTTCTGATTGGTCAATGCAGCATTCAGGTGCAGAAATTCTCAATTATAGTAAAAACAATGACTCAAAAGATCTGCTCGTATTCATTATCATATAATTGATAATACATTTTTTTATCTTATTTGTATGTAAACAAATGTTGCATTTTTGTTTGGCACTTATTTAAAAAAAATCCATTTAATTTTATTAATCTGCATTAGGGCTGGGTATTGACACAAATTTCACAATTCGATTCGATTTCGATTCACAAGCTTGCAATTTGATTCGATTCGATATTGATTATTTTGGATATCAGGTTAAAACATGCCAAATTGTCTCTAGGAAAACAAATCTCTTAACTAATGCTGTGAACTATGGAGTCAGTTGTAGCCTATAGGCTTCATTAGCCTACTATAATATTGAAGGTAAAAATTATTTGTATACCAACACTTAAATTACACTTATTTATTTTTCTATTAATAAATGTATATGAAATATAAACATTTAAATGGTGGCTGTCATAAAAACTTGCCAGATTTATTCAAACATGCATTAAATTTTGAAGAACATAAAAAATTATAATGAATACGTAATATGGTGCATATATTAGCAAAATGCTCCTCTCTAGAGTTAATTTTTCTACTAACGAGTGTATGGTCACTGGATATGGATATGGACATTTATCTGAGGTAAATGTGACGTTACATGACATTTCACTTTTCTAACTTTAGCTAGTGTGAAATGTTACTTTTTGAGCATAAACAACATCTGCAAAGTTACAACGCTCACAGTTCAAAGCAAAGGGAGATATTTGCTTTTAAAGAAAAGGACTACAACAAACAGCTGGTAGGGACTACACGACATTCCTCCCGGGTTAGTGACATCAGCAACCCTAAAATGTGGTCACTGGCTCTGGATACGGACATTTATCTGAGGTAAATGTGACGTTACATGACATTGTTTACATTATTGTTTTCACCGACGTCTTTCCGCGGTTGAAACACTGATTGAGCGATTCCATGTAACATGATACGGAATTCGATAAGTTGTTCTCTGTCTTTTAACACACTTTCAGATGCTCATTCATGTTTATTCCGCGCTGTAGTTGGTATTATTAAGGCGGAAGAGAAGATCACATGCGCTGCTGCTTCTCTTGTGCAGCGCCAGAGCGATCTCACGCCACAGCGCCAAAGCGGTGTTTGTTTTAGAATTTCGTAAGAAAATGGACGTAATTTGAAATCTGAGACTTTGTTTCATATCAATAGTAACAAAGCACAAAGATTATTGCGTTTATATGATGGGATGCGCGCTACAATGTTCCATTCATTCATCAACTATGACTTTAGCCTAATCGATTCTTGGGATTTAAGAATCGATATCAGTTCGTAAAAATGAGAATCGATTAAAATCGAGAAATCGATATTTTTTACCCAGCCCTATTCTGCACTACATGCGTACAGTTGTTTTCAGTACAAAACAGATCTACATACCTTTATTACTGCCCTCTCGATTCCTTCTCTTCTTCTGAGCCTCTTCTGCCTAACATGAACAAATAAACGTCCTGCTGTTTCAAGACTGATATGTTTTACTGAATGAGACAATGAGATAACAGGTGCATCATACCTTACTATGCTGTGGTCTGGAATAATGATAGAAGAAAGGGTTAAACTCTTTCAGATACTCCTTCTTCAGCTCATACAAGCCATGGCCTGACACTCCTGGTTTCCTAAACAGCATTTAACAAAGAGTTAATGTTAGAGAGCGCTGTTTGGAATAGACTTTGCATTTCTTAGAGCTGTCAGTGTAACAACTGGTATAATAACTGGTAATAACAGTGTAATAATTGATACAACCAACTAAACATTTGGTGAATTGTACTCACTTGAAAGTGGCAACCTTGGAGATAACCGTTTCCAGCGCCGTTTCGTGGCTTTCCTGTGATGCATTAAAATGATTCATTTAGTTAGAACAGATACAATATAAAAACAATTTATAGTTTAGTCACACACACTCAGACAATGTAATTTAGTAAGTTAATGTACGTAAATCTCAGTATGAACTGGCTACCATAATTTTACAGTAATGCTGAATAATTGAATAAATATCTTAACTAAATAGGAAACAGTTTACAATGAGGTTTATTCATTAACTTAGTTAACTGTTTTAGTTAATATGAATAATAAAGACAGCGGATGATAATATTGTGTATCGCCGATCTCACAGGCTGACGATGCAATGATGCACAAATGATCCACGACTATTTTCAAAAGTAAATTTTTTTTAAAGCGTTCTAAGAAAAATGATATTCAAATTTCAAGCATATTTCAATCCTTGAAAGCACAACAGTTAAAACAAACATTTTCCAAAAGTTTTTTTTTTTTTTTTTTTTTTTTTTTTTTTTTTTTTGCATGAACCCTGTCAATTTTTTATCCGATAAGAACACGTGCATAAACTACGATGGAAACACATTTTTGGAAGTGATTGGAAAACTAGACCAACCAGCGACCAATTTCACAGCACAGCATCTCAAATATATGTTTGATCATTCTGAAACGCCTGAGCCAAAGTGTCTCATCACAATGATTTGGTTTAATTCCTCCCCAGAAATGTCTCACATGATTGCATTTCCAAACACCAGGCATCGGAACGCAAGATTGCATGACAGATGAAAAACGCACTGAAAAATGTTTTATTGTGTTTCGTTTGTGCTCTATCTATGATGTACAAAGAAAGAGGCACAGTGGTTTCCCAGACTGCAGCAACTTCCATTTTCATTACAGATATTTTGCACTAATTTCCCAAGAAGTGACAATTTTTTTCTCTTAAACACATGGAATAGAAACGTTGTTTAAAAAATGTTTTAAGCGATATTCCATTTTTGCACGTTAAATTAGATGGAAACTGCTATTGAACAGTTGTACTTTATATTAACTAACATTTAAACTAACATTAGTCTAATAAAAACTGTAACAATTGATAAAGTTAGTTAAAGCATTAACAGCTGTTAACTAATGGGACCTTTTTGTAAAATGTTACCAATAAATGAATACATAAATTAAAATACTAACATGAAATATATGCACTGAATAAAGTATAAATGCACTAAATGTCTTACATTATCAGGCAGGCTTTTGACCAGGCTGCTATGAGCCATGGGTTCAATACACAGCAGATGGATAACCTCCCTCATGGTCACGTCCTCCTTAGTCACATGACTTATTCCAGGTACGTACCGCTCACCTGCATATTTTGCATGTAAAATATGAGGCAAAACAATAAAAGCAGTGTCTCCAATCAAACCATTTACATAAAACAACTGATAACACATCAACTAGAGGCAGCAAATTGTAAAAATGTCCATAACTAACTATGGTGGGAATAAAAGGGCAAGTTGTGAGATCTTACCAACAATGACGATGATCAGGTAGAGCATCTGCTCTGTTAACCTATTCCACTGTTTCAGCACTTCCTGTTGGATGAAAAGGGACAGACACCAATCAAAATCAACAATTATTAATGATGAACAAAAAATTCTAATTTTTGATCTCAATTTACTCACCTGATCTTTACTGGAGCAGTTGCCATTAAAAATATCGAAAAGTTCAAATCTCAAAAGAACAAGCATGAGGAAATGATTGGGGTCCATTTTGGAAGCAGCAATCTGTGATTGGTCAGAAAATGTCATTAATATGAATATATTTTTATTAATTTTATAATTATATTATATTTTTATAATATACATTTTATTTACACATTTATGATTTTATGCACATACCTGCAGCATCATAACATCCTTATCAAACATTTCATCCCTGCACTTAACATCCTGATAGTAATACACCTAACAACAGAGCCAACAAACACCAGCTAAAGTTAGAATACATTAATTACACAACACAACCAGTGTATTTAAAGGGGTTATATGAAGCTATTTCAAAAGATCATTATTTTAGATTATTGGGAGTAATAGGATAGGTTAAGATGCTTTAATGTTTAAAAAATTATTATTTTTGACATACTGTACATTATTGCAGCTCCTCTATTTCTACAAAGCCGCTTCTTCCGAAAATCCTCGGTGCGCTCTGATTGGCCGGCTGACCTTGTGCGTTGTGATTGGCCAAACACCTCAAGCACGTGTCGGAAATGTAACGCCCCCTTAGCATAATCGCGAGCTTCAGCTTTAAGCAACTGTAAACACACAGTTAATAATGTCATCGATTTTAAAGTATGAGTTCTGGCCCGAGTCAGATTCTGAGAATGCAGATGATCGAGCCGGTCGATCGAAAACAACTTTGCACAGTTGCAACTTTACCAACGTTTCACAGTGGATCTGGATCAGTGTTCTCTATTAGATAGAATAAACCTCTTTGCAGGAGTATATGAGCTTTAAAACTTTGCAGATCGTACACATTCACAAACAGATACATTACACACTAAAGGAAAACATTAATTAGCATCATATGACCCCTTTAAATTTGTGCATTTGAATTATGTTACATAGTGTGTGTTTTTTGTCCTTTTCACTTCTCAAATATACAATACAAACGTTCATGTATATTTTCTTACAAATTAAATACAATATCGACTGCATCAAAAATCATTAAGAGCCATTTCACACCAGAGTTTCATTTTAACATCTTGTAAATTTGGATATGGATGTGTTTGAAATATCAGTTGATGATCCAACAGTTTTTATTTGGAGACTTTTTTTATGTTCAGATTTTGAACATGTTATTCAGGTTTTTCAGAGAATTTAACTATTGTACTTAGAAATATTGTCTACTTTTATGTTTTTAGTGACATCTGATGTGTGACCAAGCTTTAAAAAAAAAAAAAAAAATGGTGTCATTAGTGTGGCTCTCACCTGGCTGACGAGTGACAGGCCGTTTCTGCGCCACATATCGGCACCGACCTGAGCCGCCAACACAACACAGCGCAGGGGCTGATCCGCTAGCTCAGTGAAGTTCAGCTGCACCTGAAACACACACACACACACACTCCTATAAACCACAGTGCTAGAAATTCATACATTACAGGTTAATTTTATTCTTGAATGCTATACTCACAGGATCCACAAAGTCAGGGAGGAACTGGATTGCTCCAGTCTGGCACAACAGCACATATAGACCTGAGAGCAGAAACTGACTGGGTTAAATAACAGCCAGAGATTACTGTAACAAAATCATCAATGACTTCAAATAATATATGGAAATACACCATTAAAAAGATTGGGGTCTCTACATTTTTGTTGTTGTTTTTTTTATTTTAAAAGAAACTGATCATTTTATTTAGCAAGTAAGATAAATTGATCAAAGGAGACAGTAAAGTCTTAAAAATAAATAAGACAAAATAAATAAATATAATAATTTAACAAAAAGATTTCTGAATAAATGGTGTTAAATAAACTTTCTATTTAATAAAGAATCCTGAAAAAAGTATCACGTTTTTCACAAAAATATTTAGCAGCACAACTATTCCCAACATTGATAATAATATGAAATGTTTCTTGAGCACAAAATCATCATATTAGAGTGATTTGTGAAGGATCATGTGACACTGAAGACTGGAGTAATGATGCTGAAAATTCAGATTTGCATCACAGGAATAAATTACAATTACTATTTTAATATATTTTAAATTAAACATTTTAAAATACATTAAAATAGAAAACTGCTATTTTAAATTGTAATTATATTTCACAATATGACGGTTTATCAAATAAATACAGCCCTGAGCATTAATGACTTTAAAAAAAAAAAAAAAACTTACAATCTTACTGACCTCAAATTTTGAATAGTAGTAAATGGTAGTTAAATCAGAGTAGCTGTACTACATTTACTATTATACATTAGTGAGCATACATACTGTACACATTAGAATATATAAACAAATTTGAATATATATAAAAAAAATCTATTAAAAGCATGTCACAAAATCTAATTAATGAAAACAGATTATTGTTTTAGTTTTGTTTTTTAAAAGGAATGCAGTCAAACAGGCTTTTTGAGCTCACGTCTCAGTCATACATGTCTGCAGATGCTCTGCCAAAATAGTTTGAAAGGAACAATGTAAAATAAAAGAATGTTGGTAGAAAAAAAATATGTGTTGCATTGAAAAATAGTAAATCATCTCTTTCACGCAAGAACTCTGGAATTTTCCCTTTTGAACATTCTGTTAACTATAAGTAACTTTGCAACTACATGTCAACTAACTCTCATTAGAGTATTAGTAGACTGTCTGCTTCATATCTGCTAACTATTTATTGTGATGCTCCTCAAACAGATATTATACTGACTATAAGTAACTTTGCAACTACATGTCGACTTCTGCAGCGTTCAAGGCAGGTTTTTGAGCACGTAAATCACGACTTCAAACCACGACTCACGACTTTGTAGCGTTCCAGCCCAGTCACGCCAAACTACCTGAGCGCAATATACATACTTATTGTTTCAGAGACACATAACATTGTAATACATAATCGTGTGTGTATTATTATCATTATTATATTATTATTATTTTGACTGAAACGTTATATTGTCCTAAAGTGTATTCTCACCGTGTACCGCCTGCAGAAACACTGCATCCGTAGGGGCTGCCATTGTTGTTTTGTATGGTTTCGCGGGCCATGTGACATCAGAGCTCGTAACTGGGAGTACATCGATCTAGTACGAGTTCACGGGTGGGAAGTCACGGGTTTGACTGCCGTTCCAGTGCTCTTTCACGGGTATAAGGTTGGAAAAACATGGGTTACAGGTTGCCTGGAACGCGGCATTATTCTAACCCTAAACCTACCAGTCTACTAATACTTTACTAATACTCTAATGAGAGTTAGTAGACATGAAGGTGCGATCTTACTTGTAGACAACAGAATGTGTTAAAGGGACCATCAAAATAAAGTGAAACCACTGTGTCATTTCAAAACATCACCAGCGAGAAACCCTGCAAATTCTAACGCAGAAATGCAACAGTTCTGCTAACCAGCCAGTAGTCTGGAGACGGGCAGGTGTATGGAGACGGGCTCCTGGGAGACTCTGTACGGCCGTGAGTGGAGGATCTGCTTGCACATGTAGCTGTCCGTGGGCTCGCTGCGGAAGGGCTGGTTGCTGCAGGACATTAGCGCTCTGTGACACTCCTGAAAGGCCAACAGCAGAACGCGCTCCTGTGGGTGAAGAACACACACACACACACGTTTTATGGGGACTTTATATAGACATAATGATTTGTATACTGTACAAACTGTATTCGATCCCCTAAACACAACCCTCACAAAATCTTTCTGTATTTTTACATTTTCAAAAAAACAATTTAGTAGGGGTGTAACAATATATCGTGTCACAATATATCGCAATACAAAAATGCAACAATATGTATCGTGGATAGTGAGAATCTGTATTGTGTATAGTTCACCCAAAATTTTTTTTTTTTAGAAAGAATTTAAAGTTTTATTGTCAGTACTACATTAAACTACTATATATAATGTATAATAATGCAATGGGGGAATATTTGTGTGTCCTGATAATGCCAAATGTCTGATGTTACCAGTAAAAAGTGTCCTACATTATTTTAAACATATTTAGTCAGTGAAAGAGTGCAAACAAATTCATCTAAAATAATTCTGTATTTTCAGCTTCAGAATCATTAATATTTTTATTCTGGTGTCTTTATTGTCCTGTGCATTGGGTTTCCAGCACCAAATCCAAGCCCTATTCATTCACACCCACAATATAATACCAAATTTAGCATTTTAATCAACATTCATTTTTTGTTAACCTTTAAGACATCATATGTCTTGGAGTATCGTAATATGTATTGAATCGTGACATGAGGGTATCGTTACACACCTATAATTTAGTATGATTTATTAGCCGTTTTCCTCATGTCCCCACAAGGTCAAAGATTTATAGTACTGCAGTCCTTGTGGAGACATTTTGTCACCACAACGTAAGGTTTACCAGGGACACACACACACACACACACACACACACACACACAGTCACATTTTCAGGTCATTCATTAACTAGTGGATAAACAATTTGTAAGATAATCAGTCAAGCAAGCAATAGTAAGGCTTGAAAAGTAAACTGGAGGATTCAAGCACTTGGTCTCAGCATTACAGGGAGTCAATCGGTGGCCTAAAGTTGATTTTTAGAACATATTTTCTTTCCATGAGTATGATTATAAGACGTAATTGATGGTAATAAAGCACAATCTGTTTTACCATAGTGTTTTTTGTAACTGAGAAAAGTAGAAATAGTTTGACTTGACGATTAGACTCATGTTGTACTTTGCAGCTGGTGACACAAAGTGAAACATTGAAAATATTTGTAAATTATGAGTGAATGTGCTGAGGACAAAAAAACAACAGAAAAAAGACCATCCGCACTTCCTTTGTTGGCCGTAGAGTCTGAAGTGATTAACAGTTTGGATTTTCATGATGTCAATTAAAAGTTTGCATTGCAACGTCAAAATCTAGAAAGAAACATGTCTGATTTTGGTGGGCAATTGGTTGTGATTGGCTTGACATATTTAACTTTTTTTTATTTATTTTTTTACATATGCCATTTTTATTCAATATGAAACTGTCCAGATGGTTAGGTATATTTAATTTAAATGTATGTTATCTTGAAATGGACGGTTATTATATCTGTAACAGGTCACTAGTTCTTAAATTTACAACAACAACTTTTTCAAATAAATCCTTTTTTATTTATCAAAGAATTCTAAAAATGATTAGTTTCTTCTATCAAAAACCTTACAAATATTATTGACCCCAAAGTTTTGATTGGTAGTTTATTTATTTAATATATTCATACTATATAATCATGTTATTTTAGTAATACTCCCTATCATCAATTACCTAGAGATCGGCATGGTGTTATTTCAGTTAGGCTAATAGCTGGTATGACTTGCATTGAAAGATGATCTTATGGAAAGTTCCCCATGCAAATCTCTAGATATGATGAAGGGAATGTGATGATGTGGGATATTTTAATTCCAAAGGCCAAGGGAACTTTATCAGGATGCATAGTATCCCGGATCCATGAAATAACTGCCTTTAAAAATAAAAATCTGCTGTCTCTATGGGAATTTAACATAGGGGTGTCCTGACTTATGCAACCTGTATTTTAAGGAAGAACATTTATTTATTTCCGATACATTATTCATTCACAAAGAAAACTGGTGTCCTTAAAGGTTGGATTTTTCCTCATTTTTTAAATTAAGGCATTAAGATCAATTTCCAAAAGATGATTTTTTATTCCTCTTTTTAGTCAACTTTAGCATGGGTGTGTTCACTTATGCTATCCACTGTATATCTTTTTCTAAAAAGCACCAGAGAAAAGCAAGATCTCTGACAAGCCGTGACTCACGTCAGATGAACACCAGTCCTGAAACATGGCAAGAATGTGGCGTAGCTGCATCTGGAGCGTAAACCCCGCCTCCCACTCCGGCTCCACTTCAACATGCTGACCAAACTGCCTCTTCACCTCCTCCATGCCCTGTCATCACACAATCACAGTCAATTTGAGTCAACATATTGCATAGAGATCAGGGGATATACATACAAAACAACAATAAAATCAATTCTTATTCTGCAAAAACGTGCAATACGAATTATAAATAAAACAGATTATTATCACCCAACAAACAAGCTATTTATAAACTACAACCTACACTGCAAAAAATGCTTTTATAACTTAGTATTTTTGTCTTGTTTCCAGTCCAAATATCAAACATTTCTTAAATCAAGACCCACTTACTAAAGTAGAAAAATGACGTAAGATATTATGTCTTGTTTTCTGGGGAAATAAATAAAATGAAGTGAGTTTTTGCTCAAAACAAGCAAAATTATCTGCCAATAGGGTAAGAAAAATAATCTTGTTTCTGTTTGAATTAACATTATTTTTCTTACCCCATTGGCAGATAATTTTCCTTTTTTTAAGCATCAACTCACTTAATTTTGATTAATTCCCCCAGAAAACAGGACATAATATCTTATGTCATTTTACTCATCTAGTAAATGCCTCTTGATTTAAGAATTTTTTGATATTTGGACTGGAAACAAGACGAAAATACTAAGTTAGAAAAGCATTTTTTGCAGCGGACTAAAATTTAAAGCAGCACTATGCAGTTTTTTTTAGCTTAACTGAACAGCTTCAGAGTTATTGGAATGGTCATATGACTCTTTTCGGGCTGAATGGTGGTCATCTCGCCCCCCTCTGGTGCCTGTGAGTGAAAAAACGGCACTTGCAACTTTGGGCCGGCGGACCGCCGTCAGGAAGTATCGCGTGATTTCAGCTCTCGCGATGTAACGAATTGCTTTACGGCACTGCACACATTACACGCATCCATCCTGGATCCGGCTAGCTATAATAACAACTATCGTCCCATGAAAGATTACATTATACAAAGCTGAATGAATTTAGCTTCTTTTTCTTTTAGTCATTATTTATGTACGTAAGATGACTTTGGTGTTTTGTGTAGTGTGTTAAATAAAATGTACAAAGGATCGACGCAATAAGCAGTGTTGGGAAAGTTCACTTTCTGCATGAACTAGTTCAAAGTTCAGTTCACAAATTTTAAAATGATCTAGTTTAGTTCATAGCTCAAACTTAAAAATTTTGAACTAGTTCATAGTTCTATTTTTCCATTTGTTGCTGCGAGCTATTATTTTTCAAAATTATTTCCACAGCCCATATAGAACCACAGACAGCAATTATTTTATCGGCGGGCAAAGTTTGCACAGAAATGTAAGATTTTTCCCATCCTCACGATCTTGTCATAAACTCGTTTAAATGATCATATGACGCCTCTTGCTGCTTTTTGTGTTGATGACGCATGCGGCGGTGCCTTTCAGGCAAATAACCTTGTGATGGGAGAAAAATTACCTGCATACAGCAAAGGAAGCGGAGAAAGACGCATAACCCTTCGAGGAACTTCACCCTCATCGCCTCCGTCCACACAGAGGGCTTGCTGATGAGAATGTACCTGATAACGTCAAAATCTGAATTGAGCCAAATGATCAAAATTGTGTCAAAATGTTTTTATTTTCCATAATTCAAGCGTTGTGTGTAGACCTGAGGTCATGGAAGATAACTTGAACCCGGAAGAACTTGTCGGGGTTGTGGCCCTGGAAGTGGAAGCGGTGGTTGTTGTCCAGATGTTCCCGCATCATCTCCATTACAGTGTCTATAATGACCTTGATGACGTTGCCCTCCTCGATCAACTGCCTAGCCTGAGAAAAAGAGGAAAATGTTAAATACCTTTAACCTTTAGACTTTATTGGTCAGTTCCCTAAAAAAATTTATGTTCTTTCATTTACTTACAGCACACTCTTAAAAACAGAGGATCATTATTAGTAGGGGTGTAACAATATATTGTTTCACAATATATCGCAATACAAAACTGCAACAATATGTATCGTGGATAGTTCACCCAAAATGAAAATTACTGTGTGAAAAAATTCAGTTTTCGTGTCAGTACTACATTAAACTCCTATATATAATGTTGAATATAATGTATAATAATGCAATGGGGGAATATTTGTGTGTCCTGATAATGCCAAATGTCTGATATTACCAGTAAAAAGTGTCCAACATTATTTAAAATATATCTAGTCAGTGAAAGAGTGCAAGCATATTCATCCAAAATAATTTTGTATTTTCAGTTTCAGAATCATTAATATTTTTATTCTGGTGTCTTTATTGTCCTGTGCAAATCCAAGCCCTATTCATTCACACGCACAATATAATACCAAATTTAGCATTTTAATCAACATTTCATTTTTTGTTAACCTTTAAGACATCATATGTCTTGGAGTATCGCAATAATATCGTATCGTGAGTTCAGTATCGTGATATGTATCGAATCGTGACATGAGGGTATCGTTACACACCTAATTATTAGCATCAACGGTTCCATTACAAACCTTTAACATCCGTGGAACCTTTTCAATTCACAAAAGGTTCTTTATAGTTAAAAAAAGGTTTTAGATTCTAAAATCTATTAATCCATGCAACTTGTGAGCAATAGTTGAACAAGATGACTTCTGATCAGACTGCATTCTCACATTGTGTATGCTAACACAAACAAAATAGAGTTTCATTGTAATTACTAAGTTATAATAACTAATTACTATGTAACTACTATGTTAATTATGTAGACTGCTTGATTCTTAATTGCATTTATGAGTAGGAAACTCATAAATGCAATGAACACAATGGATCTCTAGATACTGCACATTTTAAACACGTGACTGCTGTAATTTCTGCTAGTCGTTCAACGTACCAGTGTGGGAACCGTGTAGATTTGCACAGACAAGGCTGTGATGGAGATGTTCCTCTGATGGTCATCACTGATGAAGTCTTCCTGAAGCTGCTTGTAGTGCTGAAACATGATGTACACACGTTAGACCTCATCTCAGCTGTTTTTGCTAATGCCAAGCATGTGACAAGTGTAAAACAACAACTACAATATTACTTAAACATAAAAATATATGTGAAATGATATGCAGCTGCAAAAAATATACCTCTGTGAATTTCATGGCAAACTGCCTCTTGTATTCGGTGTCCATCAGTAAACTAGTGAAAATTAACTCATGGACGACCTTGCGGGCTCCTGAGGAGAGAAAAAATAAAATAAAAATAAAATAAAAAAGATTTAGAGACAGTAGTAAGATCATCTAACCAGATTTTAAATGTTTTCAGGCTACTGAACAAGCATAACTTAATTGTAGAGTAGGGCTGTCACGATACCAGATTTTTCCCTACATGATTATCATGCCTAAAAGAATTCACAATAATGATAATTATTATTATAGATTATTATTTAATCTATATATAATAATAATGCTATCGGTCAAATTCATCCTTTTTTTCTTTTTTTGAAGAATCACACCATTGCATTCAAAAGGAACAATTACACTTAATGGAAACCAGTTTGAAATAACTTCCTTCTGTAAATTGATGTGACTTCTTATCACAGAATGAGGCAGAAATTATATTATTTTATAGTATTCTATACAGAGATAAAGGCTATGTCAATTGGCACTGCATTATAAATATACATTATCTTTATGAAAATACTCGAGGTGGCTTGAAGAACACAGATAAACCATTTACTGTCGCAATGGTGTGTTAATTCTCTTCATGTTTAATCAGTCAAAATGTCTCTAAGGCCCAGTCCCAATTCGCATACGATCCGTCCTAAATAGTATTCGAAAATAGAATTAGTACGTCCCAAATCGTAGTATGTTGAAATGAGTGTTGCAAAGATACCCGGATGGTCTACTATTTCCCGGTCAGAATCCGAAGTGTAGATCGATGCGCATGCTAACGGGTAAGATTACCCACAACCCATCGCGCGTTAGACAAGGATTCGGTTAGAACTACAAACACGAGAGAAAAGTGTTAAAAAACTACAGACATGGAGGACGCGCGAGTCCGCCGGTTATATAGAGAGGTTTAGATAAAGGGGTTTGAGTGATTCATTATCAGTATCTAACCTGACGAAAATGTATTTATTCAACGTTGTCTACATTATATTGCATCTGCGGCAGCATTGTGAACTTTTGTAAAGATACGTTTAGCCATATTTGGCGTGTCTGCGTTAGAGCGCCCTCTGGTGTTCAGATGGATGTGTGTGTGTGTGTGTGTGTGTATGTCTGAGATGCCCTCTAGTGTTCAGATGGAGCAGCGTTTACTACCGATCAGCCGCACTGCTCTGACAAGCTGCACATAAAATAATCGCAGCCTTTGCCAAATCGCGTGCGGTTTCATTGTGATTAATCGTGCAGCTCCACTCTGTGTCCGCTTGTGTTTTATGACAGGTGGGAACCAGCGTTGCGGTGCAATACTGTAACCAGATACTGGCGCTGGATTATTTACGTGCCATATCATCATATGTGTACTATTCATTTTAAATATTAGCAATCGCCAATACCAGCATTTTGGCACAACCCTTATTAACATAACGATATTTCAGTTTTTAAATATCATGATTATCATCAATATATCGCAACAGCCCTGTTGTAGAGATTGCAATATTTACCTTTATATAGTTTGGCATCATGCAGCATGAGTCGACTGATCAGGCAGAGTTTATCGGTGTCTGTGGGCGGCTCCAGCGCCACCTTGCAGAACACCTCCCTGAGGCCAACTACACAAAACCAACCACAAGCACAACACCAAACACATCTTTTAGAAAAATAAGCAACATAAAAGCTGGTCTCAAAACCCTGGTAAAATTTCATTTAAGGAAAAAAATATATTAAAATGTATAAATAGATACAGACTATTGTTAAACAGTACCGGTCAAATGTTTGGAAACATTACTATTTTTAATGTTTTTGAAAGAAGTCTCTTATGCTCATCAAGCCTGCATTTATTTGATCAAAAAATACAGAAAAAAAAATATTGTGAAATATTATTAAAATTTAAAAAAATAATGGTTTTTATTTTAATATACTTTAATAACGAATTTATTCCTGTGATCAAAGCTGAATTTTCAGCATCATTACTCCAGTCTTCAGTCACATGATCCTTCATAAATCATTCTAATATGCTGATTTGATACTCAGTTATGATCAACATTGGTGCTGCTTAATATTTTCTTATAACCTGTGATACAATTTTTCAGGATTCTTTGATGAATAAAAAGTAAAAAAAAAAGAACAGCACTTATTTAAAATCGAAAAGAACAGTAAAGATTTATATTGTTAGAAAAAATGCTACAATTCTTTTAAACTTTTTATTCATCAATGAAATCTGAAAATAGAAATCCTGAAAATGATTTCTGACAGATCATGTGATACTGAAGGCTGAAGAGTAATGAAGACAGTAATGACACCGATGAGTAATGGCTGATGAAAATTCAGCTTTGCTTCACAGATATAAATTATATTTGAAAGAATATTAGGAATTCCCCCATTATACACACACAAACGAAGATCCGTGGCAAGAAGACGCGGTTCTGACACCAGTTATTGAACTGTGAAGGCCAAATCGTGACTATGCAGAGGAAAAACTACTGTATGCTTGAGAATTCTGTCCTTTTTAGGGTCGCATCTTGTGACGACATGTCATGTTGTTGTTTCGTTTACGTGTCTTCGGTCAGTGTTGCGTTCATATTTCAGTCGCACTGCACCAGAGTGTGCCGAGTGTGAACACACACACTCAGAAGGGCTGAATCGATGTTTGCACTATATATTCAGAAGGGCTTACTACAGCCATGAAATGAATGCCGTGTAAATTAGGGATGCTCATATTGACCGTTAACCGAAAGTAAAAATTTTAACCGATTAATACTACCAGTTAAACGGTTTAAAAGTTAAAATTGCCGTTTTTTCAAAGCTTCAAACGGATTCAGTGTTTTCTTTTAGTCATCTTAATTTGTGAATTATTTAAGTTAAAAATTTAAGTTAAAAAGTTAAGTTAGTGTAGGCCTATTTGATGTTTTTCACTGTTGTCACTGTCAGGAATGCTGCAGGTGAGTGAACATGTGATGTGAATCAGGTTCTGTTGTTGATCTGTTCTGTATGCTGCCGTTTGCACGTCAATATAAACACAGACACTGGTCAATTTTATTTTTATTTAATTGTCAATTCAATATTATAATCTTATCAGTTAGCGGTTAATACTCGGATAACAAGCGCCGGTTGTCGGTTGGGAAAATTAACCGTAATGAGCATCCCTAGTGTAAATGTAACGGTTGTGAAAAGTTTTGTATTGTTTTAACTCTTGTGCATCAATTAAAAATAGTTACACATAGCTACATAGAGGACACAAATGTCCACATCAAAAAACTGTCATAAAAATTTGAATCTTGGAAGCACAGACTTAAGTTTGGTATCATTTTAAAGAAGACCCTTGGCAGATTATTGCAGAAAAAATTAATAAGTAAATCCAAAAAAAAAGTTATGTAAAATTATTTAAGAACATTATTTTATATAAAATATATATTTTATGAAACAAGTTAGAAAATCAAAGCCATAAATCTAAATAAGTTGTGTTCCAAATTTGAGGTTATCTCAACAAATGAGCTTTCGGTAAGATTTTGTTTGGGCGCAGTAACAGATTTTCCCCATTGGGTGCAGCAAAACTCCACTAGTCACACAGTGATTGGATTTGTTATTTGCAGTTGAGTTTTTCTCTCTCTATATTACAAGCACACACATACACACATTTTTTTATAACACACAGACTAACCACACTCTGACATCCATACCAACACACACAATTATCGTTGCACAATTTATCCATTTGGCTCTATAATATGCGGAAGCAGAAAACAGGAATAAAGCGAGTATTTGCTTTATAGGCCAAACCTGAAAAAAATGGCACAATCTGGTAAAAAATAGTAAAAATGTAAATTTTGAAGCCTTGCCAACAGAATGAAAGCCTGTTAACCAAGAATGCATAATTTTATAGTTAAATGTCACTGGGATTAAAAATCGCAGTTTTAATGGGTTTCAATTGGGCCATTTTTGTCAAAACGACGCTAAGAGGGAGTATTTTGTGTACCCAGTGCAAAATAGATTTTTTTAAAGGAAATGGGGTGAAATATTACAATTCCAATAAAAATACACATCTGTGGCAAATTTTATGCAGTTAGCATTAACACAGACAAAGTTATCAAAAAATCAAAACTGAAAAAGCCAAAAATGTCCACAAGGATGCACAAGGGTTAAAAATGGAAGAGTTATGAATAAGAACCAGCCCTTAGTTCACGAGTCCTACATGCTCTACCTGAGTAGCCAATGATCTTCTGGAACCATGCGCCAAGTCTGAGGGCGAAGGTCTGATGAGCCATAACAGCAGTGTGAAGGATCTCCACACGCAAAGGTCTCTGGACAATGTGCTCTGAGTTACGCTGCAGAGGAAATTCACATGCGAGTTAACAAATTTGAAATAATCATTACATCTAAAAACAACCGTTTAAAAATGAGTGTGTATCCACCTTATTCCTGACGAGTTTACTGCGTTTTGAATTATGGGTGGCACTTCCGGTTTGGTGAACTTCCATTAAAAAAGACTGAAACGAATCATTTCAAATCATAAGGTTGCCCAACATATAAGGTTTATCCGTCAGTTTGACTCAATGAGCTATCAGTTTTCTTTCATGTTTTATCTAAGAATAACATGAGAATAACGTAACACTTGGTATTTTAACGTGACCTGTTAACAAGAATATCTACGGCAAGAGCTCTTTTCAGTCACTGCATTCTTTTCCTCATGATTATTTTATTTTTTGCTTTTGCATTCTGCTGTAATAGTATGAAAAAGGTCGACACATACTGCACACTTGTGGTCTGTTCTCCCGATTTAATTTAGATATATGCCATTAATAATTCACGAATGCACGAAGAATCTCTCTTTTTTTTCTCCCCAAATCCTCACGTCTCTTTCCAGGTTTGTTTTCACAGGTAAATACAATTTATTATCTGTCAAAATGACTGAAATTAATTTGAAACAGTCTCACGCAATGCTGAAATAAATAATTTTTTTAATTTTTTTTATAAAGGCAGCGTATGTTACATAATACAGATTTACCACAGTGATATTTAACCGACCGATTTTGCTGTGGAAACATTCAAGCTTTTGAGGTTATTCATGGTCTGTTGAAAGTTGATGCTTTTACACTTTTAAATGTCCTTTTAATGTTCAATGAGTAGAAAAATGTAAAGTCATTGTACACAGTTTTAAAAATATAGCTATATTATTGTGTCCATAGAGCTAGTCTTTCACTGATTGTTTACAGCTTAACGGAAGTTACACCCATAATTCGCGCAAAGGAATAATGTGGATAAAGAGTGTAGAAGTACGTTTACCCTGATATTATCCCTGGCGTCTTCACACGATCTGAGGGTATCTCTCTTCACTGCTTTCCGCCCCTGACATCATAACAACGGCACTATTGAAAAGTCTGTACATTGACAGCGTAAGACCACGTGGAAAGCGGATGCTAAGAAAACTCACTTCCTTGTCAATGAGTGCAGTGTAGATTTGAGCCTGATTCTGGTCACAGGCGATTGCTCGCTGAAGTGTGTAGATGACGTGGTCATATGAGTGATGTTCATCGTTGTAGAGCACACAGAAGTAGGTGTCTTCTTTTACTCTAAACACAATATTATACAACATTAACCTTGAACTTGTTTTGCTAAAGTTGGAGCACGTAACTGCATATCTCACTTTGGCTTCAGCTCTTCTGATAGTTCATTGTTCTCTTCCCAAACCAGCATGTCTGCCGTGTAGCGCAGCAGCAGACGGGCCAGCGTCCGAGCCCTTGCTTGAAGACCTGGATCCATCACACACTCCTCCTGGGACACACATAACAGCAACAGTCACTGAGAGTCGTTTCGTTTTTAGTTGTTCACAGAATGATTCAACTTTTTGTATACAATTGGTTTTGATCTCACCAACAAAAATCTGTTAATATAAGACGACCATGATTATAAGATGCCCCCCCCCCCCCTCTTTTTTTTTCTCTTCTTCTTCAAGATGTACCTTTTTGAAGACCAAATCATATATTTCATAAAAAAAAAATGCTTTTATTTAAAAATAATTTTCGGTAACCCTTTAGTTTAAGGTCCAATTCACACTATTAACTAGTTGCCAATTAACATGCATATTACCAGGATATTGGCTGTTTATTAGTACTTATAAAGCACATATTAATGCATTATTCTGCATTACCATATTCTACATCCCTTAATCCAAACTAATACCTAAACTCAAACAACTATTAAAAAGCAGTAATTAGAAGTTTATTGAGGCAAACCTCATAGTTAAAGGTGCAGTGTGTGATTTTTAGCGGCATCTAGTGGTGAGGTTACGAATTGCAACCAACAAAAGTTACGGTGGCCGACAGGAAGTGATGTCATCGTCTGAGACAGCAGAGAGTAGCAGTTCAGCAATGAGGTTTCTTTACAAGGATACATTAAGAAATTATGTTTACTTAATTATTCAGTAAAACTATATGTTATTGCGAATATTATTGTTACTTGTTCATCATCGTGTCAGTGTTTTATTCGCTGAACTAAGCTTGCTTCCTTGCACGAAGAGCAACATAGTAACGAAACGCGTTTGTCCGTTTAGGGCCACCGTAGAAACATGTCGGCGCATTTCAATGATCGGGAACCCGCGGTGTGTGTAGACAAAAACTGCTCATTCTAAGCTAATACAAATATAACGGTTCATTAAATAAGGTCTTTATACACCACTGAAAACTTCTTTATCAAGGTAGTGAGGAAACGCGCTCTGTAGCGCTGTGTGTTCGCTGTCGGCTACGCTAGAAACATGACCACACAATATGTCGACCTCCATAGAAGGAGCCCGCGGTTATGGAGATATAAATGTCTCATTCTAAGGTAATAAAAACATAACGGTTCATTATGCAAGGTCTTTATACACCACTGAAAACATAGTTATGGATCTTATATTGCATTTCTGTCAATAGATCCTCAGAAATATTACACATTGCACCTTTAATAGTGAGAATTGGACCCTAATCTAAAGTGTGACCTAATTTTCATATTTTTCACATTTTAATTTTTGTATTGAAACTATGGTAAATACTGGTAAAATTAAAGAACAATCACATTAAAAAATAAACACTTATTCTGTATACACTATACACTTATACATACCATAAAAATAAGCTGTAGTCATTTCCGGTAGATTTTACAATGACTGATTTCTCACCTTTTTAAGTACATTAAAAGCATTAGCATGTCAAAAAACACAGTTGTTTGATCGCATTAGCAATCTGATCCAGGGAATATGAATGTTTTTTCCTTAACCCAATATATAGCCTCACATAGCGCTGAAAAGACAGCAGTGCAAGACTGCATCATTCTTACACCGCATCAAAGCGGCCGGTTCGTAGAAATTGAAAGGCAAGTGTGTCAGTACGTAGCCGGAATAAGAAATGAGTTGCGTCGCTGGTGGGTATGTTCAGGTCTTTGGCAATCCAGTGCTTTCAGTTGGACAACGGCTCTGGTTATAGGCAGCCACTCATTTCCTTTTTCAGCTACGTACTGACACACTTGCCTGTCAATTTGATGAAAATGAGAATTTCCGAGCTCGAGTGGATGAGAAGATTTTCAGTGAATGATTTAAACTGTGGCCTTTGTCTCACATGACCTTAGAAGATTTGAAATATAGTGCACGAGTCATGTGGACTACTTTTTATTTTCGTTTATGGAGCTTGATAGCTCGATAGCACTTTCACGGTGTGGAAAAGAACAGCTTTGACATTCTGCTAAATACTGGGACAGCAGCCTCACAGAGGGAAGATCACAAAAATAACATCACTGTTGTTTATTCTCATTTGTATATTTGTCTGATATCTGGCAAGAAGTCAAGCTCCCAGAGGACTACTGCAGTAACCTTCTAGAAATCCTCAATTTTCTGAACTCCAGAAGATCACAATCTGTAGCCAGCCACTCCAATAATAGAGTTCAGGTACCGGAAGTGCTCATAAATTGACTGTGCAATCAGCAAAAAAGATAAGACACAAAACACGTCAGCCCCTTTGAGCAGGATATGATGTTTGTTGTTTTGGGTTAATGCCCATCTGTCATGTTCAGATCTCGCCTGAGGGTGTAAAAGACAAAAAGGCACCTGCTGTTTTCCCACAAAGGTGAGTGTGCGGTGAGTGTGGATGTAGACCCTGATCTGATCACGTCGGATCTATTGAATTATCAGCCCACTGAAACAGACCATCTGCTTTCCAGGCCACAATCCAGACACAGCTAGAAATCAGGCATGATCACATCCCGTATCAGTACATCCTAGCTTTAGATGGAATACTGGGATTTAAATAGATGTTTATACCCTTAAACACCAAGTCTGTTAGTTTCATTCTAACACATTTATTTACTTGTACAACAAACTGGCCCAGTCCCAACTCACTACTTATACTACGACCTAAAAGTATGTACTCTTTTTGTGAAGAAAAAGTTCATACTTTTGAGTGTGTAGCAAAAGAGTAGGCAAGCATTGGGACATACTATCACGTCATCTTTAACGGACAGATCTGTCGCGTGCATCAACGTAAACTGCCCTGTCAATCATCCTGTCACCGTAAACTGCCCTGTCAATCATCCTGTCACCGTAAACTGCCCTGTCAATCATCTCGTCACCGTAAACTGCCCTATCAATCATCTCGTCACCGTAAACTGCCCTGTCAATCATCTCGTCACCGTAAACTGCCCTGTCAATCATCCGGTCACCGTAAATTGCCCTGTCAATCATCTCGTCACCGTAAACTGCCCTGTCAATCATCCTGTCACCGTAAACTGCCCTGTCAATCATCTCGTCACCGTAAACTGCCCTGTCAATCATCCTGTCACCGTAAACTGCCCTGTCAATCATCCTGTCACCGTAAACTGCCCTGTCAATCATCTCGTCACCGTAAACTGACCTGTCAATCATCCTGTCACCGTAAACTGCCCTGTCAATCATCTCGTCACCGTAAACTGCCCTGTCAATCATCTCGTCACCGTAAACTGCCCTGTCAATCATCTCGTCACCGTAAACTGACCTGTCAATCATCCCGTCACCGTAAACTGCCCTGTCAATCATCTCGTCAACGTAAACTGACCTGTCAATCATCCTGTCACCGTAAACTGCCCTGTCAATCATCTCGTCACCGTAAACTGACCTGTCAATCATCCTGTCACCGTAAACTGCCCTGTCAATCATCTCGTCAACGTAAACTGACCTGTCAATCATCCTGTCACCGTAAACTGCCCTGTCAATCATCTCGTCACCGTAAACTGCCCTGTCAATCATCCTGTCACCGTAAACTGCCCTGTCAATCATCTCGTCACTGTAAACTGGCCTGTCAATCATCCTGTCACCGTAAACTGCCCTGTCAATCATCTCGTCACCGTAAACTGCCCTGTCAATCATCCTGTCACCGTAAACTGCCCTGTCAATCATCTCGTCACCGTAAACTGCCCTGTCAATCATCTCGTCACCGTAAACTGCCCTGTCAATCATCTCGTCACCGTAAACTGCCGTCAATCATCTCGTCACCGTAAACTGCCGTCAATCATCTTGTCACCGTAAACTGCCGTCAATCATCCTGTCACCGTAAACTGCCCTGTCAATCATCTCGTCACCGTAAACTGCCGTCAATCATCTCGTCACCGTAAACTGCCCTGTCAATCATCTCGTCACCGTAAACTGCCGTCAATCATCCTGTCACCGTAAACTGCCCTGTCAATCATCTCGTCACCGTAAACTGACCTGTCAATCATCCTGTCACCATAAACTGCCCTGTCAATCATCTTGTCAACGTAAACTGCCCTGTCAATCATCCTGTCACCGTAAACTGCCCTGTCAATCATCTCGTCACAGTTAAAATCCTCCATTCAATCTAATTTGATTTCCTAGCGTTTCGGAGAGAGATATAGTCGCACGTTCTTCTGCAGTCGTGGGTCTTTCATGCGGAGACTCTCCTCATGTGTTTGTAATATAATGAATAAAATGATGCATTTAAAAGGTAATGGCTAAACATGTCTTTACAAAAGTTCACAATGCTGCCGCAGATGCAATATAATGTAGACAACGTTGAATAAATACATTTTCGTCAGGTTAGATACTGATAATGAATCACTCAAACCCCTTTATCTAAACCTCTGTATATAACCGGCGGACTCGCGCGTCCTCCATGTCTGTAGTTTTTTAACACTTTTCACTCGTGTTTGTAGTTCTAACCGAATCCTCGTCTAACGTGCGATGGGTTGTGGGCGATATTAGCCGTTAGCGTGCGCATCGATCTGCACTTCGGATTCTGACCGGAAATAGTAGACCATCCGGGTATCTTTGCAACACTCTTTCAACATACTACGATTTGGGACGTACTAATTCTATTTTTGAATACTATTTAGTACGGATAGTATGCGAATTGGGACTGGGACATGCACTCACGAAAGACTTTACTTATTCTTGTATCCCAGTAGTCCGTTTGTTTTTCCAGCTGGTTTTGCCCTCCTGTGTCACTTTCCCACACTCTGTTTTCCCACAGAGGGATGAGGGTTAGCAAACGCAGGGGCGTAACGGTTCCTCTGACCTCAAGGCAGGAAGTTAGTTCAACAATACTGTTCACGACAACAATCTTAACATCGATAAGCTTCTGGAGAATGAACTGTACCGTTTCCATAGCAACTGCAGTGCCAGGGTCATGTTGAGAGCAACAGGGTCCGGTCTTCCAAGCCTCCAAGTCTCCGCAATCGCAGAAACCTCCTCCTGATGAGGCATGCATCTGCGGTTGCAATGTAAATAATAATAATTATAATAACAAATACATAATATAGTATATAAGAATAAAAAAAATTGCAATTACATTTAAAAAAAAAATCAAACAGTTAAAAAATGTAACAAAAAAAAGTTAAAAAAATAAACAATAATGATGAGTGCATACCTTGTAGCGATGACTTTTGTGCACACTCTTCTGGAAGCATTCTATGCAGAGTACACAAGTGGGATCTATTGCACAGTCCCTGGAAATACATATAAGGATGATTCAAGGCAAGCAATAGTGTCAAATGCAGCCTATACACTGAACAGAGCTCCTCATAAAAACTTCATTGATATATTATAATAAAACATATATATACATATATAGATAGTTGATAGTTCATTCTGGTTCTCGATTCTGATTGGCTGGAACCGTTTGCATCACTCCGCAGCATTTCTCACAGAGAGGGTCATGGCGGACGAGCAAACAATCATAATTTTTTTTGTCAAGGAATGTAATTTTAAGAGTTTTTTTTAGGCGAGAATGTAGTTATTTATACCTCAGATATGCAATTAATATTGAGAAAGTTTATATTAAGTTGGTGATTTCGATTTCGACTTCAGTGACACAGCAGACATTCAAACCGATTTTATGATTATGAATATAAGATTGACCTGAAGAATATCAGCTAGTAGCAGATAATGCACTTGCTTAGTCGATCTCTCTCTCTCATTAAACTCTACTCTACAGAATACAAGAAGCTTCAATGAAGCAACTCAACATTCCTTGTTGCTATTTCTAAAGTGACATTTTAGAATTAGTAACAGTGGCTTGGGCTCATCTGTTAAATCGTCAACCTGAGATTTGAATCCGTGGCGGAAGGAAGAGGGTTTTTAAAGACACTCCATTGTGGTTTCTGATTTATTTACACAGTAATTACAAAGACTACAAACCCAAAAGGCGCGCATGTGACGTCATACCTTTTCTCTCTAACTCTCTAACCTCTGTCATGTTTTCTATAGTCTAACGCTATAATCGTAACGTTACGCCGTCATGCCCGTGTGTTTTGTACCAGACTGCACACACACGAGTTTGGTGACGTAGTAAATGTTACTCTTCTGTTTTATGACAAACTGTGACTTTCTTGACTTTCATAATTATCTTTTAAATTGACAAACATCATATGTGTAATTCAGGGCACAGTTCAGACGGAATAAAAAGATAAGTTGTCTCTCGCCATTGACTACCATACATATTTTTTCCGAAATAAGGTCCCATGAGCCGGAAGTGGAGGGGCGGGGCTTAGGCTCTCTATTCTTCATACCTGCAGGAGTAAACGGTCTCGCCCTCCTTGAAGACACGTCCACACTGCTGAGCTGAGGAGCTGCTGTTGTGTTGCTGTAGCTTCTCCAAGCCCACACAGGGGTCCTCCCCAAAAAGAAAGCACTCCAGAGGATACAGGAGGCGTTCCTCAACCTTTTGCTCCTCCTCTCCTTGTTGTGGCTCTCTCTCTAGGCAGTAAATAAGGGGGACTTGCTCCCCCAAATAGCGGAGTATAGCAGCCCCTCTGTTTGAAGCCTCCTGCCATTTCTGGTTGCAAAAGAGAAAGAGCATAAACAATATAATAAACTAACGAAATACATTAAAGGGGTGGTTCAGGATTTTGGACATCGGACCTCATTTCTAAGTTAGCCTGGGTGTTATTTATCAGTGGAGACAGTTTTCAAAAATGTTCATTCAGTCCTTCCAGTGTCATAGTTCGCCGGTGCTAGGCTAGCACGAGTCAACAGTATCTGCTAGCCTGCCATTAAAGATGCATTGTGTAATATTTCTGAGGATCTATTGACAGAAATGCAATATAAGATCCATAACTATGTTTTCAGTGGTGTATAAAGACCTTGCATAATGAACCGTTATGTTTTTATTACCTTAGAATGAGACATTTATATCTCCATAACCGCGGATGCCCCCTTCTATGGAGGTCGACATATTGTGTCGCCATGTTTCTACCTGTTCATGTTGTACTTCATGCAAAGAAGCTAGCTAAAGTCAGCGAATAAAACACTGACACAATGATGAACAAGTAACAATAATATTCGCAATAACATATAGTTTTACTGAATAATTAAGTAAACATAATTTCTTAATTTATCCTTGTAAAGAAACGTCATTGCTGAACTGCTACTATCTGCTGTCTCAGACGATGACATCACTTCCTGTCGACCACCGTAACTTTTGATGGTTGCAATTCGTAACCTCACCACTAGATGCCGCTAAAAATCGCACACTGCACCTTTAAAAACAGTTTTACCCACTCCACAGTTCACCAAAAGCAAATAAATTAAAACGCCAGACTATCGATGTAAATGTCTGTTGAGAATAATGTTAGAAATCAAACTACTCTTGCATCTCAATGATCGCGTTACATTTACAGGAACTAGTTTCTCAGCAGCGGCGGAAGTTTACTTTGCTCCGGTTAGTAGTACTCCGCCGAAAAGAAAACACAGAACAGAAGCGCACTACAGTCGGGACGTCTAGCTAACTAGTAGTAGCCTTGAACAACGATATTGAAACATTCGATTGTTAACGAAGGAATTGGTGATATACTCTGCTTCTGTAGTGATGATGTCAGCGGCAGGGAAATACACTCGCGTGATTGTCATGTGAACGGCTCTCTCGGTTGCCTAGGTAACTTAATATCACTCCGCCGCTGCTGTAGACTGTGCTAATAAATACAGGGAACAAAGTGTAACTATTGCAATACGATGAAAGGGTAGTTTGATTTCTAACATTATTCTCTCAACAGACATTTACATCGATAGTCTGGCGTTATAATTTATTTGCTTTTGGTGAACTGTGGAGTGGGTAAAACTGTGTTTAATGGCAGGCTAGCAGATACCGTTGATTCGCGCTAGCCTAGCACCGGCGAACTATGACACTGGAAGGACTGGATGAACATTTTTGAAAACTGTCTCCACTGGTAAATAACACCCAGGCTAACTTGGAAATGAGGTCCGATGTCCAAAATCCTGAACCACCCCTTTAAATGATCATATGATGAAATTTGGAATTTTAGATTTTTAAATATGGGCATTTAAAAATGACATTTTAGCAATAAAAATATTCTCCTCATTCCTAAAAAAGGGTAATTGATTGAAATAAAAGAGTAGTAAGGTCCACTTTTATGGTGCTTTTGTGACCTTTATGATGAGAGAAAGCTTTAGGTCACATTCATTGTAATTGCATGGAAAAGAGTGACTAGTACACTAATCAAAAAGTGTCCTTTTGTTTTCTATGGAGAAGCAAAAAAAATTAATTGCAATACGGTGAAAGTCAAGCTTGAAAACTAGTTTAAAGATTTTCTTTATTGTTGGCACAATCTAACAATTATGATGAGTCTGATCACAGTCTTCCCAATCTTTTTACAAAAATCTCTTGTAAAAAAAATGTATTATTGTTTAGACCAGGAAGAAATATATTTTAATTATAATATAAATTGATGATTAAGTTAACCTCACTGTCTGCCACAGGATCATTCAAGGAAAACCAAGGGTCAGTCCTGACACATACTTGCGTTTAAAATCTTGCTCAACATTCACAACCAAACATTTCTAAACTTGTTAAATGTTATAGAGGGATCATTTTGAAGAAGTATAAGTTAGTTAACCACATATTAAATATGGTTAGAATATGCAAGACTACATTCTGTACTAGCAAATGTCAAATAAAAAACTGCTATTCTGATTATAAATAATGAAAATATATTTATAAAAAAGGCTGCATCAAAAGGTGAAAAAAAAGTTGCACAAGGCCGAAGACCTGGTAAAAATTTTGTCTCTCCAAATGTCTTATTCAACCCAATTTAAGTGAAAGTGAAACTCTTTATTTATGATTTTCGTCGTTTCGTAAACAAATTAAACTTTTAAAAGCATCAGCCCGAAAATGTAACAAAAAAACTGCTTGTTTTTGCAATAATTTTCCAACAACCATTTAACACAAAATATTAACAGCTCATGTAACAAATTTAAAGAGACAAAAAACGTACTAAATACCATAAAATATGCGATGGTGTAGAATAGAGCGCAGTTAAACCTGCTGGTTTACATGCTAGATGATATGAACAACAATCATGTCAACAAAATCTAGTATCTGACCAAAATGTTAAGCACTAAATCGTAAATAAAACATAATCTACAGGTTTACCACGCAGATTCGGCATATATCTTTCCCTGCTAAAAGCACAATCTATTGAAAAACTCGTGACATGCGATTGCATTTGTGTCTGAAGTGGTTGAAATCAAATATTTACCGTGCTCAACTGTACACCGTTCAGCGACTCCGCCATGATTCAAATGCCGTAAAGCGTCACCACAGCAACACATCCAGGACGGATTTGCAACAGTTTAAAAGTCTTGATGGATTGAATTCTTTAGTATAACAAAAATGTTAAATATAGGCTACATTTAAATGTCATCACAGATTGTAATCAAATGATAAAAGCATGTGGTTTGACACACAAATTACATAACACACACACACACACAAAAAAATATATATATAAAAAGTTATAATAATTATTTTATATTATATAAAAGTAATTGTTGAATGTATGACGTTTTATTATTTTAGAGTATCCGTATACTGGAAGATTCAATCAAATTACTAATAACAAGATATTCATTTTCCCCTCCATTTTAAGTCCAAATTTCATTAAATCGCATGGAATAATAATGTGATGATAATGTTGTGTTCCACGGACGAAACAAAGTCATACGGGTTTGGACCTATATGAATAAACTATTAAATATTTTTTATTCTTTGTAAAGTAGCAATTTCCACAAAAAAATAAAATAAAATAATAAACATTTGTATCCCTGCAGCGCCCTCTGGAGGGCTCTAAGTGGATTATTGAACTTTATTAACGTTGAAGAGCAGTTGTGTTAGTGCATGCAGTCCAAATATGGTAGTGACGAGAAAAAATGTTTTGGGTGTTTATGTTGCTTTTAATAATAATAAGAGATTGCCTTCTTCAAATATGACCCCATAGTAAACGCAGATGTGTTTGAAGGACCACGTTTCAGCACGCTTTGGTCAAATGCAGCAAAATAAGGTTACAGTAAGTGAAAGCGAGGTAAGTTCAGCCACCACGTAGTCTATTTAAAGATAAAATAATGTGAAGAAAAAAACCCAATAATAATAATAATGTCCACAAATGACGTCACATTTTTAAGGAAATGTAAAATAAAAATTGTATCAGTCTATAAATAGGCCTACTTAAAATGTTACTCAGATGTCTTCCTGTATCAAACGTATCAACCGCATATTATTTGCATAGTAATTCCCCTCCGTCAACACCGTACGTGAGTGACAGCATCTCACACTCTTGATAAGAACTGAACACCTGCTCATCCTTATCACTTCATTTCCTTTTAGCTGTGTTGCTGGACGCATCTAACGCATTCGTGGGAATGAAAAAAGAGCGTTCGGGCTTGTATTATATAATATAACGCTGACAAATAGGAAAAGAGATTGATGATATGAACACTGATCCTGAGTAGTGTTTCCTCGATCAGCTGGAAGAGGTAACTGTTTTATTCGTTATGCAAAAAAAGTGTGGATTCAAATTACCTCTTCAATGGAAACAACCAATAAATACATCATGTTATTGAATTGTAATAATCGAATTGGATAAAACTACTGAGAGCTACTGTTTTGAAGCTTAAAAAAATGCTACAAAAGAACGCTTTCTAATGCAGCATATCATCTTTTAAGAGCTACTTAAAGAACATTTTGACATCATACTTTTGTTTTTTTTTACTTTTAATTTAGTTTTCATTTTAATTTCTTTTTTAGTTTTCTTTTTTTTAAGTAGGCCTACTATTCATTTCTAGATGTGCATTTGTCAGTAGCCTAATAATCTGTTTTATTTACCATGGTGTGGGTCCCTCATGGTGGCCGCCATAATTACAGTAGGTCACATGCTTTAGAATTCAATTATTTCTGTAAGTTCAACTAAATGTTGTGGTCCCATCAGTGAAATTTGAGCAAAATTTTGCAGGCATAAAAGGTCTGTTGTCTATTGCCAATAGTGTAGCAAATACTGTATGTTGCACAACTCGCAGAGAAGTCTGTGTTTCAAACCAAACAGCTTTCTGCTAGTAATGCGGTGAATCTCTTGGACAAAGACCTGTTGCAGAATCTGTGAGAGGAAATCTTTTCCCATCACTTAAATTTCGCAATTTCATGATTCCCTATTAAAATGACTGGATTTCGCCTGGAAAAATTCCGTGAACAATGTGACTAGACCTTAAAGGTGCAGTGTGTGATTTTTAGCGGCATCTAGTGGTGAGGTTACGAATTGCAACCAACAAAAGTTACGGTGGCCGACAGGAAGTGATGTCATCGTCTGAGACAGCAGAGAGTAGCAGTTCAGCAATGAGGTTTCTTTACAAGGATACATTAAGAAATTATGTTTACTTAATTATTCAGTAAAACTATATGTTATTGCGAATATTATTGTAACTTGTTCATCATTGTGTCAGTGTTTTATTCGCTGAACTAAGCTTGCTTCCTTGCACGAAGAGCAACATAGTAACGAAACGCGTTTGTCCGTTTAGGGCCACCGTAGAAACATGTCGGCGCATTTCAATGATCGGGAACCCGCGGTGTGTGTAGACAGAAACTGCTCATTCTAAGCTAATACAAATATAACGGTTCATTAAATAAGGTCTTTATACACCACTGAAAACTTCTTTTTCAAGGTAGTGAGGAAACGCGCTCTGTAGCGCTGTGTGTTCGCTGTCGGCTACGCTAGAAACATGACCACACAATATGTCGACCTCCATAGAAGGAGCCCGGGGTTATGGAGATATAAATGTCTCATTCTAAGGTAATAAAAACATAACGGTTCATTATGCAAGGTCTTTATACACCACTGAAAACATAGTTATGGATCTTATATTGCATTTCTGTCAATAGATCCTCAGAAATATTACACAATGCACCTTTAAATCTGATTAAAATGGTCATATCAAAAATTGTGAGTTTAGTTTGTCCAATATAATAATACACTGATTAATATAAAAATGTCCAGTATAGTAGAAATAACCCATATAGTATTTTATAATAATTGACTTTGCTGTGGGAAATAATCTGAGTGGAAACGATAACATACTTCTGAAAATGTATTTATTATACTTAAAGTAGCACTATGTAATATACTATTGCCATACTATTGCTAACCCCATGTTTCTTTACATGAAACGCCAATTTAACTGTTATTTTTTTTTTTCTTTTATCTTTTTGTATAGTCTCAGCCTCGACCATGAACATAACCAATGCAACATTAATACTCCAAAACCGCACAAACGGTTGTGAGCCGCCGTACGATGAAGAAAACCCACTTCCACTTGTGGCTCTCTACAGTATCGTCATCACAGTAGGTCTGCCTGCTAACCTCATCACAGTCTTCTTCACGCTCGTCGAAGTGTGTCGGAGGAACGTCCTCGGGGTCTACCTCTTCAGCCTGTCGGTGTGTGACCTGATGTATCTCGGGACACTCCCGCTCTGGGCCGTTTACATCAACAGGGGCCATCGCTGGGAATGGGGCTCTCCGGCCTGTAAGGTCACCGGATATGTGTTCTTCAACAACATGTACATCAGTATCTTCTTGATGTGCTGCATTTCAGTGGACCGCTTCGTCGGGGTGGTCTACGCCGTGGAGTCTCGAGGTCTGAGGAAGATGAGGCATGCCGTGATCATCACTGTTGTGATTGTGGTAGTCGTCGCTGTGGGACACGTGCCGGTCTTCACCATGACTGAGGGAAACTCGGAGAAAATGGAGGAGAAGCGGTGCTTCGAGCCAAGCAACCCCTCCGACGTGGTGACGGCACTCAATTACGCACGCTTCTTCATCGGCTTCTTCATCCCGCTGTGCATTTTAATACTCACCAACACGGCCATCCTTGTTAACGTGCAAGCTAGCACGGGCCTGAAGCTACGGACCAAAGTCAAAGTTCGTAACCTGGCCGTGGCTGTCGTCTTGTTCTTTCTGGTCTGCTTCACGCCTTACCATGTGATCCTTTTGCTGCGCGCCATCAATTATCACTTTTCGAAGGGGAAATGTGACTTTGAAAGAAGCGTCTACACACCCTATACGATCTCTCTGGGTCTGTCTACCGTCAACAGTGCCATAAATCCAGTTTTCTATGTTCTTACCAGCGACAGTGTTCTTAAGAGGATCCACAAAGGCCTGCAAGGGTTACGAAGCAGCTCAAGATCTTCTTCTTTAGTGTGATTTTAGTTTGTTTTCTCAACTGGGACTTTATTTTCCTCTTCCTGAAGCCTGTATAACATTTAAAGAATGAATAGAATTTAGATTTGGTTACACTTTATTTTGAGGTGACGTAGTTGAACCTGTCATGAACAAAGAGACTTTTCTTAAAACTTTAAAACGAGATTTTGAAAAGATTTTTTATATAAAAGACCCATTTATATTTATCTGGGCAATGTCAATTGGGGGGGGGGGGGGGGGGGGCTTTTTGTGTTCATTTTGAAGAAGTATAAGTTAGTTAACATTAAATATGATTAGAATATGCAGGACTACATTCTGTACTAGTAAATATCAAATAAATACTGCTATTAATGAAAATATATTTATAAAAAAGGCTGCATTAAAAGGTGAAAAAAAACGTTGCACAAGGCCGAAGACCTGGTCAACATTTTGTCTCTCAAAATGTCTTATTCAACCCAATTTAAGTGAAAGTGAAACTCTTTATTTATGATTTTCATCGTTTTCGTAAACAAATTAAACTTTTAAAAGCATCAGCCTGAAAATGTAACTAAAAAACTGCTTGTTTTTGCAATAATTTTCTACCAACCATTTAACACAAAATATTAACAGCTCATGTTACAAATTTAAAGAGACAAAAAACGTACTAAATGCCATAAAATATGCGATGGTGTAGAATAGAGCGCAGTTAAACCTGCTGGTTTACATGCTAGATCAGTGGTTCCCAACCTTTTTTTGTCTGAGACCCCCTTTTTCCCAAGAAAATATTTTAGGACCCCTCTTCACATTTAATGATATTGTCGCAAGGATGACAAAATGTTTTGTTTTTAAATAAACAGTATGTTTATTACTAAGCTATAACCAGATATGTTTATGCACAAATAATAGTGTATAATATTGAAAATATTCAATATTGGCGCGCTAGCGATTAATAAACATGCGTTTATTAACAGAATAATGCGTCTTGCGGAAGAACATTGTAGCCGGAGCTTCAACTCTCTGTTTATGTCTATGACGAGTCACTGGGTTACTCCGCAGCGGTGAGACCCGAACCAGTGTAAAATAGTCCCAATATAAACACGTATTATAGGTGTACCATAGTGACTCAGGATAAGACAAAAACACGGTTTGGAAAATGGATTCATGATGTACTCGCTCATTATATAAATGTAGTAAATTTTGAACACAAAATATGACGCGAACCCCCCAAAGAGCTCGCTGAGGCCCCCTGTTGGGAACCGATGTGCTAGATGATAAACAGCAATCATGTCAATCAAATCTACGATCTGACCTAAATGTTCAGCATTAAATCGAAAATAAAACATGTGTGTAATTCAGAAGAACATTATGCAATTGGTGTGAAATGATGCAAGAAGCCACAAACATTAGTAGAGGAAATGGTTAGCGAAAGGTGCTGATGTGCAGAGAGGATGTTTTGTCTGCTCGCAGGTGAGAATCCTCTACACACGTACAACTGTGTGCCTGCGGAAAGACACGTACTTACAATCACACATGTGGCTGATAAAAGGCTTATTTTTTATAATTAAATAAATGAAAGGTGGTCAGATGTATCAGTTTGGTGATTAATTGCTCTCTAGAACTACCGAAAGTGAAGTTTGTGTGTTTGGAAGATGCTTTATTCAAAGTATTTTATGGTGCATTTAAGGGTAAATGTGGTTCTGCAACATTTGATGTTTACATAATCAGTTTTCATCTTCTATATTCAAAACAACACGTACACATCTATATGAAGAGATCTAAGAAAATGATAACTGAATAGCCTAATCAGTCAGTTCTCCCTGAATGCAGTGAGGACTTCGAGCGTGAGAACGGATGCTCAAAATGTGTTAACTTGTATTTTCCGTGACCGTTTTAACTAGTCGTGAACTTCCTATTCGCTTCGTTTAACCAGAGAAGTTCTGCTTTGAGTTTGAGCACAAGCACAATGACAGGAAGTGTGACAGAATCAGCTTCACATAACCCAGGAGTGCCACATACAACTAAATGTATCAGTTGACTAAATCAGGCAAACTGTTCAAACTGATAAACATTAAACTTGACTAATTTGGTGATAAATTGTGTTGATATAATTAATAAGCTTGATATGAACTGAAATTAGCTATAGTAAGTCAGAGGAGTTTACAAAGTCTAACATAACATACAGGAAGTCCTTTTACATTTTATGAATTACATCTATAGGCTACACAGATTCATAATAAAGCTATGTAAGATATTCAGTCAAGAGCAGTGAATGGTTTGATTTTCTTTTGTTGTTTGATTAACATTAATGACACAGACAACAGCAGGAAGGCCTATTAGGCTGCTGTCACTTTAAGACCTTATGTATGAATCCAATATTGGATAATAATAATTTCGCCTAACTGTTTACTTTCACTTTAGACATAACTGACTGTGTTTAGGTGAATACTCAACAAGACGGCCATTTTGATACATAGATGTGTGCATTTAAGCGTTCAAGCCATGTTGTCATTGTCAATACCGAATTCAGTATTGTACAGTATTTATTGTGCTTTTTAATAAATCATCAAGAATATCCATGTTTATTTTCTGCTCTATCATTTTTAAGCAGTCCTGCGCTGCACGGATATATTTACATATAATAATAAAATATAGAAAAATCGGTAACACTTTATTTGACAGTGTTCTTGTTACATATGTTACATTTAATTTCCATAGTAATAACAGTAATTGACGCATAATTACATGCAACTATCCCTCAACCAAATCCTAATCCTACCCTAACCCTATAGTAAGTACAAGTAGGCCTAGTTGCTTAATGTTACTCAGTACTTAATTATATAATTACACGGTAACAATGACACCTTAAAATAAAGTGTAACCGAAAAATCTCTATCGATGTCATCATATCGCCCAACCCCCGACACATGAAAAAACCCTGACTGAGTTATAAGATATATAAAGCATAAGTAAAAATTGTGACTGACAAAAATGTTTAATCTGTTTATTACTGACGTATTTGATGTATTGAGTCTAAAAAAATCTAATTGCATTTACTCCAGAAGCCACTAGGACTTTCAGAAAATGTAATAATCTATTTTTAAAGGAACACGCCACCGTTTTTTGAAATTGGTGTTATTCACCGTCTCCCCTACCTTTAGATATGTGTGCAAACACATTTTGGTCTCAGTGCATGCATTGTCTTAGTCTGGCAGCGTCGACGCTAACTTAGCTTAGCATAATGAATAGAATCCTTTGTTGCCGGATAGCATGTCGTGAGTAAAAGTGATAAAAAAAACAACAACAAAAAAAACGAATGACTTTTTGTGGCCTGCGCATTCACAACGAGTACAAATAGCAATGCAGATTAAGACTAGGTGATTTCCTAGGCAGAGATTGACTTGGGACTATATTAGGGGGAATCACAGGCGAAGCACTGCTACTTCTGCGCAGTCATATCACACAACACCTGAAATCCCCCAACTTCCGTCAACATACTGGCGTGACCTGCACCGAGTATCTTCGCTTTTGGATTGTGTTGAGTTTGAGAAGTTACAGTTACAGCAAACATGGTAATTGCCTGCATAGAAAAAGGTTGTGAGAGCAAGCAAGGCTAGCTCTGGATATCTGAACTTCAACACCTCACTTCAAAATTAACCAGTATTGTGTTTGCAAAGAGCATTTTGCACCGGAGGACTACGTTAAAAAAAAATGAAAAATGGGACCAGAAAGACGGTTCTACGTTTTATTACTCTTCTTTACGTGAATCAGTGTCTTTATTCAGGTGTAAGATAGATGCTGTGATATCACTGCGCCCAAGTAGCAGTGCTTCGCCTGTGCTTCACCCCAATATAGTCCCAAGTCAATCTCTGCCTAGGAAATCGCCTAGTCTTAATCTGCATTGCTATTTGTACTCGTTGTGAATACGCAGGCCACAAGAAGTAATTAGGTGGGTTTTTTTTAATCACTTTTACTCACAACATGCTATCTGGCAACATAGGATTCCATTCATTATGCTAAGCTAAGCTAGCGTCGGCGCTGCCAAACTAACACAATGCATGCACTGAGACAAAAATGCATTTGCCCACCTATCTAAATGTAGGAGAGACGGTGAATAACCCCTATTTCAAAAAACGGTGGCGTGTTCCTTTAAGACTCATTGACACACCCACCCAGAAAAAAATATTATTCCGTAAGAGTTTAAACACTTTTTTTATTAAACATTTGAGTTACATTTTTTAGTCCTTTTTTAAAAAACAAAATAATAATAATAATAAAAGGCAAACTGATCTAAAGTGCAGGAAAAATATTAGAGTTGTATATTAATTTATTCTTGTTTAAATATGTCCAATATAAATATACAAAATACATTCAAACATTTAAGATATCAGTTCACAATAAACAATATCAGATTTAAGAACAGTAAGCATTGAGCTTAGGCAGCAACAGACAATTGAGTATTTAAATAATGACATGGCTGTTAACTTCCTATACTTGAGGTTTACAGTGATTTTGTTATTAGGCACTTGTTAGTTCTGTTCTAATGCTTATGTTCACAGCCTCTTATTTACGTTAGTAGTAAGTGTGTATGTCAAGTAAGTTAGGAAACTCTTCCTGAGCTAGTGTGCAAAAGTTTGTACTTTGTTTAAAGAGACAGTTTACCCAGGTGTGTGTGTGTGTGTGTGTGTGTTTATTGCTGGTTGGGCCGCAGGTTGATGCTGTACTGGCTGAGCCACTTGCTTGAGATCTGATAGAAGAATCCTGGAGAGTTTTGACCGTGTGATGATGGCATCAGCTACAAAAAAAAAAGTTTAAAGCTCAATGAACCTGTTCATTTTTTACCGTTAATTAATTTCCTCTAAATCAGTGATTTTCAAATGTTTTCAGGTGGTGCACCACTTAAAAAAAAAAAAAAATTAAAAAATCATAGACCACCTAACACCCCAAATTTGGAGGAAACCAGTTCAAAAAATAAAATCAATAAAAATTCTGTTAAATTATTTTTACCAGTCCATAATTTTGGTAGACTGCCGTCTTATTCTGATTTAATCTCTTAATCTGACAATCTCTATTCAGTTTTTGCCAAATATTATTTGTTTTTATGCCTTTTTTCAAGACATTTCATGCTTTTCATCTTCAGAAAAGATCTTCTTGCATGAGAACTGTGACTTGCTTAATAATGTGAAACAACCTCTTTAAGTAGGTTTTACATTTACCTAAGAAGACCTGGCAAACTATTAAACTATTTTGATACCACTCAGTTATCAAAAAATATATTAGAAATGAAACAAACAAACACTTTCTTTGAAAAACTAAAATGTGAATATTTATTGTACTGAAATCATACTGATACGTCACTAACCTTGGTTTGAATAAGAGCTCCAGGAGGGTCTTCTGGGTTATCAAGTTCAAAATCAGACAGAGTTGTGGTCTGAAAATAAAAAAATGAAAGTTGCTTTATTTGAATAGCACCACAAACGTCTAAATATGTAACAGCGCAACCTCTCCCCTCAACACGCCACATGAGGCATGCAGGTCGGGTAATGTGAAGACTCAGTCGTAGTCATGTGACCTGTGAGTCAGCGCTGGCGTCGGGGGGGCTGAGCTGCAGTGAGTCCAGCAGTCCTTCACGGGAGTGTAGTTTAGGTTTCGGACCCGACAGTCTCAGAAATTTTGACCCAGACTGTAGATGACACCAGAAATTTGCAGCTTGGCTTGATGGGAAAGAGAGAGAGAGAGAGAGAGAGAGAGAGACATTACAGTCATAAATCACAGCGCATTGCAATCAGGGCAAATGATGACAATGTACACACATACTATTAGATTTAAATGTTACATTTTCTGTTTTTACTTAAATTTTAGTTAATTTTAGTCATTTGGCTTTGTGTTTTTGTCATTTTTAATAATAATAATTATAATAATACGTTTTATTTATAAAGCGCCTTTCCCAAGCTCAAGGTCACTGTACAAGAAGATAACAAAAACACAGCATTATGGATCACATAGTGCATATACAAATATAATAGTGCAGAAGTTCAGATAAATAATGGGGAGCAAGTCCATTTTCATTTTAAATCTATAGTTTTTCATTTTTATTTATTAGTTTTAGTTTAGTTTGTTTTAATAATTCCGGTTCAAATGTTGCCAAATGTTTGTCAACTAACAAGTAAAAATTATATTTTCCATCCAGTTTGAATAATTGCTTAATGAGTGTACACATCTGTATGAATAATAATAATAATATCATTATTTTCCAAACATAAATAAGATAAAACTAATTTTTTTAACAAATATCAGGACTTTGTAAAGATTCCTAAAGTTTTACAATCTGAATCTCTATACGATATAATTTCCAGCTTTATGTTTTTTATGTTTCTATTTTTTGGTTGCACCACATGATCTTATTTGTCAGTTAAAAGTTTTCAAATATTTATAACGCCTTAACAAAACTGCTTTACTGTATTTTAATAAATCATATTCATAATAATAAAATAGGTAACACTTACTTTTAAGGTCTAATTCTCACGATTAACTACTTGCTTATTAGCATGCATATTACTAGTATATTAGCTGTTTATTAGTACTTATAAAGCACTTATTAATGCCTTATTCGGCATTACCATATTCTACATCCCTTAATCCAAACTAATACCTAAACTAAACAACTACCTTACTAACTATTAATAAGCTGTAATTAAGTTTTATTGAGGCAAAAGTCGCAGTTAAAAGTGAGAATTGGACCCTAATCTAAAGATTAAAGGCAAATCTAAAGATTTTGGCAAGTCATAGAAGAGTAATATTCAAGTTATTGTTTGTATGATGTGCATTTATAATTGATTTTGTGAATAGATCAGAGTAAAAAACAACAAAAAAAGGTAAAGATGGCTGCTGTAATGACTTTGTCTATTCTCACCACCACTGGGTTTCATGATCTCACAGTGAACAGTAAAAGCAATAGACGTGTACCGTGATATCGCTGCAGAATGAGACGGCATGTCTAGTGCGCTCTGTTGAAGCTGGGTCAATGTAGGGATTTCCATCATGATGTGATTTTTCTCGGCCTCCTCAACTTGAAAGCAGTCATTAAAAATCAACCAGGGATTTACCTTGTCACCATTATCAGCCTGTAAAACAACAGCGTTAAATATCACAATAACACATAACGGTTTGAAAGGTTATCCCCTCTAAATGATTTTAGTATTATGTAACCACAGTTAAATAAGCAAAAATGCAGAACGTACGTTTTCAGGAAACTGGAAAGTTCCTGTTTCTGTCACATGCATGGTTGATAATTCCTCTTTCCTGGTTTTGTCCTGCAATCCGCCCAAGTCTGAAAATGAGTTTTTCAAGTCATCTCGCTGGGGTTCTGTCCAGTCCGCAGAACTGAACGTGGACCACTCGTCAAACCCTTCACCACAGAGGTCCAGCATACACTCCCCCATTACACACAACAATGTAATCCAGTAACACCCGTGACTCTATTACAGCTCTGTCTACATCGAGCTGTTGCAGGATCAGCTGGGGTTGCCTGCCTCTAAACTGTCCTAATTTCTGTTGTTGTCGTCTTTGTAGCTATGCTTGTGTAGTGTGTAGTTTGTTCTCTGGCGTCCCGCGGAAGGCAGGGAGTTCCCATTGTATTTCACAGGCCGGTTAGATGACACATGCTTCCTTCCACAGACAATCCCTCTGCGTCGATTTCCAGGAAGAGGACCGAGGAATCTGAAGACGGGGAGAAACAAATGTCTGTGGAGTCAAATATTACATTTTACATTTATTTACACTTTATTAATCCATACAAGACAATAGAATATAAGGTATTTATGAAAGCTTGGTTCCATCGTGGGAAAAAAAGTAAATTTTCAATTTTCTCACAATTGCTAGTTTATGTCTCACAATTCTGACTTTTCTCTCACAATTCTTGAAAAAGGTCAGAATTGCAAGTTATAAACTCGCAATTGCGCGACATAAAGTCCGAATTGTGAGATATAAACGTGTAATTATGACGGGGGTGGGGATTCAGAATTGTGAGATAAAAAGTCAATTTTTGATTTTGTTTTTTTATTCTGTGGCGGAAAACAAGCTTTCATACTTGTATCTTGTTGGTTATAGAACATTCATTAAACACAATTTAACATTTTTAATAAAAACAGTTGAACAGAATAAAAAAATGTGCAAAAATTCAAACAAAATATTCAACTATTTAGATAAGCGATTTATGAGTGTCTATTTATGAGTTGCTGCCTTCTGGCAGACGATATAGCATACCTATGTGTAGATACAATCGTTTTAAGAAATCCTTTGTACCTACGACGATTAGACTTTAAAATAAGCTAAACTTTTTATTTATTTTAAATTTTGTATGTGCTTATGTATGGTTTATGTTTTTGGTCAATGTATTTTCTAACTTTCCAGTTTTACATAACTAATCTTTTACAGCAATAATTATGTTATGTAAAAATTCTGTAAGTTTTTTATACATTTAAATATTAATCTATTAAGCGCTATATGATGTTATATAGAGAATATTGCAGTTGAGATATTGAGAACCACTAAAATCATAGCCTACATTACAAAAAGTTGCTTTTTGACACAAATATGTGATTTATTATTTATTTTTTTATCAATCAGTTATCACTTTATCGTATTTTTATTAAACATACGTTGCTCTGCCTTTTCAACAATGTAGAGGTCAGATTAACAGACCAACAGTAAACAGATTAACAGTAAATAAACCTTTACAACCTCTACACAACCTACACACAGTAAACAAACATCTTGTGGTTAAACTGATTTATACGCCAATAAAACGACAATCACACTTACCCTCATAAACACACAGCAATAGGTGTAATGAAACGCTGATTGTCTATAATAGTTTATCCACGTAGCATTTCCGCAATTTTCCTAAACAAATCTGACGTCACGCGGACGGGCGGAGGGACTGAAGCGCGCACCTGTACTTTTGACAACCGGTTTGACAACACGCCCGGCACGTGCTCGTGTCTAGAAGGGTAACCGTCGTAATGCGAAAGTCTCGCGAGATTCACAGTACTCATTATTATATTTTTCTCATAGCCTACATTACTTCTTTGAACCAATTTCACATTCATAAATGCAAATTTACAAATAAAAAACACAACTTAATGATTTTGTTTACTGAAGTAAGGCAGTACAGTAGGCCTATTACTATTAGAGAGTCACTTTGAATAAGAACGCTATATAAAGAATGTGTTATATAACGATTTTGTGACCTTTGCAAAGTATTTATTTAATAGTTTTATACCTTTTTCTTTTTTTATATTGCAATGACACTTTTTTATTTTGGTAGTTGCTTTTCTCTCTCTCTCTCTCTTTCTCTCTCTCTGTATGTTCAGTATTTGCATTTAAGTGAAAAGCATGTATAATAAATCATGTTTATTCAACAAGAAAATAATTAAACAATGCTTTTTATAAATAACATTTATGATGTTTGTACAAATATTCTTTGTTGGAAAATACTGCTTTACAGGTGATGAATTGCTCTTGACTATAAATTAGCTTCTAGCTTCTGCATGAGTGGATGTTTGTTCAGAGGTCTATTGATTCACACATTATCATACCAGTTCCATAATAAAATAAAAACAGTCCTGAGGAGTGAATGACTATTGCAGTTAACTTAAAGGTGCATTGTGTAATATTTCTGAGGATCTATTGACAGAAATGCAATATTAGATCCATAACTATGTTTTCAGTGGTGTATAAAGACCTTGCATAATGAACCGTTATGTTTTTATTACCTTAGAATGAGACATTTATATCTCCATAACCGCGGGCTCCTTCTATGGAGGTCGACATATTGTGTGGTCATGTTTCTAGCGTAGCCGACAGCGAACACACAGCGCTACAGAGCGTGTTTCCTCACTACCTTGAAAAAGAAGTTTTCAGTGGTGTATAAAGACCTTCTGATGGTCTTAAAAAAAAATCACACTTGTGGTCTTCGGGGTCTATTGGACCCCAGACAATAAAATTTAATTTTGTAACAGAACAATATTTTTTTTTCTAACAAATATAATTTTTCTCTGTTTATTAATGTTTTTACTCAACATTTGTGGAGTTTTTGGAGGATTTATGATTTATTTTTAATTTCTCTAAATAAATAAATAAATATTTATTTAAAAAGGATTTTTACAAAAAAAACAGCATTTTACGTTAAATTAAATTTATTAAAAACCCAGATTTCAAAATTTCATTCCTGGGGATACCATGGATAATTTATCAAGGTTTAATGTAAGATTTTTGCCCGTTTTTTTTTTTTTTAAATACAGGTTAAAATTTGTAATAAATCACTTTAACCACTAGATGGCTATAGAGCTCCATAAGGCCTGTATGCTATTTGAATTACTGAAAGATTCTAAAGTTTCTAAAGTTGGATTCAGTTGGATTCATATATAAAAATTTTAAAACACAATTATAACAAAAATAAAATACTTTTTGTCAAAGTTTAGCATTTTTTTTGTACTGAAAAAAACAACAGTTTTTCAATAATGTTACAGTATGATTATAATAAAACCTGAACAACATGTTACAAAAATAAATGTTGGAGTCTTAAGATTGTATCATTTCTGAACTACAATAACAAATTAGCAAATAAAGCAGTAAAAAAAAAAAATTGTAAAAAAAAAAAGATTTGCGTTATGTTCTGCGTTGTTTCTGATTTTGATGATGAATTTTGTCTATTTTGAGTCCAATGATAAATAAATATGTATTTATTTATTTATAGATATTTAAAATATATAATAAATCCTCCAAAAACTGCACAAATGTTGAGTAAAAACATTAATAAATAAAGTAAATTTATATTTGTAAAAAAAAAATATATATATTGTTCTGTTACAAAATTAAATTGCATTTTTTGGGGTCCAATGGACCCCGAAGACCACGAGTGTGACTATTTTTGTCACGCCTACATAAAAACAGATAACGTTCCATTTTTTTTTTTTTTTTTTTGTAGATCTAGGAAGTGTTGAGAGCCATAGGAAGTTTCATACCATTTGGAAAAAGATAAAATTTTTATTAATTCAAGCAAAAGTCATTTGGGGTCCAATGGACCCCACCGTACATCAGAGGGTTAACCGTTATATTTGTATTAGCTTAGAATGAGCAGTTTCTGTCTACACACACCGCGGGTTCCCGATCATTGAAATGCGCCGACATGTTTCTACGGTGGCCCTAAACGGACAAACGCGTTTCGTTACTATGTTGCTCTTCGTGCAAGGAAGCAAGCTTAGTTCAGCGAATAAAACACAGACACAATGATGAACAAGTTACAATAATATTTGCAATAACATATAGTTTTACTGAATAATTAAGTAAACATAATTTCTTAATGTATCCTTGTAAAGAAACCTCATTGCTGAACTGCTACTCTCTGCTGACTCAGACGACGACATCACTTCCTGTCGGCCACCGTAACTTTTGTTGGTTGTAATTCGTAACCTCACCACTAGATGCTGCTAAAAATCACACACTGCACCTTTAATCTGCATTGTTATGAAGTGTTTGGAGAGGATTATGATGTGGAAGTTTAAGGAAGAAGATTATAGCGGCTGTAGACAATGCAAAACAAAAAGTTTGCAGCCGCGAGGGGCTAAACACTGAGGGATGGAAAAGCTGTGACGCGCAGAAACTCAGTTCCACTCGACGGTCTCAGCTCAAGCATTTATTACACTTCAACACATAAAGATACAACTGGCACTGCAGTTACCAAGTCATAAAATTGCTGCGGAAGTGCGCGAGTGCGGTCAACAGAAAGTGTTCGCTCCCAGGCTCACCCCCTCTCTCTGTGAAAGCACCAACCACCCGGGTGACCCAGTGAAGCAAACAAATAGACCACTGTCACTTCCGCCTAAACTCCAGTGGACACGCCCACCACCTACAATACGAGTGCAGTGAATATTATGAATGAGACCATAAACATAGAACACATTGGAGCAGAGCCGGTCCGAGCCTTTTGGGAGAAAGGCCCTAAGCAGAATTAGATTTGGGGGCCCCCTCCCACTACGCGAAGTCACCTGTGCTTGACGATTATTGACACAAATGTCACGCAATAATGATACATTATAAATGAATACAGTGAGGTTATGTATTAATACAAAATAAATGCTTAATAAATAGATGCCTACTTAAATAAAAAAGTTTTAACTTTTACTTTACTCTTTTACTAACTCTTTGAAACTTCTTAAAACAAACTGTCTCAAAACATATAAAATAAATTATTTGCTAAAATAATGACAAAACTGAGAAATCAGAAACATCATAAGAGCAAGGGTTCAACAATGACAATTATTGTTGAAAACTGTAAAAATATTATTATTTCTCAACTGTCTCAATACAGTGTAACTGTCGTCAAAATCTTTTTTATTATTATTATTGTAACAGACTTTGTTGGATGATTGTACATGACAGAATCCAACAAAGTCTGTTACTATAATACCGGTAATGATGTACTGGCGCTCGTTGTATGTGTATGCAATCTATTTTCCCCTCGGGGCTTGCCGTAGATAGGAATGGGTCGTGCGCACTTGGTACTGGAGTGTCGCGGATTTTTGGAGTTAGTGATCTGATGTGTGGTATAATAAAGTGGAGAAGAGTTCAATCTGCTATGTTTATTTATTCAAACTGCTACCCTTACACCTAGAAGGTTAAGTTCCCCTGCGGCTGTTTTCTCCAACTTCAACCGATACCGTGACTATGCGCAGTTGCGCACGAATCGTCTATGCACTCGCGAGGTGTCTAGATTATGCGCATGACTTAAACGCTGGCAGACACAGCAGCAGTTGTTGGCAGGTATATTGATCATGAAATCAGAATTTTCTTGTCTTGAATTATTCATTCATTCATATTCATTCATTCATTTATATCACTTGTTTAAGTCATCTAAAAAAAAAAAAAAAAAAAAAAAAAAATGTAAACTCGATTGGGGGGCCCCCTGGTGGCCCCAAGCAGCCGCTTAGTTCGCTTATGCCTCGGGCCGGCCCTGCATCGGAGACTTTCGCTGGCTCCTACAAAGATTATCAAACTGATACTGGTTAAGCTCCACACACAGAATAGAACCAGCTTCTTTTAAATCACTACCTCAACATCTCTCATCATGAGGCTGGGGGAACAGCTTCCGACAGCTGAATTGTTGCCATCGGATTGCGTTCCCCCATGTTTCGTACACAATGAGGTTCTAGAATTTACAGAAGAACCAATGCTGATTATCCGCTGCCGATAGCCTTGTGGTTATAACATTGATCTACAGCACTGTTGCTGATTAGAGACTATTTCAGCATTCATGTTTTCAGGCTAATTGCCATTTACCCGATTATTTCAGTGAAGTGTGTCTTTTTTATTTTCTTAACTTTTCGCATCATAATTAGCCTATATCATACTTTTTTTGTGTGTATTACACTAAATCACGGAACCAGTAAATTCTACGCACATTTTCAGTTTGTTCAACATGAGACTAAATTAATAATTATTAGTTGTAGAGGTTAAATTGTTCATTGAAGTAAATCGATGTAAAATGTTCTTGTTGATCCACAAAAATGTTGAATGAAACATAAATACTGATTCAGCTGTTTACTGTAGATCTGATTCTCAGAACAAATGTTCAGTTTCTCTGGGACTCCCTGAAATCTGACAGTTTCTGAACAAATTATAATCACTCAAACAATGTTTTTGTAAAATAAATGTGATTTCAGTATAATTTCCACAATTAAAGTTTAAAAGTCTCCTTGTATTTGTGTGTGTGTGTGTGTGTGTGTATATATATACACACATCACACACACACTATTGCAACTTGACTCTTTATTAAAATGAAAGATTTTGTAATCATATTGCATAGTTGTGCTTGGAGTCAACTGTTTTATTTGTGATATAAAGCAATAAAACATGCAAAATTGGGCAGATGTTATTTTTGCCGGCTGTCATACAAATAAATTATGAACACATGCACACAAAAAAGATGACATAACCAACTAATTATTAATAACTGATCATGTTGTAGACAATGTATGCTTTTTCCTGTGAGCGTTTTGTTTTTCTATGCATTTGTTTTCATAGAAAAATAAAACTTATAGCTGTAGTTCACCTTTTTTTTTTTTTCAAATAATTTTGTCAGATAAAAACCCTAAACGACTCGGTTACAAAGTAACCTCGGTTCCCTGAGAGGAGGGAACGAGTATTGCGTAAGTAGCTTACGCTATGGGAAAACTCCTTTTCTCGAGAATATTGAAGTCTTTATGTAAAACGCATTGCAGCTGCACAGCTGACAGCAATGAACGAAGGAGCTCGGTCATTGGCTGTGCTGCGGCAACTTGCTCGAACCATTGACGGGGCGACTCTGAATGCGCGACCAATGAGCGCGCTTCGCGCCCGCGTGCGTCAGAGCCCGCCAAGATGGGCGTGGCCAAGCTATATATTGGGCGCCCCGTCATGAGAGTTCTTTAGGTTAAAACGACTGAAGCGAACTAACCAAGCACAAGCACGGCAGCTTACGCAATACTCGTTCCCTCCTCTCAGGGAACCGAGGTTACGTTAGTAATCGAGTCGTTCCCTTTCGAGAGGTCTCTCCTATTGCGTAAGTAGCTTACGCTATGGGAACACCATGCAAAACGCCGTGCGTGCTGAACTTCGCCTTATGATAGCCAGAGGCAGGTGCCTGAGCTAAAAAGCAAAGTTATCATCCAACTAGCCGGCAGAGGCGAGCTTTATATGTGGGAAAAAATACAGAGCGGCTAGAAGGCGCTCAGTGTGACACAAGCACATACATAATCTAGATAGGAACTCGCAGTTCAACTAGCATTATGCTGATAGCACATTGGAATGCAATGTCGGGACCTGTAGGTTGTAGAATCTGATAAATGTGGACGGTGAGGCCCAGCCTGCCGCCGCACAAATATCCTCGATCGGTATCCCGCTCGACCGTGCCCAGGAAGAAGCCACACTCCTGGTGGAGTGTGCTTTGACTCCCCAGGGGCATTGAAGTCCCTTAGCTTCGTAAGCCAGCGCTATAGCTTCAACTATCCAGTGAGAGATTCTCTGCTTTGAAACGGCGGAACCTTTCGTACGGCCGCCAAAGCATAAAAACAGTTGTTCTGTCTGTCTGAATAGGGCAGAACGCTCCAAATACACTCTGAGAGCCCTAACGGGGCAGAGTAGATTAGCGTCGTGTTCGTCTGCTGGAGACGAAAGCGCAGTTAGGGAGATAACCTGTGCTCTGAAGGGAGTGGTGAGCACTTTAGGAATATACCCGTTTCGGCCTAAGGACGACCCTGCAGTCGTTAGGACTGAATTCTAGGCAGGCAGCGCTTGTCGAAAGCGCGTGCAGGTCGCCCACTCTCTTGACCGAGGCGAGTGCCAGCAAGAGCGCAGTCTTGAGCGAGAGCTGCACGGTTCGGAGTGGTTCGAACGGGGGCCCTTTAAGAGCGTCTAGGACAGTAGCTAGGTCCCAGATCGGCACTGAGGGGGGGCGTGAAGGGTTCATCCTCCTAGCGCCCTTTAGGAAACGAATAATTAGGTAGTTTCTTCCCAATGGACGTTCCATTACAGGGTCGTGTGACGCTGTGATGGTCGCCACATATACTTTGAGCGTTGAGGGGGTGCGGCCCGCCTCCAGAAGCCCTTGTAGAAAAACGAGTACATTAGTAATCTCGCATGTCTCAGGGTTCAGGCCCTTGGCATTACACCAGTCACTGAACACTTTCATTTCTGGGCATATAAGCGTCTCGTGGAGAGCGCCCGCACCTCAGCGATGGTTTTTAGTGCTCCGCTCGCGAGGTTCCTGGGAACCCGTTGAGGGGCCATGCATGAAGGGCCCACAGATCGGGGCGGGGATGAAATATCATCCCGCTGGCCTGACTGAGGAGGTCTGGCCTCAGTGGAATCGGCCGTGGTGCAGATTGCATTTGCATCAGATCTGGAAACCATGTTTGGTTCTTCCAGAGTGGGGCTACTAGCAGCACTGCGTTTTTCTCCTCTCTGACCCGACTGATGACCTGTGGCAGCATCGCGATCGGGGGAAAGGCATATAAGGGGCGGCTCGGCCAGCTCTGGGCGAGCGCGTCCGTGCTTTTCGTGAAGAAAAAAAGAGCAGTGCGCGTTCTCCTTGGAGGCGAAGAGGTCGATCTCCGCTTTGCCAAAGGTTTTCCATAACCACTGAATCGTCAGCGGGTTGAGAGCCCATTCTCCTGGGAGAATCTTGTCTCTGGATAGCATGTCTGCCCCCTGGTTCAGGGCGCCTGGCACATGCGCTGCTCTCAGCGAGCGCAAGTTGTGCTGGGACCATAAAATGAGTCTCCTGGCCATTGAATGCATGGAGCTCGACCTGAGTCCACCCTGGCGATTTATGTACGACACTACCGTCATGTTGTCCGTTCGGACCAGGACGTGTTCGTTTTTAGATGTGGGAGCAGTGCTCTGAGAGCCAAAGCGACCGCTTTCATTTCCAGACAGTTTATGTGTAGGCGCTTCTCCGGGTTTGACCAAAAGCCGGAGACAGGCCTGCCCTCGTAAAGGGCCCGCCAACCTATTTTGAAGGCATCTGTCATTATCATCTTTCTCCTTGTGTTCACACCCAGACTCACGCCTGACTGGTACCAGTCGGCGGCTTTCCAGTGCGTCAGGGCTTTTATACAGCCGTGGTTCGCTCTGACTAAAAAGTGGCCCGAACGCCACGCGTGAGTAGGGACGCGGCTCTTTGAGCCAGCGTTGGAGAGGGCGCATATGCAACAATCCTAGCTGGAGTACGGCCGATGCTGAGGCCATGAGACCGAGCATCCTCTGAAACCGTTTGACCGTTTGCTCTGATGAGAGACGCGCTGTTATTTGCATCGAGTCTAGAACTATTCCCAGGAAAGAAATCCTCTGGCTGGGAGATAGTATGCTTTTTGCAAAATTGATTCTTAGACCCAGGCATTCTAAATGGCTGATAATCCAAGATCTGTGTGTTATTAACTGACTCTCTGATTGTGCTAGAACCAGCCAATCGTCAAGATAATTCAGTATTCGCACTCCCCTTCGTCTTAGGGGGGAAAGTGCTGCATCCATACATTTCGTGAATGTACGGGGAGCCAGGGACAGGCCGAACGGAAGTACTGTGTACTGGTATGACTGTCCCTCAAAAGCAAATCTCAGAAACGGCCTGTGATGAGGCGTTATTGGAATGTGAAAGTAAGCATCTTTCAGATCCACTGAGAGAAACCAATCTCCTGGGCGTACTTGCGCGAGGATATGCTTGTGTGTGGCGCGCCGGATGGCTCAGTAGGATGGTGTTCGAAGGCGGCTGAAGGTGCCGACGTCCTCGTAGCAATCCCGCTGGTATGCTTTTCCACGGCGGCGAAGGCTTTCAATAATCCGGAGGATCCAGCGAAGAAGGTGTTCGCTGAAGAAGATTAAATCTAAAGAACTCTCATGACGGGGCGCCCAATATATAGCTTGGCCACGCCCATCTTGGCGGGCTCTGACGCGCGCGGGCGCGAAGCGCGCTCATTGGTCGCGCATTCAGAGTCGCCCCGTCAATGGTTCGAGCAAGTTGCCGCAGCACAGCCAATGACCGAGCTCCTTCGTTCATTGCTGTCAGCTGTGCAGCTGCAATGCGTTTTACATAAAGACTTCAATATTCTCGAGAAAAGGAGTTTTGCCATAGCGTAAGCTACTTACGCAATAGGAGAGACCTCTCGAAAGGGAACCAAGTTTAGTGTTTAGTTCTTCCCTCATATTTAAAAAAAAACATGTATTTTACTTATATTTTGATGGTTTAATTGTACTTGTACAGACATTAAAAACTATCCCCCCCGACATCACTTTTGGCCACTACTGTAGTGTATTAAATGTTTATGTACTATATATCAAGAAGAGTGAAATCCCTTGGTTTATGGAGTGTTACATAATCATTTAAGAAAATACCTTAATTTCTGATCCCCATCATGTAAACATACCAGACAAGTCACAAAGAGCACAAAAACGATAGAAATTAAGAATCCCTTTATTACAGATAACGTTTTGTTTACAATTGTCAGAATTTTATTAAGGACAAAGATGTGCAAAGGTTTAATATGGTCGCATAGAACATTAAATCTCAGCCTAAAACTCTCCCTGTCAGCTAGTAAATCTGTCACCAGAAAAATAGAGGCTTCCTCCAAAATATAGTAAAAAGCAGTATTTCGAGTGGTTAGATGAGGACAGGCGTCTTACAGTTATCCTACTAGTGCATTTGATGATTAGGGGGATCACTATTGTGGGATGACCGCCGGTTTCAGTAACTGCGACCGAACAGTGTGTAGTACTGCGCGGGCTCTTTGCCGCTGACACACATGTGGCCGGCCGGCAGGGTCTTCAAGGGCTGGAAGGGGATACACAGACTCTTGGCCCCCATTGAAGGTGCACCAGGCTCCAGGTCTTGATCCCTGAACACACAGGAAAAAGTGTACGTGTTAAGAGCACACACTTCTAATATTTTTTCTTTGAACTGATATAAAAAAAAAAAAAAGTGCGTATCTGTGGTTAATGGATTAAAGTGTAATGTATCCATTTTTTAACACTATTACAGAATTTTATATTAAGAAATATATTAACAATAACTGTGTATAAAAAGCTTTCAACTTTGAATGCTACCAACTTCCAATATTTGAATTAGTTTCTCCTTTAGAAGTAACAATATAAAATAAATTAAAATATTTAAATAAAAAAAAATAAATAAATAAAGAAAATAATTTATTAAAAAAAAAATATATATATAAAAAAAAAAAACTAAAGACAAAGTTTCCAGGGTTTTTAAGACCCTAGAAGTTTAAGTTTTTAGGGTTTTTAAAGGTTTTTAAGGGTTTTTAGTTTTAACCCAAATGCAAGCAAGATCTATGGTCACATATTAAACCACAAAAAGATGACTAAAACAACTTTAGTTCAAATAGTCGAATACAAAAGAAATGTTTTGCCTAATAAAATGTTCTATAAAAACTAAAATTTCAGCCTTTAAACCATTTTTTAAGATATATAAATGGCATAAAGTAAACAAGTCTTTGATGATTCAGCAACAGAAGATGATAATCAAGAAATTGCTTGGCATAAATGTGCAGTATTTATTGCTTTTCTCTAAAACCACGAGGCAAAGAAGCTGCCACAGCACACGTTTAAAATGTGCAGCGCTCACATTTATTTAATTACATCATTGCCTTTTGAATTTTAATCACCGCATTATTGCCATTTCTGTTTTTATGTCCCCAAATTTAAGACCTCTTGAAATTATAATTAAGACTTGCACCATTTAAGATATTTAAGACTTTTTGTGGCCTTAAATTTGATACGTATGGCCAGTTGCATAAATGAGTACTACTATGACAGTTAGTTAAAGGGCAATGAATCTTATTTTTTGGTATCAAATTAGACCAATGTATGTTTTTTATGTAACTGACTGACATTTATGAATAGTCTTAAAGAAAAAAACGCGATGACTAATTTATGTAACCGGCCCCTTAATTTAAGACTTTTTAAGGCCCTTCGGGGACCCGGTGTCTCCATATCACACATAATATTTTTTAGCTCTTTATACATGAAAATATATATCTGCCTTTATATTGTAGGACAATAATCCCATTGCAGACGATCATCATATTTGGGAGAATTTGGCATTGAAATGTTTAAGGAAAAAATAGTAAATACCTAAATACTGGTTATCAAGGAAAAGCAATCCAAAAGCATAGATTAGTCTCTTACTTGGCTGTTATCTTCTTAATCCAGTCCTCACACTCAATGCCTCCACAGAAGGGAATCTGTACAATCTGTAAGAAATTACATAAATTAGGCACCTTTCTGGTTTTATTTTACAAAACTAGGGGTGTAACAATATATCGTTTCACAATATATCGCAATACAAAAATGCAACAATATGTATCGTAGATAGTTCACCCAAAATGAAGTTTACAGAGTTTTCTTGTCAGTACTACATTAAACTCCTACATATAATGTTGAATATAATGTATAATAATGCAATGGGGGAATATTTGTGTGTTCTGATAATGCCAAATGTCTGATATTACCAGTAAAAAGTGTCCAACATTATTTAAAATATATCTAGTCAGTGAAAGAGTGCAAACATATTCATCTAAAATAATTCTGTATTTTCAGCTTCAGAATCATTAATATTTTTATTCTGGTGTCTTTATTGTCCTGTGCATTGGGTTTCCAGCACCAAATCCAAGCCCTATTCATTCACACCCACAATATAATACCAAATTTAGCATTTTAATCAACATTCATTTTTTGTTAACCTTTAAGACATCATATGTCTTGGAGTATCGCAGTAATATCGTATCGTGATATGTATCGAATCGTGACGTTACACCCCTATTGAAAACCAATAGTATCCTAAGAGCTCTGGATCCACAGTTTACTCACCCTTCCCTGGTCCAGATCTTTCTGGAACTGTTCCATCGTATCGGCCACAACCATGTGTTTGTTCAAATCATCAGAGGCCCTGTGACAAGTTGAAAATAGTGAATCATTCTGTCTCTGATGGACATGGCAGATCTCACATGTAGTGGCACTAGGTGAAGAACTAGAAAGCAGTTTTTTGCTTTTACCGTTTAAAGAGATTGTTCTGGATCTCTTCCAGAAGGTTTGTGATTCTCTTCACGGCATCAGCCTCTGGCACAATGACTTTCTGTCCCGTGTCTCTCCTTACTGCTACAAACTGGCCCTGTTTTAAGTCCTTCGGCCCGACCTCTAACCTTATGGGCACACCCTGCATTCAGAAAACAGGACGTCAAACAAAGCTTTTGTGCATTAATTAATCAAAGTTTAGTTTCGATTTAAATTATGAAAACATTATAATCGAGATCAATTGACCCTTCGCTAAGCCACGCCCGAAAACCGCGACTGGCCAATCGTGTCTTAGCAACCGTAACTAGGAGCGGGAGGTCTGGCAAGCTTTCGAGTGAGGGAAACATGCCGAAGCGTTGTGCGTATGGATTGTGCAAATCTGATACCCGGTATCCTAAAAGTTTGGACAGGGGAGTGGAATTATTTTCCTTCCCGAAAACCTAAAAGCGTCGGGTAGAAATGATGTGCGTGATCCAGCAGTGTCGGAGACTCCATTCACAACTACATGTCCACAGGATTAACAAAAACACATATCCCGCTCTACGATTGTTAACGTTAGCCTAGCATTCATTTCTAAGGTATCAAAATTGATATCAAGAATTGTGAAATTTCACTGTTATCCAAAATGTTGATATAGCAACCTTATTTCCAGCAAAATATACTTGATATACATCACAAACAAAACAAAAAACTAAGTTTATATAAGAGTTTGGTCCTATCAGCCACTCCTAATCGTGTTAATCATGATTACAATACTGACCAAAATAATCGTGCTAATGATTTTTGCCATAATCAAGCAACCCTAATTGACCGTTTGCAAAGACCCGCCCCCTTTAGTTACTGTTGCTATGTCCGACAAGCCACGCCGCTCTCACGACACACACCATGTTCTCACACAGTAAAAAAAAAACAACGCGTAGCAGAGTAAACTGACAACACGCTGACAGACACGACAGACCAGGTTACTTTTGATATGAAACAAAGAACAACTTTCAAATTTGGTCATTTTTTAAAGAAATGTAAACAATAAAAAAACGTTTTGTGGCTCTTTAATGTGTCTGACAGATCACTAGAGCCTCAGTTAAAGCTGCTCGTGAACAGATCATCTCTTCCTCCTAGTTCATTTATAGCTTCAAATAAACATGAATGAACATAAGAAGGAATGTTATTTTAACCGCGGAAAGACGTCAGTACACTTAGTTTTTCAAGTTAAAATCCTCCAACGTTAATCTACTAACTCTCCTGACTTCCTTGTCGGACAAAAATGGCGGATTCGGCGGATGGCGGATTATGATTGGTCAGATCGCCTGTCAATCAAACTCCTTGCGAAGGGTCAAATGATGTGATTGTGCTGAGATGAAGAACTACATACCTTCAGCTCCCAGTGATTGAACTTCCAGCCAGGAGAGTAATTATCCCGCAGGTCGGCCTTGACTCTGATATTGGCCTCCTGGAGTCTGGAAAGATACTTGGAGCACTGGGCCAACAGAAGGTCTTTCTCTGCTTCTGGCAGAGTGGCTGTGATGCCACAAGGAATGATGACGACCTGCAAATCAGAGTGTAAGTTTGCATACAATGCTATGATCCATTATGAATAGGGGTGTAACGATATTTAAACCGAACCAAAAAACCGCGATACAGAACCCACGATACATATCGCGATACTCTCATGGCGTACCGAACACGCCCCGCCCCTGATGCCCCGCCCCGCCCCCTGCTGCCCCGCCCAGCCCTGGGTCATCGGACCTCATGTCTTGTGTACACAACGAATTCAGTTTTGTAGCCTAACCATCATTAACACCATATAATAGCAAGCTCCGTGTTTTGTTACTTTCGATAATAAGCAAGGTGTAATCTTTCAAATTCTGTCGTTTGGCGCTCTTTGATGTGGCGTGACGCGAGTAAACGCGATCATCTCTTCCTCAGTTACAGAATAAACATGAATGGACACCTGAAGGCATGTTGAAAGATACAGTACACTTACTGAAAGGCATCATAACTCGTGTAATCGCTCAATCAGTGTTTCAGCAGAGTAAATACGTCAATAAAACACATAGCATTATATTTACCTCAGCAGGAAGTCATCCAAATGAACTCTTGCACTAAATTAATGCACTATATTAGCCTATATATTACATCTTACTTAACCTGTTAATGATATGTTGATTATTATGTTTAAAATATCTTTCATGAAAATGACAGCAACTGTAAATTATTATATTTCAATAACGAATTAGAGTAAAAACACAAGTTAATGCAAAAACTGCCTTATGTTCAGTTGACATGTTTTCATACAATGTGTTGGGTGTTGATTATTATATCTAAAAAATAAATAGCATCTGAATTTAGGCTAAAAGTCTAGGCTCTGTTGTTAATCTTTAATGTTATAGTAATGTGCGGCTCCTTATATAGTTTACAGCATTAGCAGATCGTTTTTTTTTTAATCCTTGCAAAACGTTTAATTGAATTAATTTAAAGACAAAGACACAATTTTTTCATTAAACCACTGTTTAAAAAAAACAATAAAAGTAATTTTAGCTTTCTAAACCCCACCGAACCGAGACGTCAAAACCGTGGGAAGAACCGAACCGTCAGTTTTGTGTATCGTTACACCCCTAATTATGAACAGGAAATGATGGATCTCCAGCACACCTGTAGACATGCTACTCTGGGGGGCAGCACCAGGCCCATGTTGTCTCCATGAACCATCGTCAGGACTCCGATGGTCCGAGTGGTGATTCCCCATGAGTTCTGGTAGGCCAGCTGCTTCTCGCCTGGTCTCTTAGGGTCCTCAAAAACAATCTCAAACATCCTGGAGAAGTTCTGGCCCAGGTGATGGGATGTGGCACCCTGAGAGAGCAGTAAGGAGTTTTAGATCTTACTGCAGTACATTGATACTAGGGGTGTCACAATATATTGTGCCACAATATATCGCAATACAAAAATGCAACAATATGTATCGTAGATAGTTCACCCAAAATAAAAATTACTGTGTGAGAAAAAATTCAAATTTTTAGAGTTTTCGTGTCAGTACTACATTAACCTCCTACATATAATGTTGAATATAATGTATAATAATGCAATGGGGGAATATTTGTGGGACCTGATAATGCCAAATGTCTGATATTAACAGTAAAAAGTGGCCAACATTATTTTAAATATATCTAGTCAGCGAAAGAGTGCAAACATATTCGTTTTTACATTTTTCTGAATGTTAGGGTGTTCTCCAGGGCATTGTTAAGGTGTTCCGAGTGCTTTTAAAATGTTTCACATCCCTAACCCAAAATATAACCAATCGTAATAGTGATTCTTGTCTTAGCAAGCGATACTACTAAACAATAGAGTTGGGAGGAAAAAAGCCATTCTTGATAAACTGTCACAATGAAAAATCTATTTTTAAATGCTATGAGATGATGATATAATGGCTGATACAAAAAGAAAAAAGTAACTTTCTGCAGTAGAGGTATGGCCGACTTCCACTGGGCTTTTCCATTGTTTTTGTTTTACATAAACATGCACTAGTTGTCTCTGAATGTTGCGTTTGTGTCTTGTGTGGCTTGCAGCGTCTCACGTATGTGTTTTTAAGATGCCATTGCATGCTAAATAAGTTTGAATTTAAAAATACAAGTCTCAGACACATGCTCTGTATGTATTGACCTTTTGCGCATTATACAAGCATTTTGAAATTGTATGTTTATATGTAAACAGTCCATTCTGTCTTAAGGGATTGTAGACAGAGGGGAATGGGTCTTTGTTATTTACTCCTTGTATTTTCTTTTATATTTGGAAAACATACTTTATCATGCACAAATGTATCATAAATTTTTTTTTTTTTTTTTTCAACAGTACTTTTATCATTAAATTTTGTTTATAATTAAACAATTAAAGTAATTAAACAGAATTAAACATTCTGGACATCAAGAGCCAAAATGCATAAAATGGTAAATGCATAAAAAAATTAAACGAATGTATTGCAGTACATTTTGTAATGGCAGCTAAATATAGTTATAATACTGAATCAGAAGGTCTATGGCAATTCTCAGCCCTACTAAACAATGCCTGTAAAATAAAGGGCCTGATATGCTCACGGAAAAGTTATTTTTAGTTCTTCGCTTAGTAGTAACATTATTTTGATATACGCTTACCTGAATTGCTCTGCCGCTTGCTGAGATGTAAGCCTCCACAGTGGTGGTGTAATCTCCTCCTGCAAACTTCTCCTTCTCTGTCTTCCTGCCCTTGACCACAGGGATGGCCATCAGCTCCTCGTACACACGAGTATACAGGTCCAAAATCTGCAACACCTGCACACATGATGGTTAAAAGAGTGGGAGGGTCAGAAACATGCTACAATTATTTCAGGATCAGGGGCCGGTTTCACAAAGATAGACTTTGACTATGGCTTAGATATAGTAGATAGTCAGACTTCAGATCGACATCTAAATCAGACCGTTGCATAAAGCACTTAAGACTCTGACTATCTTAAGTAGGACTACACTGCAATGCATTCTGGGTAAAATAAGACACTTTTCAAAACAAAAAACATGGCGGATCGAGTAAGCGCATTCAACCGCTCAGTGCAGTTTACCCAAGCGGAAAACGTGTTTGTTGGAGGAGTATAACAGTTACAAGGACATTTTACTTGGGAAATTTAGTGGAGAGTGTAGTAACAAGAAGAAATGTTTAATTTGGAAAAAGATTGACAGTTAACAGCGTTAATCCAACCGTTGAGCGGAGCGTTAAAGACGTACAGAAAAGATACAAAAACATGGTACAAGATGCCAAAAAATAAATATTTAAGAGGAAATATCCAAAAACCCTTTCCCTTCTCATAGCTCTCTCCATAACGCCGTCAGCAAACCACAAATTATGAGCCATTTTCCCTTTTCTTTTGGCTGTTTGTAATGTAACTGATTGTTGCTGCTGGTTGCCAAGGTAACAGAGTCTTAGACCTGGGTTAAGGCATCTAATTTTTTTGGTCTAAAATAAGTCAAGTCTTTATTTTTGTGAAACAGTCTAACTTGCATTGGACTAGTCTATAAGCAAATTTTACACTATAGACCGGTCTAAAATAGCTTTGTGAAACCGGCCCCAGCATGTAAATATTAAATTGTGAGTGAGGTGTGAATGATCACATGTAACCAACCTCCTCTTCAGCTTCCTCTTTGGTGGCAAACGCTGTGTGTCCCTCCTGCCATAGAAACTCTCTGGTCCTCAGGAAAGGCTGGGGGTGTTTAAACTCCCAACGCTGAGAACAGCAAGAAACTGAATAAATACACAGACCTTTAATTGAGACGTGTTCGTAAAAGTGTATGACCGAGGCAGAAACTGACCACAACATTGCACCACTGGTTGAGTTTGATTGGCAGGTCTCTGTGTGACTGGACCCACTTGGCGTAGGCAGGATACATCACTGCATCAATGTAAGAAGAATGCAAATGTATTAAAAAGATAATATAAAGGTAAGAATCCAGTCCATTTCAGATACAGACACAGCTGCTCACCTGTCTCACTAGTGGGACGTACAGCGATGGGCTCCGCCAGCTCGGTCTTTCCTGATCTTGTCACCCAAGCAACCTAAATACATTTGCAGATAAAAAGCACAAATCTTTGAGTGCAAGAACATTAGGAAACTTTAAAATAGCATAATAGGGGACCTTTAAAATGTAATTTATTTCTGTAATGGCAAAGCTAAATTTCAAGCAGCCATTACTCAAGTCTTCAGTGTCACATGATCCCTCAGAAATCATTCTAATATGCTAACTTAATTCTCAAGTAAAATTTCGAATTATTTTAATTTTTAGGGGGTAGTCGTGGCCTAATGTTTAGAGAGTCAGACTAACTCGAAGGTTGTGAATTAAATTCTCAATACCGGCAGGAAATGAGCAAGGCACCTTACCCCCAATCGCTCCCCGTGCGCCACAGCAAAAATGGCTCCGGGTGTGTGTCCACAGTTTGCAGTGTGTGTGTGTGTTCACTACTCTTAATGTGTGTGCACTAACTTGGATGGGTTAAATGCAGAGGACAAATTCCGAGTATGGGTTACCATAGTTGGCCTTCACATGTCACTTTAATGTTGACAACAGTTGTGGTTATTAATATTTTTGTGGAAAAAGTGATAGATTATCATTATAAATGTCTTTACTGTGACAAACTATTTAATGCATCCTTGCTGAAAAAAAGTATTAACTGACCCTAAACTTCTAATCTTACATTGTTTCCAGCTTCTCACCTCTGGAGCGAAATCTGCAATGTGGGTTTTCTCTTTCTCAAGGGCAGCTTGAGAGACAAACATGGGGAAGTAGCAGTTCTCCACACCCAGCTTCTTGATCTCCCGGTCAAAGAAATCTTTAATAGCATCCCAGATAGCGTAAGACCAGGGCCTCAACACGTAACAACCGCTGACATCGTAGTACTCGATCATCTCTGCTTTAGTGATCACCTGAAAACAGCAAACACAAACATGTTTAAACCGCAACTTTGTAAAGATGGTTCTTCTACGGTTCACAAAATCATGAGCACAGTGTACCTGCGAGTACCAATCAGCCAAGTTTTCCTCTTTCTTTGCCTCCAGTCCCAGCCTACATTTAAGAAACACAAAGTAAGTGTGTGAATCTATAGATCCTGCTGGCAAATGGAAAATTTCCTTAATACACAACTGAATAGCCTTTAGTGAAGTGTCCATGAACACAGCTTGTAGTCTGAAAAAGTAATTCAGACAAAAGACACTGTATTCTGGGTTTAGTCTCGGAGGACAAAACCAGTTGTGGCAGTACTAAAACAACTGCAGAACATTCTCAAGCCTCCATTTAAGTATTTATCCATGTCTCAAGGAAACAAATGGAAAGATGGAAAATGTTGGAGTTAGGGATGTCAATTTTCACAAATACCGTCGTTTAAATTAACGATCAATTAATCCATTAATCATTAGCCTTAATACTGCAATGGCATATGGCCAACAGCATGACAGGGTCTGCAAATGCTGCTCAAAACTACATGTTCCTCACCAAATGAATGAGAATGGTTTTTAATCTAAATAAAGGGCTAGTAGGATTGTAAAATGTTTCGATGTGATTGATCATTTAATTAAATCAATTATTGAATTATCAAATAACGACTAATACAATGCGTCACCAACGGCGTCTCAGATGCGTGCTTGTCAGAATGTGTGACTGTCGTGGACACGCTCTTCCTGGAACAACGCGCTGAAAACAGCAACTAAACCCAATGAATTCACAACGATTTAATAAAATGGTGTTCTCATGTTTTGTAATATGACAGTCCCAATCATCGTTATTATTAGCCGTAGTGCTGGGCGGTATACCGTTCATACCGAAAACCAGTGTATATTTTTGTTATGATATTAATTTTGAATATACCGCCATACCGATTTATTTAATTACACAAAGTTCGGAACGAACGTTACGCTGCGCGACACTGTTTCAGACGGACCCTTTACAATGTTGCACTTCTAAGCAGCGACTGCGAGGCGATGGTAAACAGCAGTGCTCTGGTGTTACGTAACAGGGAAGATGGATGCTGCAGAACTATGGCGTTATTTTCCTGTCAAATGTCGAGAGCGCATTATTGTAGCGCGAAAGTACATTAATATAATGCGCGAGCGCGAATCTCTCTGCTCGCGTGCTTAATGTGGCGCGCTCTCAGATACACGCTGCTCTTGTTAGAATAGGTCTATTTTCTCTGGGCTCACTCAGAGAATCCTGCACTTAAAACGTGTTCAGTGCAATCGTGAATCTCTCCTCTTCCCCAGCTAACAATTTTAGGTTATAAGAACGTTTTCATAACGTTCCCATTAAGTTATAAAAACGTTAACGTTATTTCTGAATGTTCTAGGAACATTCAAAACGTCCAGTTTTTTAGACGTTGTATTAACGTTATTTCTTAGTTATAGGAACTTTATTCAAAACGTTATAAGAACGTTCATTTCTCCCGTTATATAAACGTTGTATTAACGTTCTTGCTTGGTTATAAGAACATCATTCAAACGCCATTAGAACGTACAATTCTCCCGTTATATAAACGTTGTATTAACGTTATTTCCTGGTTATAAGAATGTTATTAGAACGTTAAGAAATAACAATTTTAGGTTATACTGGGCGCTATTCTATTCTACAATATTCACTAATGACAGTAAAATAGACCATCCTAAGTCAATTTACTGCAGTAATTCCTCTCTCAACCAGTAGAAAATGCTTTGAACACCTGATTATGCGTGAAAAAAATAAACGTCATAAACCGGAAAACCGGCATAATTTTAAAAAAAAAAAAAACGTGATATAAATTTTTGGTCAAACCGCCCAGCACTAATTAGCCGTGCATTGCTGTTTGAGCTGCATGCGCTGAATAAATACCGGTAAACTGGAGCACTTTGCTAGCGCGTTATTTAACTCAAAGAAACACATCCTATGTGAGATCAAAATAAACATAATATTACAAATTATATCTGCACAAAATTACGAGAATGCATAAGTGAATATGAACTAAGTCACGTGCCATTCAGAAAGACTCATGTTGTGGACGCGCTCTTCCTGGAGCAATGCGACACAGCAAATAAACCAAAATAATTCAGTGTTTTATTACAATATTGTTCTCTTTATAATGTTATGTAATATGACAGTCCCAATAGTCATTGTTAGTCATGCATTGCAGTTTGAGCTGCGTGCGCTAAAGCTGAAGAGGATCACAGTACACTTTACTACATACATTTTTAACCAAATGCATCCTATATGAGATTAATCAGATATAGATAGGCCTACACAAAATATACACAATATTACAACTTAAATTTGCACAAAACAAAAGGCTGCGAATGCACACGCAAACTTAGTCATTATGGTGTAAAATGGTCCCAAACATAACTCCAGCACGCTCGCTTTACATGTTTCGCAGTTGAGCAGCGCGCACGTCCATGAACCTGCTTAACCGATGATTGATACATTTTATTGATGAAATGTATTATCGACAATTAATCGATCGTCAATTAATCGTTAACATCCCTAGTTGGAGTACATCAGGGTATGGTCAATTGGATAACTGATTATCTCTCTAATAGACCCCAGTATGTGAGGATGCAGGACTGTGTGTCTCAAATACACTGCGAGTCCCTCAAGGAACGGTTTTAGCACCATTTTTGTTCACTTTTTATACATCAGATTTTCAGTATAATTCTAAATCTTGTCATCTCCAGAAATTCTCAGATGATTGTGTAATAGTTGGCTGTATAAAGCACATCGATGAGAGTGAATATAGGGAGCTAATAAAGAGTTTTGTGGACTGGTGTGATAAAAATGGTAAATGTTAGTAAGACAAAGGAAATAGTGGTTGATTTTGACTTACTCAGAAAGCGGTACCAGTAAATTTAAGAGTCAGAAGTTGAGATTGTAACAACTTACAAGTAGTTGGGTGTATATCTGAACAACAAGCTCAACTGGTCTGATAATACGATGCATGTCTATAAGAAGGGTCAGAGTCGTATTCATTTGTTAAGACGACTGAGATCCTTTGGGGTACGTCAGGTACTACTGGTTTTGTACTCCATCACATGTTTAAATAAAGAAGGCAGGCTCTGTCATGGGGAGTGTGTTAGAGGAGAGGAGATGGTGAAGGATAAAATGATTGGGAAACTTTCTCTTATGATTAATCATGACTGTCATCCTCTTAATGAAATATCTCGAGCTTCTGCGAGTACCTACAGCTCAAGATTAATTTATCCACGCTGCTACAAAGAGCGTTTTAGAAAGTCTTTTTCCCCAACCGCAATTAGATTTTATAATCAGTGTTATATAAGATGATGGTCGTATATAATCATAATGCTTTGAAAATTTGATATTTGAGAACAAGACTTGTTGTTGTTGTGTATGTTGTTTGTTATTGTTTATTTATTCAATGTGTTTTTGTGCCGTTGTGACAAACTTCCCCTTGGGGATTAATAAAGTAAATCAAAATCAAATCAAATAAAGGGGATTTGGCACTGTACGGATTACTTCTCTCACCGTGTCTGTTTCTTTGGCCCTTGGCCTTCTCCTGCTCCGCCCGCTCCAGAGTCTGGACCCGGTTGAGGTTTCTCTCCTCCTTTCTGCTGCTTACGTCCTCCTCCTCCTCCTCCCTGCTTCTCAGATTTGTTCTCCCGCTCCTTGCGGTTCTTGTCTTCCCCCCGTGTGTTCCCTGAGCCTCCTGGAGTAGTCACAGGCTTGTACTCCTCTCCAGTGAGGGCTTTGTACTGACCCTTCAGCTCAAGCAGAGTTTTCACTGCTTTATCAACTTGATCCTAAAAATGAATTAGAACATCAGGAGAGCTAAAATAAAAGGTCCCACTTTATATTAAGTGGCTTTAAGTACTATGTACTTACATCGAAAAATAAGTACAATGTACTTATTGTGTTCGGGGGCCGGTTTCACAAAGCTATTTTAGACCGGTCTATAGTGTAAAATTTGCTCATAGACTAGTCTAATGCAAGTTAGACTGTTTCACAAAAATAAAGACTGACTTAATTTAGACCAAAAAAATTAGACGCCTTAACCCAGGCTAACTCAGGTCTAAGACTCTGTTACCTTGGCAACCAGCAGTAACAATCAGTTACATTACAAACAGCCAAAAGAAAAGGGAAAATGGCTCATAATTTGTGGTTTGCTGACGGCGTTATGGAGAGAGCTATGAGAAGGGAAAGGGTTTTTGGATATTTCCTCTTAAATATTTATTTTTTGGCATCTTGTACCATGTTTTTGTATCTTTTCTGTACGTCTTTAACGCTCCGCTCAACGGTCGGATTAACGCTGTTAACTGTCGTATCTTTTTCCAAATTAAACATTTCTTCATTACTACATTCTCCGTAAAATGTCCTTGTAACTGTTATACTCCTCCAAAAAACACATGTTTTCCGCTTGGGTAAACTGCACTGAGCGGTTGAATGTCCTTACTCGATCGCCATGTTTTTTATTTTGAAAAGTGTCTTATTTTACCCAGAATGCATTGCAGTGTAGTCCTACTTAAGATAGTCAGAGTCTTAAGTGCTTTATGCAACGGTCTGATTTAGATGTCGATCTGAAGTCTGACTATCTACTATATCTAAGCCATAGTCAAAGTCTATCTTTGTGAAACCGGCTCCAGGTTGTATTGTAAAACACTTTTGCTGCTGTTGAGGTGTGATACAGGTAAGGTTAGGGACAGGTGTGTGTGATACGGGTAAGGTTAGGGACAGGTGTGTGTGATACGGGTAAGGTAAGGGACAGATGTGTGTGATACGGGTAAGGTTAGGGACAGGTGTGTGTGATACGGGTAAGGTAAGGGACAGGTGTGTGTGATACGGGTAAGGTTAGGGTCAGGTGTGTGTGATACGGGTAAGGTAAGGGACAGGTGTGTGTGATACGGGTAAGGTTAGGGACAGGTGTGTGTGATACGGGTAAGGTAAGGGACAGGTGTGTGTGATACGGGTAAGGTTAGGGTCAGGTGTGTGTGATACGGGTAAGGTAAGGGACAGGTGTGTGTGATACGGGTAAGGTTAGGGTCAGGTGTGTGTGATACGGGTAAGGTAAGGGACAGGTGTGTGTGATACGGGTAAGGTTAGGGACAGGTGTGTGTGATACGGGTAAGGTAAGGGACAGGTGTGTGTGATACGGGTAAGGTTAGGGTCAGGTGTGTGTGATACGGGTAAGGTTAGGGTCAGGTGTGTGTGATACGGGTAAGGTAAGGGACAGGTGTGTGTGATACGGGTAAGGTTAGGGACAGGTGTGTGTGATACGGGTAAGGTAAGGGACAGGTGTGTGTGATACGGGTAAGGTTAGGGTCAGGTGTGTGTGATACGGGTAAGGTAAGGGACAGGTGTGTGTGATACGGGTAAGGTTAGGGTCAGGTGTGTGTGATACTGGTAAGGTTAGGGTCAGGTGTGTGTGATACGGGTAAGGTTAGGGTCAGGTGTGTGATACTGGTAAGGTTAGGGTCAGGTGTGTGTGATACGGGTAAGGTAAGGGACAGGTGTGTGTGATACGGGTAAGGTTAGGGTCAGGTGTGTGTGATATGGGTAAGGTAAGGGACAGGTGTGTGTGATACGGGTAAGGTTAGGGTCAGGTGTGTGTGATACGGGTAAGGTAAGGGACAGGTGTGTGTGATACGGGTAAGGTTAGGGTCAGGTGTGTGTGATACGGGTAAGGTTAGGGTCAGGTGTGTGTGATACGGGTAAGGTTAGGGTCAGGTGTGTGTGATACTGGTAAGGTAAGGGACAGGTGTGTGTGATACGGGTAAGGTTAGGGTCAGGTGTGTGTGATACGGGTAAGGTTAGGGTCAGGTGTGTGTGATATGGGTAAGGTAAGGGACAGGTGTGTGTGATACGGGTAAGGTTAGGGTCAGGTGTGTGTGATACGGGTAAGGTAAGGGACAGGTGTGTGTGATACGGGTAAGGTAAGGGACAGGTGTGTGTGATACGGGTAAGGTTAGGGACAGGTGTGTGTGATACGGGTAAGGTTAGGGTCAGGTGTGTGTGATACGGGTAAGGTAAGGGACAGGTGTGTGTGATACGGGTAAGGTTAGGGTCAGGTGTGTGTGATATGGGTAAGGTAAGGGACAGGTGTGTGTGATACGGGTAAGGTTAGGGTCAGGTGTGTGTGATACGGGTAAGGTAAGGGACAGGTGTGTGTGATACGGGTAAGGTTAGGGACAGGTGTGTGTGATACGGGTAAGGTTAGGGTCAGGTGTGTGTGATACGGGTAAGGTTAGGGTCAGGTGTGTGTGATACGGGTAAGGTTAGGGTCAGGTGTGTGTGATACGAGTGAGGTTAGGGTCAGGTGTGTGTGATACTGGTAAGGTTAGGGTCAGGTGTGTGTGATACGGGTAAGGTTAGGGTCAGGTGTGTGTGATACGGGTAAGGTTAGGGTCAGGTGTGTGTGATACGGGTAAGGTTAGGGTCAGGTGTGTGTGATACGGGTAAGGTTAGGGTCAGGTGTGTGTGATACGAGTGAGGTTAGGGTCAGGTGTGTGTGATACTGGTAAGGTTAGGGTCAGGTGTGTGTGATACTGGTAAGGTTAGGGTCAGGTGTGTGTGATACGGGTAAGGTTAGGGTCAGGTGTGTGTGATACGGGTAAGGTTAGGGTCAGGTGTGTGTGATACGGGTAAGGTTAGGGTCAGGTGTGTGTGATACGGGTAAGGTTAGGGTCAGGTGTGTGTGATACGAGTGAGGTTAGGGTCAGGTGTGTGTGATACGGGTAAGATTAGGGACAGGTGTGTGTGATACGGGTAAGGTAAGGGACAGGTGTGTGTGATACGGGTAAGGTTAGGGTCAGGTGTGTGTGATACAGGTAAGGTTAGGGACAGGTGTGTGTGATACGGGTAAGGTTAGGGTCAGGTGTGTGTGATACAGGTAAGGTTAGGGTCAGGTGTGTGTGATACGGGTAAGGTTAGGGTCAGGTGTGTGTGATACGGGTAAGGTTAGGGACAGGTGTGGTGGTATGGGTCGGTTTAAGGGTAGGTTAAGGTGTAAGGGAAGGGTCAACTGTGTAATTACATAAATTAATTACAGCTGTAATTATATGCAGGTATTTTCAAAATATAAGTACAATGTAAAAACATGTATGTACACAATAAGTCCATTGTATCAAATTATTAATTTCAATGTAAGTACATAGTACTTAAAGCCACTTAATATAAAGTGGGACCAAATAAAATCACTTAAAAAATGTAGTATTTATTAAACTTGTTAGCAAACAATTCAAACAAACCTTAAGAGCTTTCTCTACTTTAAGCCGTCTCACTTGCTCACCCTGCTGGGCTATGTCTGCAAACAGTGCTTGAGCCTGAGGGGAGGAGCTGGACTGAGGTGGGGCGGAGCTAGACTGTGCAGGGGCGGGGCCAGAGGAAGGAGGCACGCCTGGTTTGTATTCCTGTCCAGTTTGCTGCTTGTACTCTGCTTTAAGACTCAGCAAATGCTTCACAGCCACATCTACCTGATCCTGCAAAAATATGAACAATTGTTGAATACTACTTGGGCCCCATCCGCAATACTACGTTTTAGTTTAGAAACGGAGACCTTTTGCTACGTTTGCACCTCCCGTCCAGACTAAAACGGCAAAAACGAAGACCTAAAACGGAGAAGTTTAGAAACGCTGCGTTTTGAATCTCCGGAGGGCGTTTTAGTGAAGACGGGTCAAAACGGAGGACTTTAAAAATGATGAAGCAGAGGCTCACGCTCGGCTCTCTGATTGGCGGTCATACAACGGAAGAAAACATACAAAAACAGCCTGGACTACCAGTTACGCTAGTGCAAATAAATTCTGCATTTTACAATGCTATAACTGTACATGCGCCGGAGGCAAGCTATTATTCAAGCGATCTGTGACCATTCCCGTGTGCAGCGGCGGTATCAACCGTACATGGAGCGGTGGTTTTGGGTTAAGCCGGGAAGAACCAGCGCATGGTGGGATCATTTTATCAATGAAGTTGTAGTTCCTGAGGAATGGTGCGAAAACTTTCGAATGTCCAGATCGGCACTTATCAACCTCAGCGAAATCTGAGGAATAGTCAATCTGTTTCCTGTTTACACCGGCACACCCAGTGTAGGTTAATGGTCACGTGATCCGCCTTTTCAGTCGTTTTAATGTGGACGGAGATCAGTTCTAATACGCAGCTAAAACGCTGGTGTGGACTGAGTTTTAATTCTCTGTTTCTAAACTAAAACGCAGTAGTGTGGATGAGGCCTTAGTTTTTAAAATATCAAATTTTTAAATGATTCTGTGACCAAAGCTGAGATAAGTCAAAAACCTTGGGTGCCTTGTCTGTTTTGAGTTTCCTCACAAGTTCTCCTTGTTGAGTGACTCGATCATGAATAGACTTAGGAGAGCTGTCAGAGGAGCCGGACGCCGCGAGGGTGGTGGCGGCAGAATGAGCTGGAGTTGATGGAGAAGCACCAGCGGGGGGGACTCCAGGTTTGTAGTCCTGCCCCGTCACCTGCTTATATTCTGCCTTCAGAGCCAAAAGCTGCTTCACTGCTGCATCAACCTGTTCCTGAGGAGGGGAAACAATCACGGTGCTTTACCAACAAGTAAATCACAAATTAAACGCAATGTTTCCTGAAATCGGCACAGCATAAAGAAAAAAAAAAAAGATACATATTTACACTCTCACAAAAGTGAGTACACCCCTCACATTTTAGTATATCTTCTCAAGGGACAATACTATAGAAATACAACTTGAATATATTTTAGAGTAGTCAATGTGCTGCTTGTTTAGCAGTATATATTTACTGTCCTCTGAAAATAACTCAACATACAGCCATTATTGTCAAAATACCTGCCAACAAAAGTGAGTACACCCTAAGTGATATCAGCAGTACGTTGTATGTCCTATTCCATGTTTTTGTCTGCTTGACAGGACCATACAAATGTGTGTATCTTGTATTAGAGCAGTTCAAATTTGGTGCTTTGATCACAATTATTTCATACTCATGGCTACGGCTGGGTACCGAGTTCGATACTTGTCAGGTACCGACCGAATTGCCTCGATACTATCGAGTATCGAAAAATGACATGTTGTTCGGTTCCAGATTCCAGAATAACTCGTCAACGTCAGTGCTATAACAAATACATATGAAATGCACATACACGCAAACTCTACACACACAACACAATACTCATATGAGACGCGTGCATGCATAAACTCTCCACGCGCATACTTATATGAGACGCGAGCACACACACAAACTCGCGCACATATTCAATGACACACGAGCGCACACACACACAAACTCTCCGCGCACATATTCATATGAGATGCGAGCACACACACATAATACCTTAAAGATGTGGAAAAGTCGATCAAAAATGTGGGTACATTTCTCCAGGTTCGATGCCAACAGCGCGCGATGCAGTATTTGCGGTAAAATAATTGCTGCAAAGACCGGTATACCACGACAAATATGATGAAGACCTTGACAGTGCACGAGTGTTGATCACTCTGACAGTGTTTATATTGCAATAAATAATAACCTACTGAATGTACACTGCCATTCAAAAATGGGTTGGTTAGTCAGAATTTTTTTTCAGTAAGGAATAGGATGCATTAAAGTTATAAAAGGTGACATTAAAACATGTGTAATGTTACAAAATATTTCGTTTTTAAATAAATGCTGTTCTTCTGAATTTTTTATTTATCAAAGAATCATGAAAAAATGTATCATATAGTTTCCAAAATATTAAGCAGCAAACTGTTTTCATATTTCTGAAGGGTCATGTGACACTGAAGTAATGATTTTGAAAATTCAGCTTTGAATTCAATTCATTTCAATAAATTACATTTTGAAATATATTCAAATAAGATTTTAAATTGTAATACTATTTTACAATATTACAAGTTTTACTGTATTTTTTATTTAAAAAAATTCAGCTTTGGTGAGCATGAGCTCTTTATAAAATTTTTTTTGTTCCTTTGTGCTTTTTTTGTTTCTTTTTGCACTGGCTAGGAGCATGAGTCAAACTGAAAAAATAAAACCAGGGTTTTTCTGAGCTAATGTGTTATGTAATCTTGTTCAAATGGATTTCATATAATTGGTATCGAAAAAAGTATCGTTAGGAAACGGTATCGAAATTGGCACCGGATCGAAAGATTTTGAGCAATACCCAGCCCTACTCATGGCAAAGAAGGATTTGAGAATTAGAATTGTTGCTCTCCACAAAGATGGCCTAGGCTATAAAGAAGATTGGTAACGCCCTGAAACTGAGTTACAAAAATAATAAAAAATAAAAAAAAAGCTATGACTACGATATAGTGATGTGCCATCATTATGAGATTTATTAAACATTGTAAATGAAAAACATTTGCAATAATAAACATTTACAATAATAAATTAGGGGAAACTCCTTTCCTCAGATTTATTGAAGCTTATATGTAAAACGGAACTGCACAGCGAGAGACTGACTCACTGATTGGCTGTACTGCAGCAACTGCACATCCAATGGCGAAGGCGCCTCTGACGTGTGCACCAATCAGCTATCAGCGCAGACATAGCGTAGACACAGAGCGTCTATAAAGGGAACCCGATTTCGCCATTATAGCAGGTTTAAAATCAACTGAAGTGACAACTTGCCATGATACTACGGTGCAGCAGGCTACGCAATACTCTTTCCCTACTGTCAGGGAACCAAGGTTACGATAGTAACCGAGTAACATAGACGGCCTTAATTATGTTTCACCCGTTTCAATTGAAACAGGCCCCGCCCTCCAAGGGGGCCCGCAAAACACTGGCAAAAATCCCATTCATTTTCTCCATAGGATATTGATTTTCATCCATAATGTCTAAATCACCCGAGGTAGACTGACCACAAGCTACGAGGTTGTGAAACGAAAGTCGTTTAATAAATCTTATAATGATGGCACATCACTATATCGTAGTCATAGCTTTTATTTTATTTTTTATTATTTTTAGGTCAGTTTCACGGCGTTACCAATCTTCTTATAGCCTAGGCCATCTTTGTGGAGAGTAACAATTCTAATTCTCAAATCCTTAGAGTTCTTTGCCATGAGGTGCCATGTTGAACATCCAGTGGTCAGTATGAAATAATTCGCCTTTGGCTAAGCCACGCCCTAGAATGCAGATTGACCAATCACAGCGCAGCCAAGAACGAGCTCCGACAGAGGTCCGACACTTTTTCACAGCGCTCCATTGACTTTAACGCGAGAACCTCATATTTTTGGTCTCGGCAGGCCATTATGGTCGTAGGATTATCAAAAACATGGTTAAACGTTGTGCCTGGGGCATTTGTAACACCGATACGCGTTTCCCAGAGAAGTTGGAGGGGGGTGTCCGTTTTTTTCCCTTCCCAAAACCGAAGTCAAATCCTGACAAGTGTCGTCTTTGGATTAAACTGTGTGGACGTCCTCACAGTCAGCTAAACCCGTCGAGGATCAACAAGCACACCTTTGTGTGCTCTAAGGTAAATTTTGCTTTTAACCTTACTGTGAAGTTATACTAGTTAGACAGTTTTATTAAAACCCTGTGGAGCTAACCAAAACATCACCTTGTCAGCTAACGTTAACGTTAACTACTGTAGCATACCGATTGTTGATACGCTACACGCTGCTAATAAATACAACGTTATACTCGCGTAACGTTAGTCCGTTTGCTTTGTAATAACGATTATAGAAGTGAATAAAAACCTACCCAGCTTTGCATGAACAGTGTTGCTCTTTGATACTGTTAGTCCCAGCCTCCGTCTCGATCAGTAGGATATGCGGTGGTTCATTTTTTGACTGTGACCGGTATGCTTTTGCCTCTATTTGGATGCCTTGTTGTTCCTTGCGTTTCACCTGTATGTCATGGATATAGCCTTCGAACGCATATTGCAGCCCCTTTTGCCTACTTCTATCGGACACTTTATTTGCTGATTTATAAAAGTTGGATAAAATTTCATCAGGAAGAGCTGTCACAGCATAAGCCATGTTGATAGCAAACACCAGAGCCCAGACGAAGTTTGACGGACGTAGCAACAGTAACTAAGGGGGGCGGGGCTTAGCCAAAGGTCAATTGTGATCAAAGCACCAAATTTGAACTGCTCTAATACAAGATACACACATTTGTATGGTCCTGTCAAGCAGACAAAAACATGGAATAGGTCATACGACGTACTGCTGATATCACTTAGGGTGTACTCACTTTTGTTGCCAGGTATTTTGACAATAATGGCTGTATGTTGAGTTATTTTCAGAGGACAGTAAATATATACTGCTAAACAAGCAGCACATTGACTACTCTAAAATATATTCAAGTTTCATTTCTATAGTATTGTCCCTTGAGAAGATATACTAAAATGGTTGCTGAAATGTAAGGGGTGTACTCACTTTTGTGAGATACTGTATATATATTGAATAAATATAAATGATTATATTTCATTATAAAAATGCATAATTAAATATATAATTTATGTTATATAACTTTGTATAAATTAAATAATTATTTATATATTATCATAATATAAAAGCAATATATATATATTTTTTGTAATACTATTTTAGTGGCTAGCTAAAGATGCATATCTGCAACAGATATTGAGTAGGCCTACTATACAACATAAAAAAATATGTTAGGGAAAATAAGCATTGAGTACTGTTTAGGGTGGCCCCAGTGCAAAAACAAAATCCTGAAGGAAATATTAATTACACCATAATCTAAGGCAAGATGTAATTATAGTCTTACTTTTGATGCTTTCTCAGCTTTCAGCTTTCTGACCATCTCCCCCTGTTCAGACACATGCCCGTATATGGCAGCAGGGGAGGAGTCAGGTGAAGGGGCGGGGTCAGATGAAGGGGCGGGCTGTGGAGGAGATGATGTGGGAGGAGCCAGGCCTGGTTTGTAGTCTTGACCAGTGAGCTGTTTGAACTCCGCTTTGACAGCCAAGAGCTGTTTTACTGCAGCATCTACTTGCTCCTGTAAAATGAAGATGACGTGGTCAACAGTGAAACCCCAAAACAAACACAAAAAAGATGGTACAGTTAAGGAAAGACTAAACTCCTAGCATGACGTCTGATCTAAAACCTTGTGAGCTGCCTTACCGTATACTTCTTAGAGAGGTAGCTACCTAGCTGCACAATTATCTCTGCTCTGCAAAATAACATGGGCATAATCCAATAGGAAATTTCAATAGTAATCTGTGCAATAAGAACGTGAGGGCGGAGAACATTTCACACGTTCAAGTTGATGCGGTTTTTACAACGTTGACCGAAGAGAAATCTGCTTTATTTGAAAGTGACTTCTATGTGACAATACACTGTTAAAGTCAGCATGAAATGGAAGTTGTGATATTCTTTTCTTCCGTATTATGACATATTTGAGTGAAACAAATGTAGGGCGGACTTGATTTTATCCATTGTGAATTGATTAGATAGTTGGATCATTGTTGTTTGCTATTGCTGTGATCTCATGCGAGTGACAGGTTTTTCCACCCTTGGACCGAAAAACACGAACCCAGAAAAGAGATGTCGTTGCAAGATGGAGGGGGAAGTCATTTTGATTTAAGATTACGAGGGTATACGAATAAATCCTTTATAATAAATACTGCAATATTCCACAAAAAAAAAACAAGAATTGTCAATTGTAATTTCATGGTGACTTTAACAATGGACTTGTTGGCCTGGAAAATTTCACACCTGATCGCACCTTAAAGGGATAGTTCACCCAAAAATGTAAATTCTGTCAGTAATTACTCTCCCTCATGTTGTTCAACCCCGTAAGACCTTCGTTCATCTTCGGAACACAAATTAAGATATTTTTGATTAAATCTGAGAGCGGGATCACTCCTCCATAGGCTTCTAAGGGATTGAAACTTGTTCCCCGAAAAGTTATTAAAGACATCGTTAAAATAGTCCAAGTGACTACAGTGGCTCAATCTTAAGTTTATCAAGCGACGAGAATACTTTTTGTGCGCCAGAAAAACAAAAATAATGACTTTATTTCAACTATTTATTTCCTTCTCTGTGGGCCTCGAGTGAGTTCACGTAGTGTAATAGTGTAGAGCTACTGTGTTATTTTAAAGGCACACTATGTAGAAATTGTGTTTTTGTCAAACAGCGACCCCTAGAGTCGTTGTGGAATACTTGCACTATCGTAAGTGGGACTCTTGTCCGGTTCCTCACGCGGTCAGATTCTCTTTTCCTAGTCTCTTCCGACCGCGTTTCTTTGCTTTTTCCATCGTCGAGTATCACGTCTGAAATGCGCGCAAGTGTCTTCGTGCTTCATGTGTTGTTGTTGATGTGTGTGACATCGTTGCTGTAAAGCATGTCGTGATTCTCGTGATTTGTCGGGGGCGCTACTCTCAAACTTGCATTACTGGTTTTTCCAGCGGCGTCCCCCCCCCGCAAGCTTTACTACCAGGATGATTCGCCCTACTATGAGTTTGTTTACCACCGAAATGACTTTGAAGCTGTTATATTAAGGTACAATTCTTGCATAGTGTGCCTTTAACGATGTCTTTAATAATTTTTCGGGGCCGGCAAGTTGTGATCCCGCTCTCAGATTTAATCAAAAATATCTTAATTCGTGTTCTGAAGATGAACGAAGGTCTTACGGGGTTGAACAACATGAGGGAGAGTAATTACTGACAGAATTTACATTTTTGGGTGAACTATCCCTTTAAGAAAGCACCCTAAATGAAGCAGACCCTTATAAGCAACTGAATGACCAACAGACCTTGGGTGCTTTTTCAGCCTTCAGTTTTCGGACCACCTCGCCCTGCTCAGCAACACGAGTGAACGGACAGCAGGTGGACGAAGGGCTTGGGCTTCCCGTTGCAGAGCTCTTCGGTGCTGGGGTGGAAGTAGGTGGAGCCATACCGGGTTTGTACTCCTGTCCGGTCACTTGTTTAAACTCAGACTTCAAGGCCAAGAGCTGCTTTAATGCGGCATCCACTTGCTCTTTAGGGGCCTTGTCTGTCTTGAGCTGTCTGACCAGGTCTCCCTGAGCCACAATGCTGGAGAACAGAGAGGAAGAGTCTCCTGCTGCTGATGGAGCAGGGCTGCAGACGGGAGCCGGCTTGGCTTTGCTCAGAGGAACAGACTCAGCCTTCACCTGGAGGAAGAACAATATGAAAAGAGTGATCATTTTGTTCAACTTGTTAGGAGAACAATTGGATCCAGTTCTGTGCTCACAGGTTTAGCGGCTGTCTGGGTCTGACTCTTGCTCTTGTCCTTGGAGCCAGCAGTGGGCATCTCTTTTGTGTGTCCATCTGGGATATAGAGCAGGACACAGGGACTCTCCTTGCAGCTGTGGGGGCTAAATGAATAGATTAAATGAAGTACAGAATTAAAACACAGAAAAAATATATTTAATCGTTTATAGTCCAAGTGACTACAGTGGCTCAATCTTAAGTTTATCAAGCAACCAGAATACTATGTGTGCGCAAAAACAATGACTTTATTTCAACTATTGATTTCCTTCTCTGTGGGCCTCGAGTGAGTTCACTAGTGTAACAGCGCAGCGCTTCTGTGTTGTACGTGTGACAACAATGAAATAAAGTACTTATTTTTGTTTTTTTTTGCGCGGGGCGCAGGGACGGTCACCGTGATTTTGCCAAGTAAGACATGTTCCTTGATCAACATATTTTGTTGATCCTGGAACAACATTCCTGTCCCAAAATTTAGTCCTTACCCTATCCCTACCCATAACTTTTCCCTAAAATCAGAGGGAAATGATAGGTGAATAACACTGATGTTGAAGCACATAACCTTGGTTCTAAGCCTAAACTTGACATAATCTGTAAACTTGTCCCTCAAATCTGATTGGTTGATCTGAAAGTTGTTCCAGGATCAACAAAGATGTTGCTCCAGGAACATGTGGTACTTGGTGACAATGCCCAGTGTATTGTCCCTGTTAAATAAACAAAAAAAACAAACAAAAAAAAGTAGTCACAAAAGATTCATAATACTGTGTTAAACAGACTAGAGGTGCAACCTGATTGGCTCATACGGCTGATCACAGATGTAGAAACCCCGTCTCTGCAGCTGTATGATGTCACCTTTCTTCAAGTCCTTCAGGCAAGGGTCTCCTATCATCTTCTCCTCTATCTGGAAAAATAAATAAATAAATAAATAATACATATCAGATATTAAACCATTACTGTTCAAAAGTTAGGGGTCTTTTTAAATAATTTAATACTTTCATTCTGCAAGAACACAATTGATCAAAAGTCACAGTTAAGACATTTATAATGCTACAAAAATTGTATTTCAAATAAATGCTGTCCTTTTGAACTCTATTCAAATAATAAATGAAAGTAGCCTAGAACAGAACTGGAAGCGAGAGAACGTGAATTTTTTTTTTTTTTTGCCGTTCACACCCCCAAAAAACTGCTCAACTTTGGCACAAATACAACCACAGAAAGGCCGTGTGTCCACCAAAGCATTTTTTCACACGGCTGGCGTATTTTTTCAATTGTTTTCAATGGGAGCGCCGCGTTTTTAGAACGCCATGAGCGTAACGAGGCGCAGAGCGTTTTTTTCACGCTGAAGCGCTGAGCGCCCGGCGTTTTTTACTGGTCGCCGAGAGTTGAAGAATGTTCAACTTTGGGTAAAACGCAGCGCTTATCACTGTCACTTTTTACCCAACCGTCCAATCACAGTGGAGGAGGGGCGGGACAAAAATGTCACACCGACCAACTGTCACAACATTCTTTCTGTACAACGACGTCAACCAGCAGAGCTAACCGAACAAAATGGATGAAAAATAAATTTAGTATGAAACAAATTATCTGCGAAATTAGTTACAAGTAAACTACGATGCACCGATGTGAAAATTGTGGCCGATACCGATATTTACAGATGTCGAAATCTTTGTATAGAAAACAAATTTTTATGATAATCAAATAAAGCGCTATTTTCCAAAACACTTTTTTTTTTTTACTTTTGTAATTTATTTTCAGAAATGACTGATATTGGGCACCTTTACCTGTGTGCAAAATATGTCATCAGATTTTCAGAAGAAAAATAAATATTTATATAAAAATACATTTTTATAAAGGATACAAGTGTGTCCTGAATTCACACTATGAATAAGCCAACCCTGAGTATTCTCAATAAACATCTAACTCACTTGAGACCAAGTCACTGTATTCTGTGAACATTGTACAACAGTTCAAAACTTTAAAGTACAGTACTGTCCTACTAAGGCAAAAGACCTTAACTTCTATTTTATAGCACAATGTTATGATAACACTTAAAATGTGATCAATATTAACCCTATTAGACTCACTATGATAAAAATGGCTTCACATGTATAAACAAGAAGTTGAAGTAGTAAGCATAGTTGGAATGTCCTGTATGAACAAAATGACGGAGTATGTTTTTGTTTCCACTGTTCGATCTCGCCCGCGCCTCTCTCTCTCTCTCTCACACGCGCGCGCCACACACACACACACACACACACACACACAACCACAACATATTCCAGCATTGCAATCTTGACGTCGCAGACAGTTCATAATAGTCACAGAGCTTCAGAGCTAAGGCAGGGCTACAGATTAGGTGTCCCTAAAGAACTGTAACGTTATCTAACAGTTAGTAGTTCAGCATTGTAAAGGATTTAAATTTGCTTTCTCGTCGGTTGTTTGACATGGATTTTAACCAGGGTTCAACAAAAGGTAGGCTTTAAATTACTACATTCCCGCTGCTGGTGTATAATGGGTGTGTCGTTGCGGCTCCAACTGACCAACTCGCGTAGTTTTCAGTCAGTGGACTGTCATTGACAGGCGAGAGCTAGCATTTTATTTCAGTTGTAGCCTACATGTAGCCTTACGGGCTGTGAATTAAGATATCCTACAAGCCTGCTCTAATGCAGCGCTTGTTACTAGATAAGTTGTTGATTATGGCTCGAAACGTGTTTGTGTCTAGTTTGTGAAGTAGCATCGCTAGCTAAAGGCTACCGCTAGCTATTACTGGATTTTAAAGATTATCTTTTTTATGCACCCGTGTCGTGTGTCATTCTTACCTTGATCATTTTCATCATCATTTTCCCCCGAGAGTATGCCATTATTCAGTAATCTAACAAAAGCAATCACTGTGAAACATGTAACTTACATGTGTGTCTGAGGTGATTTAATTGCTACATCATAACCCCGTAACTCCAGCGCGACAATACTTTGATGGTCGGTCAGAACAAGGCAGAGTGCCGTAACTTGCCGCCTCCAGCACCTGCTTCAGCACATTATGTGTGTAATGTATGCGCGCGTGCAAAAACAAACATCCCCGCCGGCCCCACATAATCCTACACACACGTCAAATACACAGGAATGATTATCGGCCTGTTCACATCGGCCCTATTTTGACATCGGAACGATACCGATGTGTAAAAAATTGACCATATCGGCCGATATTATATCGGCGGCCGATATATCGTGCATCACTAGTAAACTGTGCTGCGGATATTCTGTATCATAGCAACGAATCGTCTCAACTGAAAAAACGCAGCGCTGCCAAAACGCTCTCAAGCGCCCACAGCTAGGCGTTTTCAGGAGAGCGTCTAGCGTTTTCAGCTGGGTTAGAAAACGCTTTGGTGGACACACGGCCAAACACAGACAACACCCTAACAGACTTGAGTACCACACCTTGCTGTTCTTGTTGATGTAATCCTTGAAATCATCATCCTTGCCCAAGACGGGTTTGGTAATGAGGTGCTGGTAGTTGACGCACACAGCGGGCAGGAGGGGGGCGCGGCTGGATTCAGAGAGCCAGGTGATCTTAGTGGTCTTTTTATAATCAGTGTTCTCCAGGTTCAGACGACCATCTAGAGACGAGATCGCTCCACTGCTGTCCCTGCAGGCACCAGGACACAAGACATCAGCAGTAAATCTTAGGGGTGTAACAATATATCGCAATACAAAAATGCAACATGTATCGTGGATAGTGACAATATGTATCGCAGATAGTTCACCCAAAATGAAAATTTTACAGAGTTTTCGTGTCAGTACTACATTAAACTCCTATATATAATGTTGAATATAATGTATAATAATGCAATGGGGGAATATTTGTGGGTCCTGATAATGCCAAATGTCTGATGTTACCAGTAAAAAGTGTCCTACATTATTTAAAATATATCTAGTCAGTGAAAGAGTGCAAGCATATTCATCCAAAATAATTCGGTATTTTCAGCTTCAGAATCATGAATATTTTTATTCTGGTGTCTTTATTGTCCTGTGCATTGGGTTTCCAGCACCAAATACAAGCCCTATTCATTCACACCCACAATATAATACCAAATTTAGCATTTTAATAAACATTTAATTTTTTTTTACCTTTAAGACATCATAAGTCTTGGAGTATCGCAATAATATCATATCGTGAGTTCAGTATCGTGATATGTACCGAATCGTGACATGAGGGTATCGTTACACACCTAGTAAATTTACATGTAAATGCACATGTATAGGCCTGAGAAAGAATATTATAGGCCTGTGTACCATTGCTTACGTACTAGTAGTTCCACATGACAGTGAAATACTAAACCATATTAATGAGCCTTTAAAATATAAATTAAGCTCAACCGCATGCATAAAACTTGCCAAGGCTCACCGGCAAAAGTAGTGATTATGAAAGTCAACAAAAAAACAGAATGGAGACTAACTGAATATTATAATAATCTATTAATAAACAAGTGTTTTCAGGTTCAGTGTCAACTGCAAAGATGAAGTTGACTCATCTCAGTATAGTGGACGTGCCGATTGAGAGACATGCACGTTAAGTTAAACATGTCGCGGTACTAATTTAGCTTCCACACGAACACTTGGATATGCACCTAATAATAGCGCACATTTATCGGTTACCATTAACTTTAGAGCGAGCAGCCGTGTGGCTTACATTAGGCTACTGCTAACATGTTTCAAATGATAAGCCATGTCTGAGGTCGATGAATGACAGGTGAACGTTTGGATTTCCTGACCGAAATAATAGCACATGGACCAGTCGTGTTAATGATCAGTCCGTCACGCACTGTGTGACTCTGCCACTTTTTTTTCCCTGCGACTAACTAATTAATTAACATTTGGTCTCTTCTCGTCAACTATTAGGGGGCAACCCTAGAAATATTTTATTGAGCAATGACAGATAAAATGATCCATTGAATTAACTGTTTTAGACACAGATAATAATAAGAAACGTTTCTTGATGACCAAATCAGCATACTAGAATGATTTCTGAAGGATCATGCTGAAAATTTTGCCTTGTTACCAGAAGAATAAATTACATTTTAAAATGTATTAAACTAGAAAAAATCATGTTAAATTGTAACAAGAGTTGGCGCCAGAGCACACAAAGTAAGGGGTCATTGAAATTTTTTTTTTTTTTTACCTTTGGATTTTGGAAGTTTTACCTGTGGATTTTGGTGATGATGATGTTTCCCCAGTTGATGAAGGTCACGGTCTCACCCTCTGTGAAAGTTTCTGCGTCAGCACCCTCGATAAAGACCTTTGGCCCGTACCACACCTGCTTCATTCCCACATCTGCATTCTGCAAATCCCCACAAAAGAGGATGTGTATTTGATATAAAAGTTGTAGTAAAGTGACCCCTTCTGTTCAAAGTTGGGTATTGCATACAATATTGTTAAAGGGATATTTCACCCAAAAATGTAAATTCTGTCAGTAATTACTCTCCCTCATGTCGTTCAACCCCGTAAGACCTTCGTTCATCTTCAGGACACAAATTAAGATATTTTTGATTAAATCTGAGAGCTGGATCACTCCTCCATAGGCTTCTAAGGGATTGAAACTTGCCGGCCCCGAAAAGTTATTAAAGACATCGTTAAAATAGTCCAAGTGACTACAGTGGCTCAATCCTAAGTTTATCAAGCGACGAGAATACTTTTTGTGCGCAAAAACAAACAAAAATAACGACTTTATTTCAACTATTCATTTCCTTCTCGAGTGAGTTCACTAGTGTAACAGCGCAGCGCTTCTGTGTTGTACGTCACACGTAGGCTCACCATTGGCCGACACTGGTCATGTGTGTGATGCGTGTGACCTCACTCGAGAAGGAAATGAATAGTTGAAATAAAGTAATTATTTTTGTTTGTTTTTGCGCACAAAAAGTATTCTCGTCGCTTGATAAACTTAAGATTGAGCCACTGTAGTCACTTGGACTATTTTAACAATGTCTCTAATAACTTTTCGGGGAACAAGTGTCAATCCCTTAGAAGCCTATGGAGGAGTGATCCAGCTCTCAGATTTAATCAAAAATATCTTAATTTGTGTCCTGAAGATGAACGAAGGTCTTACGGGGTTGAACAACATGAGGGAGAGTAATTACTGACAGAATTTTCATTTTTGGGTGAACTATCCCTTTAAGGTCTTTATATGATGACATCACAAATGTGAGACAAGCAGCAAAGAAGAGCATTCGGTCATGGCTACTACTGCTCCTTTATTTAAGTTGTTTTGAAGGCACTTTCAGTATGTAGATGTTGCAACATTATAATTGCTATGCATATTTAATTGTTATATCTTATATCTCAGATGTTTCTTTGTTTCATGAATTGCACAATCTGTTTCAGATATAGTTGATGCTAACTATATGCGATGTAAAAGCCTTTGTTGTGCTTATGCGAACATGACTCTGTACACTTAGGATTCCGTATTTTGTATTTTACAGTTTTACAGTATTCCTTGGGAAACAGTAAACCTTAGAAACAATCCCTGTGTCTGTTGTCTTTGGGAGGAATTATCTGACTGCATACTCAAGCAACGGGTTTGAGATAAAGGGCAGAACAATGTGACTCAAGTGACAAGGCCCAATTTATATACCTGTCTTTCTTTATTTATTACCTACATATGAATTAATGAAAATATTTGTTATGGTACTGAGAAGTTCTTTAGGGGTGTGTGCATGCAGATTCTATTACCTTGGGATGCTTGGCAATCTCTTTCATTTCCTCCTCGGCTTCAGAAATGAAGACTGGCACAACCTGCGAGCTTAGTAGGGCAGTGTATCTTGGGGCTATTGGGTCAATGACCTATACAGACAGAGAGAGAGGGGAACAATGATTCTTTAGATACGTCCATCAAAGCTTCTTTACTCTTACATTGCTCTGAATGGTGGTCACAAGAATAATGAAACGAGATCAGCAAGGACAGGTAGAGAAGAGTGATATGAAGAGCAGGGCAAGCCAAACATTGCACCAAACAGACTGTAATAGCCACACAGGTGAATAATTACTGCCCAAAACTGCTTGGAGTCTTTATTTAAGTAGGTTTATAACATCAACAGAAACTATCAATGTTCTCTGACTGGGAAATGAGGGAGTTAACAACAAGAGTTGAAATCAAGAGCAAAAAGTTTGAAATGAGTCACTGGGGAGCGCTAAAGCTAAGTTTGAACTTCTCAAAATTAACATATTTTCACTTTCTATAGAATCTGCCAGAAGCTGTATGAGGGGTGGAAATGAGCGATAAACACAGAGAGAAGCTGCAGCAAATGAGAGGAAGTCAGAAGGGAAAAAAGAGCAAGAAATCTGTGCCTTCAATGAATCCGAGGTGCAAGATTACAGACCAGGGTTGTCCAATATACCAATTATTTCAGTAGGTGATACAATACCACTACAATTTTACAGTTCTCAACGATCAACATTGATAACATACAAGTAAATAGTGGTTGACCGATATATCGACAAGGCGGATATATTGGCCAATATTTGGCTTTTTTCCCCTACATGTAATTATTCTTGTCAGACAAAAAATAAATAAAGGAGACGCGATCTGATTTCTCATAGACACGTTGACTTCATAATAGACAGCAGGTATATCAGATTGTAAGGTCAAACTTTTGTTATACGTTAAAAGAGCAGCCAGGAAACTGCACAATATTTGTCTTTCATGCAAGAAAGAAAATCATAAGGTTTGGAACGACTAAATGATGAGAGATTTTTCAGTTTTGAGTGAAGAATCCATTTGCTAGATGAATAATCCAGACTTTTGGGAAAGCCATAGATCAGGAAATAGACAGTTTGATGGAAAGTAGGAGCAGACAATACAGGGGAAACACGAGGAAGAGGAACAAGAGGAAGAGGAGTAGGAGTACCTTTTTACAGCTAACTGGCAGCTTGTAAACAGAAGAGTGAGATGCACTTTAATGTAGAGCTGGGGATACAGAGCTCAGAGACAGACAGGACGGGAAGCGTTTCAATGTGATATGATATCACAAGCACTCGATTATCGCTCCTGTGCCAAACCTAAATCAGCGAACTCTAACCAGAAGTTGACCCACTAATTTTCTCTGAACAAATTAAAGGGGTCCTATTATGCCCTTTCACACAGTCTTGATTTTGTTTTTGGGGTGTACTAGAATATGCTTTCATGCTTGATTGTTCAAAAAACACTTTTTTTCACATATTTTACATTATTACTGCTCCTGTCTCCCCAGTCTGTCCCGAACGCGTCGTTTTCGATAAAGCCTCTCCTTCCGAAATAAGAAATGTGCTGTGATTGGTTAGCTGGCCCAGTGTGTTGTGATTGGCAGCGCTTAGCGTGTGTTCGGTAAATTTCCCGCCCCTCCATAACCGCGAGTTCTTCTCTGGTGTAAATATAAAGGATGGCGTCAATCTCAAACCTGATTCAGACCCTGACAATGTTAACAAACAAAAGGATCATCCAGAACGGATTTCATGCACGGACTTTGCATGCACGGATTTCACAGGACGTTTCAGAGTGGAATGTTTTTCTTGATACAATTAGAGATGCACCGATTACAATTTTCTAGGCCGATTTCCGATTTTTCATTGAGTTTGGCCTGCCGATATCGATTTCATTTTTTCTAACCACTTCACAGAACACACAAATATTTATTTTCTCTCTTTTCTTTAGTAGAACACTTTACATTTTGCATAGAACATTTTTTGAACAGTAATCTCTATAAAATAGAACTATATAAATGACTCCTGGTGTGGGAAATTCACACACATCTAAAGTGCAGTGTTAAGGAAGAACCATTTCCTTCTTTTCACATCCAATATCCAACTAAAAAAAGTGTTCATTTCAAAAAGAAAATTCATTTTCTTTTCTGACATAGCCTACTCCACTTCTTGTTAAAACACACCAGACATGCAAATTCTGTGCATTTTGGGCACTTTTTGTGTGAAATCATATTTATTTTGTCCATCAAAAGTGTGCTTTCACTTTAATTGAGCGTGAGCAGCGCAGCAAAAATAGACTCTGCGCAGAAACCCACGCTTCACTGCTGATCACGCGACGCTCCTGCTCCCGGTGTGAACGCACTCATTAATTAACATGCACGCCGAAAAAAACCCACGCTGCTCACGCTTACGGTGTGAAACGGCCGTAATTCACAAGGTTTCCTACATGTGCGTTCCGTGTGCACGTGTGATGCTGATTAGGGCTGTGTATCACCAACAATGTCACGATACGATACGCATCACGATATGGATCAATTTGGAATTTAAATTTCTTTTGAGCAGAGTTTAGTAACAGTAATATCTTTATTGAATAAACAGTGTTATAACAGTTGTGATAACTGAAAAACTATTTAGTTTTTGTCATTAAAAAACAATGAGAGTTAAATTAAATAAGTGTTGGAATGTGCACCAAACACAGTAATTTCTTTACATTATGTTGAAAGATAGCCTACCAATAAAGAGAAGTTTTTGAATAGGTCTAGCACTAGTATTAAGAACTTAATAAAGTAATTAAATGTAAAATAACATTGGGTAGTATTTTAGTCCTGACTAAATTAAATACATCGACTATAAATCCAGATTCCTTATAATTAAAGCTATCTTTTGTTGTTTTGACAACAATATTAATGACAGACACACATGGCTGCTGTCACTTTAAGAGCTAGTGCACGGATCCTGTTTTCATTATACTGTCACATCACATGCATTTTATGCTTATGTAATACATAACAGACTGTGTTGGATACTCAACAAGACCGACATTTTTGACAACATTTTGCTTGTTTTTGTCTGTAAAAGCGATATAATCCGTGAAAAAGAACTTTTGTTACTCACAGGCTGTTTGTGAGGCGGCTTTACTCTATATAAGCATGCAGAGAAAACCATCTCCCAGAGAGCGTGCGAGCACTGAATAGTTTAAAATCGCTTGAATGTTTAGTTTGGTAAGACTTAAAAAGACGAGCGAATGGTAAACTTAAGTGACAATGCAATGCTCGCCCGAATATGCAAGTGAATATTCCGTCATGTCCCAACTCCTAAAAGCGTGAGTGTTGTATCACCGCCTCCAGCGCGTTTGACGCTTGCCTTGAGCAACCCATTTTGAGAGACAGAAGACGCGGCACAGCTGAACACTCAATCAATGTTTGAGGGAATTTCCCACATTATAAGTGGGAGACCTGCGGGAATGATTAGAATAATGCGTAATACTCGCAATCCCGTGCTGAAATTCGAGCCCTGAATTGGCTACATTCAAAAGCACGACAGTATCGCGCATCGTCAGGAGTTCATGACGATGTATCGTCGTATCAATATTCTGAGCACAGCCCTAATGCTGATGTTGCGCGATATTAATCATGCGGTGCCAGAGTGCATTTGACCGGCATAAAATCGGCACAGACTGACCGGCGACCGGGCCGATCACGTGAAAATCGTCCAATTCCGGTCACCAGCCGATCAATCGGTGCATCTCTAGATGCAATGTTATCCACCATTTAATCATGACGTGTCAGAAAACTATGGTTATACAAACAGTAATCGATCACAAAAACATGGTTAATTTTCCTAAGGGCCGGTGAACAGCCATACAAAAGCGAGAGCTTACAAAAGCTATAGTAAACAACACTATATCAACACTAATGTTGGCTAGCAGGCGGGCGTAGCAACAACATAAAACTTATAATTAGAACTGTTAATAGAACACGCAACTACAAATAATAAGACATACTTATAAGTTGTGATTCATTAACAACAGATTGTCCCGACACAGTGGAAACTGCAGGCTACACATAAAAGCATCTCCTGAAATGGAGCATTGTGGTTCTGGAAGCTGTTCTCCGTAAAATGTGCAGAGCACAGGGAAACATCGGGATTATAATGTTCAGGAACAGTGTTTAAAATAAATTAACCATTCTAGGTGTGTCAGCCTTAGGAAGTTCAAACAAATGAGATGTGGAAAAAACAGCGTCTTTTCAACATAGCAGGGGCTCACCCAGGCCTCGTCTGCTTTTCTAAGTATTCTGTGGGCGGGGATTATTTAAATGAGGAGCATTATGACCGGAAAAATCACTCCATTCTTTGTAGTTCTTGAAAAGTGGATTCTATGAAATAAAATATCTCCCTTTGGAGTGGACTGTGAGCTTTGTAACCTTGCAGATCTGGTTTATGCTCAAACAGCAAGATTACACACTAACTAAAGTTGAAAAAGTGAAAAAGCATAATAGGACCCCTTTAATTATTATTACTATTATTTTAAGAGGTTTTATAGTTCCTTGCTAATAAAACACCCATGCTTGAGGTTGACGTTTGTTCTCACGTGTCACGCATGTCAATCATGGATGTTTGCAATCAACTTCTGTGCATCATTTCTGTATGTGCTTTGATCAATGTTTATATGTGAAAATAAACCATTCGATTCATATAAATTACGTTTACAATGCCTTTATGAACTTTTTGAAGGGTCAAAGGTTTTGTTAGAATAGACTTTCAGAAACCTGAACTAACTTCATATGCGTTTTGAAAATGAACGCAAGTACTGGGGTTGTGTTTGGAATGTTATGAGGGCTAGTAATTGATGACAAAACTTTAATTTTTGAGTGAATTAGCCCTTTAAAATAAATAATTCACCTAAGAATAAAAACTAATTTAAATGATGACAATTTGCATTTTTGGGTCAAGTATTCAATTTAAAAAAATGGGTGAAATAATGAATGGTGCCAAATCAAGAAAAGAAATGAAGACGAAAGCTTACAGCTAATGAGCAGAGTGTTAAAGAGCGCAGGTCATGCTTGATGCAGGAAATGAGGTGTAGATAACGGGTCAGATGCAGAATTACAAACGTGTGCAGCTTTTGAAAGATGGTGGCAATAAGACTTGAAATAAAAACATGAAATCACAATTAAAAGCAACACAGAACAAGTAACTCCTGTTTTAATTATTACTAATTAATATTAAGAAATTACTCTACTATAATTTTTTTTACTTTTTTTTTTACAAGTAAATGCAAGTGCATTCAAGTTAGTCACAGAGAATGAGAAAGTGGGAGGGGGGTGACGTGCAAACCTAAAAAGCAGAGAGAAGCACAAAAGGTAAACAGAATATCTGGTGCGTACCGAGGGACTGGCGAGATTACAGAATAAAGTATTTAAAATTAGTTTCAAATTAAAGGTTTGCTTGACAAAATGTGTTAGCCAGCTGCTCAGTGTATTTAACTAGTGAATGAATGGGATGACAAGGACCAGCTGGAGATTAGGTGCAGCTATGATGGACCCTGGATGTGATTTTAATATTTACCTTCTTGTTGAACGCCCAGATCTTGTCCCACTCCATATTGACTACAGATCTCGAGCCTCCCTTTAACACAGTGGAATGGACAGAAAAGAAAAAAGGATGTGAATCAAATTGGTTAAGGAGTTAAATCTGAATGGTAAAGACTGCAGATGTGGCAAAACACTATAACTATAAAGTTAAGTTCTAATAGGTATGCTAGCTACATTTATGGACCAATGATGTCTTTTATAAAATTGCTGTCAGTGCCATTTTCTAAAGCGTGAGATTAAGAGTGATTTTACCAGTGCCAAGGCAAATAAACCACAGTAGATAAAATCATTGTAACAACTCTGCCTTTTGGCCAAGAATACAAAAGCCGCATTCTAATTGACTCTTCGCTAAGCCCCGCCCTCCTTAGTTACTGTTGCTACGCCTGTCAAGCTTTCGCGTCTGGCACGTCTATTACAGTGTGTATGCTCCGGTGTCAGACATTCCCAATGAGATAATTAGTAATTTTTGGCGAACATGTGAAATATCTGAGAGAGCAAGACAAAAGGGACTGCAGTATGCATTCGAGGGATATATCCACGACATCATATGCAACCGATTAGAGAATAATTTCATAAAAATAAGCTAAAGCCTATAGTCCCAGCGCAGCAGCAGCCGCCCGCTGACCATTCAAATGGGAAACACAAATTGAGGAACAGTTATGTTCGTGCACAGCAGTGCACAGTAAGTGAAATGTGAAAATAATCTAATAATTACAAATCAAACAGTTTATCCATAAATCTTGTGGAATAACACTAGCACCGGGAGAGCCGCGATCGGATTGGGTTAAAGTTACTCAGTCAGGGGTAACGTTAGTAGGCCGTCGATTAACAAAATGCTGAAATATATTTTAAAGTATGTCAGTGAGCCTCCGTCTTTTCTTTAATCGTCTTATTTTACGTTAAAATATATGCATTATGAACAAAGGACCGTCATTATTTCCAAGCAATAGGTGTTTATGTTAATCCTGTGGACATGTAGTTGTGAATGGGGTCTCCGACACTGCTGATCCACGCACATCATTTCTCCCCTCGGGTATCAGATTTGCACAATCCATACGCACAACGCCTCGGCATGTTTCCCTCGCTCGAAAGCTTGCCAGACCTCCCGCGCCTAGTTACGATTGCTAAGACACGATTGGCCAGTCGCGGTTTTCGGGCGTGGCTTAGCGAAGGGTCAATTGTAAGAAATACACATACCTGAGCAGCAATGAATTGTTTGAGCCCCTCCACAGTCATTCCTCTACGTAGCACACCTCTGACTGTGGGGAAACGAGGGTCATCCCTACAGAAAGGAAAGATGAGGAGAGCAAGAAAAGCATTACCATACAATTCAAAAGAGTTTTTCTATAAAGTAAAGACAGTGAGGACTCTCATGATACTCACCAGCCATCCACATAGCCCTGGTCGACAAACCAGGTGAGCTTCCTCTTGGAGAGCAAAGTGTTGTTAAGATTGAGTCTGGCGTACTCCCAGATGTGCGGTTTACGCAGACCAATAGCATTTATTACCCAGTAGAACTGCTCGTCTCTATCATGGTACTCAGTGGTACGCAAGGCATGAGTCACCCCCTCAAGACTGTCCACAATGGGGCACGCAAAGTCATATGTGGGGTACACTCTGGATGGAAGGAGAGAAAAAGAAAATTTAGGAGGAACAAATGAGGAAGCGTCATTTAGCCATATTTGGTAACACGCTGCATGTAGTGTCAAATTTGTTAATGTTCTTCAACAAAAAAGAAGAAAAAAAAAAGAAGAAATTATAATACAATTATGAGTAAAGAGTAAAATAAATCATGCACTATTATTTGTGCTTATAGACCATTTCAACGGCTATTCGTCGCTCTAAGGAAGGGACGTCTTTCGGTTAGTTGTCAAGCGCATTCAAAACAATGGCGGGATGCGCTTGATGTACAGTGGGATTGCGTTCATTTATTTAATCCTGCTATTTAAAATATCAAAATTAAAATTAGGTCCTTGTTGCTCAGTAGTTAGGTCCTCCCTCTGGCCCGAAACTAACCTTCTTTTGGAAATTAAAGTGTTCAGATTTCCAAAAAGCGAGTCTGGATTGCAGCAGTGAAGCGAGAAGGCTGGATACTAAGTAACTAACAATATACAGCACACATTTCGATTCTGGTGAGTAAAATACTTACTGTAATGTATTTCTTTACGTTAACTGTTTAAAGGGTTAGTTCACAAAAAATTTAAACTCTGTCAGTATTTACTCTCCCTCATGTTGTTCAACCCCGTAAGACCTTCGTTCATCTTCGGAACACGAATTAAGATATTTTTGATTAAATCTGAGAGCTGGATCACTCCTCCATAGGCTTCTAAGGGATTGAAACTTGCCAGCCCAGAAAAGTTATTAAAGACATCGTTAAAATAGTCCAAGTGACTACAGTGGCTCAATCTTAAGTTTATCAAGCGACGAGAATACTTTTTGTGCGCAAAAACAAACAAAAATAACGACTTTATTTCAACTATTCATTTCCTTCGAGTGAGTTCACTAGTGTAACAGCGCAGCGCTTCTGTGTTGTACGTTATGTGATAACTGATATATCTTAAAATATGCAAGTGCCATATTTGTCTCAAGATGCACACCAGTAATTTTTTTTTCTAAGGCACGTTTATAAAAGCTACTTAAATGCCCTAATTGAACTAAGGCCTAATCCTGGCTTTATCTACTAAGCCCCGTCTGTGAAACCGGGCATTAGTCAAATAAAACTTGACAAAAAAAAAAAAAAAAGGATGGATTGACTAAATATGAACACACAAAAAAAAAAAAAAAAAACTACACTAAGGCTACGTTCACACTGCAGGCTGAAACGACCCAATTCCGATTTTTTTGCCCCTATGCGACCTGTATCTGATCTTTTCATGACAGTCTGAACGACACAGATCCGATCTTTTCAAATGCGACCCAGGCCACTTGGGTATGTGATCCAAATCCGATATGTATCCGATCTTTTGAAATGCGACTTCAATCTGAACGGCCAGGTCACATGTATCCGAACCGCACGTCATTGATATGCGAAACACGTCATAATTCTGCGTTGAAGTAGGCGGGAATGAGAAGATAAACAACAACTATGGCGGACGATGCTGAGACCAGTCAATGGAAGGGAAGCGAGGTTTCTGATTTAATGAATATTTGGGGGACAGCTCTATTCAGGCCATGTTTAGCTACTTCCGCAAACAACAAGTGACGTCGTTGACCGTTGAGTACTCTTCTGCGCATGCGGGTCACTTCTGGGTCATTTCACGTTCACACAGGAGATCACAAAAGGTCGCATTTAATTCGAAATGTGAACGGCCTTGCAAAAAAATTTGATTTTTTCAAAAAATCGGAATTGAGCATTAAGCCCCTGCAGTGTGAACAAGGCCTAAAACCGACATTTGACAAGACCAAGATAGCTAGTATGCAAGTAACACTAGTGTGACGTCCACTCACTTGTAAGTGGAGCCGGTGCGAGGATGAGGAGCGTTCTTGCAGCGGTACAGTGTTGGGTCACGCATGCAGCCGTTGTTGGAATTCATGTCAATCTTCGCTCTCATGCAGCAGGTCTGGCCAAACTCTGTGCCTTTCTTCATCTCCTCCCACATCTGCATGTTCTTCTCCACCGCTGAGGAGAGACGGACACAACATGTTCATTATAATACCTCAAATTACATTTCCTGTGATGAAGACATATAATAAGACCAGGGGGCCGGTTGCATAAACCGCTAAGACTAGTCTTACAAGTTCATAGCTTTTTAAAATCAGTTACATAAAAACGTAGATTAGCCTTATTTAATACTGAAAAGTAAAACTGACATCCCCAGACTGGGTCACGCTAGAACTTAAGACACTGTCTTAACATAATGGCAATGTTTATACAACCGGCCCCAGTACTGGTGATGCTCACAGTTGTTGCGGTTGTGAGACTCGACCCTTTGCTCCCGTTCTTGTTTCATGAGGTCTGGAGGAGTGTCATCTATGTAGGCCTTGCCCTCCTGTAGAAGTTTCTCCCCCATACGCAGGATAGTGGGGAAGTGATCGCTTGTGTAGGTGAACTGGTCTGGTTTGATCTGTAGCATGGCCACGTCTTCCAAGATGACCTGTAGAAAAAAGGTGTTAGCTTAGCTAGGGGTGTCTAAAAATAATTATTTGGAAGTTAATAATAATTTGTTACATTTATAGTGTAAAGTTTAGGGGTGTAACGATACACAAAACTGACGGTTCGGTTCTTCCCACGGTTTTGACGTCTCGGTTCGGTGGGGTTTAGAAAGCTAAAATTGCTTCTTTTTTTTTTTTTTTTTTTAAACTGGTTTAATGAAAAAATTGTGTCTTTGTCTTTAAATTAATTATATTACAATTAAACGTTTCTCAAGGATTAAAAAAAAAAAACGATCTGCTAATGCTGTAAACTATATAAGGAGCCGCACATTACTATAACATTAAAGATTAACAACAGAGCCTAGACTTTTAGCCTAAATTCAGATGCTATTTATTTTTTAGATATAATAATCAACACCCAACACATTGTATGAAAACATGTCAACTGAACATAAGGCAGTTTTTGCATTAACTTGTGTTTTTACTCTAATTCGTTATTGAAATATAATATTTTACAGTTGCTGTCATTTTCATGAAAGATATTTTAAACATAATAATCAACATATCATTAACAGGTTAAGTAAAATATAATATATAGGCTAATATAGTGCATTTATTTAGTGCAAGAGTTCATTTGGATGACTTCCTGCTGAGGTAAATATAATGCTATGTGTTTTATTGACGTATTTACTCTGCTGAAACACTGATTGAGCGATTACACGAGTTATGATGCCTTTCAGTAAGTGTACTGTATCTTTCAACATGCCTTCAGGTGTCCATTCATGTTTATTCTGTAACTGAGGAAGAGATGATCGCGTTTACTCGCGCTGCCGCTTGAAATGAGGAGCTAGTACAGCGATCTGTCACGCCACATCAAAGAGTGCCAAAACAGCATTTAATGTTTGAATTTCGTGATCAAATAGACAGAATTTGAAAGATTACATCTTGCTTATTATCAAATAATAAATACCTTCTCAAAGTCCTCTTTCTCCTTCTCAGGGTTTGTGTCATCAAAACGCATGATAAGCTTGCCCTTGAAATTGACCTGGTAGTGCTGGTTGAGTAGAGCTGCCTTGGCATGACCGATGTGCAGGTATCTGAGGAGATGGAAAGATCATTTAGAGAGACTAATCTACACTACCTTTCAAAGATTTAGAACAAGTACCTTTTTTTGTTGAAAGAAATTCATTCTTTTCAAAAAATTATTTCTTAAAGAGGTGGTTCAGGATTTTGGACATCGGACCTCATTCCCAATTTAGCCTGGGTGTTATTTACCAGTGGAGACAGTTTTCATAAATTTTCATCCAGTCCTTCCAGTGTCATAGTTCGCCGGTGCTAGGCTAGCGCGAATCAACGGTATCTGCTAGCCTGCCATTAAACACAGTTTTACCCACTCCACAGTTCACCAAAAGCTAATAAATTATAACGCCAGACTATCGATGTAAATGTCTGTTGAGAGAATAATGTTAGAAATCAAGAACTGATATACAACTAGTTGTAACTCTTACAGTAGGCATTATTCTCATTGCGTATGCAGTAGTGATCGACCGATATTGATTTTTTATAACCGATACCGATACAGATTATTTGCATGTTTATGTGCCCGATAACCGATATGCAGAACCGATATTTATTTACTGTTATACTTCTGTTTTTGACACAATTATTACAACACAAATGAACTGAACAAACCATTTTATTTATAACAATCACTCCCTCCTTGCATACAAAAAAACCCTTTATATTTATACACAAATAAATAGAGGGGTCTGTGGAGTAAGTCCTTTGATTTTTCCTCCTTTCAGTCATCTTAAAAAAATAAACAAAAGTGTTGAAAGTTAACACTCTTTCATGTTAAATTAAATCTTCAAATCACAATTTGTCACATTTATATTATTACATTATATAATTTATATCTAAATTATACATATAATTTATAAGCATCAGCAGCAACAATGTTAACAATAGGCAAGTAAATGTTAAAAGTCTAATGTTTTCATATGGAGAAAATAATTGACAGGGAACAGAGTCATATCACCTTTGCAGAAATGTAATTAATTTTAAACGGTTTTCGAAGGTTTATGTGCCGTTTAATAGGTTTAAACTAAGAGTGAGGAATAATTCACTGGGTAATATTAGCTGGAATATAACATTGTCAGGAAAGTAACAAACAAAACAGCATATACATCATTGCATTTTCCAACTAGTATGTTACTAATTATTAATAATGTTTTTGTCGGTCTAGATCATGAAATGCTTTCTAACAAAGTGCTGTTTATCTATGCATTTACACAGAATGATAAGCTACTCAACCGCGATCGCGCGTGCAGATAATAAATAATTAATTTCCACAAAGCGGTATCATTTTAAAGCGAAATAATTGCAGTATATGTAGTAAATGACAATATAATCTAGGATGTTTAAACAAGATCATCTTGTCAAAAGTTTCATTCAGTGGCCGTGCTTGAGTATTCCTGATCATCAACCCAGTGAGTGCTCAGCAATATGAACGAACTTTTTTTTCGAGACTAATGGTGAGTAAATACAACAGATAGAGAATTAAATTCAGCGCTTTTATTTTCAACATGCACTCATTCATGTCTGTTTTATTTAATTCATGTGAAGTTACGCCTTTATTGGGGCACGACATGACGGATTACGCAACGTGACTCCATGAGTTCGTCTCAATTTTTTAGAACCAAGCTGCATAAATAAACTATATCAGGCATTTATGTCTCAAAACTCATTTCTGCATGTCTGTTATGTTAAATAAAGTTAAATAATTAAAGCAAAGCAAGTAGAACATATAATTTACCTGTGCACAGAGTTGTTGTTGACTGATCTCCTCAGACGCGGCTGCAATGGCGGAATTCTCAAAACGGCCACAAGATGGCGCCGTTTATCGGCGAATCCGATATTACAAAACCGATACCCGATTATGGGAAAATGCTTAAAAATCGGTAAAAATATCGGTAAACCGATACATCGGTCGATCACTAGTATGCAGCATGAGTCCAAGACAATCTTCTGTCCATGAACAGTTGTATTTCATTCATTAATCTGACTTTGCATCCGTGTATTTAATTGCCATTTGCTCGTGTGATAGTAATATATCTCAGTAGTATTTTAAGTGATATAATTGATTCTATAAATGACTATGAGATATCATTTTCTGCTTTCTCCGGCTCCCTGCACCAGACGTAAAGCGAAACCGGAAGTGTCTATCCGCACACTCGCTGATCGGAAATCCAACATGGCGGCCACGTGCAACTAGCCTATTATAGTCTCCTTACAGTAAATGCAAACATTGCTAAGACGGGAAGAGTATAAGTGGAAGTAAACATGCAACACTCGCATCCCGAAGCTCACATCTGGTGCATCTAGCCTAGAAATGCAGCAATGGTGAGCAAAAGAGACTTCTTAAAAAAAAAAATATATATCTTCTGAGCGCTAGTATATTGTGAAAGACCTTCATTGTATACATTAACGCTACTTACCCACTAGCCTCAGGGGGAAACCGCACAATTACTTTGCCCATCTCAGCACCAGGGAGCTCCACAAACTTCCCCAGATCCTGCTTTTTTTCCTTCTCCACAGGCTAAAAACATAGTTTGCAAAAAAATCATGCAAGTTAACAACTTTATTAACATTTAAAGGTATGTTGTTCCATGTTCAAGGTAAATTTGAGCTGAAAACATAAATGTGACTTGTTTCAAACTTTTTGTTTTTTTTTAAAAGAACAGATAAAACTGCAGTAGTCTGTCAGAAAGACGAAAACATATCTCTGGGTTGGTAACAAACTCACAGTGGCTTTGCTGTTGGCAATCTTGCTGGCCCATTTACTGCCCACTGAGCTGAATGGCACCTGAGAGCTCAGGAACGAAAACCAGCGGCACATATGCGGATAGCAGCTTGGCTTGACCTGTGACTCGCCATTTCCTTTTGAGATTTATCAAAAATGTTAAGATGTCTTGATTTTGAACTCGAAACTGTGTGAATAATATACAGGTCCTTCTCAAAAAATTAGCATATTGTGATAAAGTTCATTATTTTCCATAAAGTAATGATAAAAATTAAACTTTCATATATTTTAGATTCATTGCACACCAACTGAAATATTTCAGGTCTTTTATTGTTTTAATACTGATGATTTTGGCATACAGCTCATGAAAACCCAAAATTCCTATCTCAAAAAATTAGCATTTTTAATCCGATAAAAGAAGTTTCAACCAATAAAAGAAGTGTTTTTAATACAAAAAAGTCAACCTTCAAATAATTATGTTCAGTTATGCACTCAATACTTGGTCGGGAATCCTTTTGCAGAAATGACTGCTTCAATGCGGCGTGGCATGGAGGCAATCAGCCTGTGGCACTGCTGAGGTGTTATGGAGGCCCAGGATGCTTCGATAGCGGCCTTAAGCTCATCCAGAGTGTTGGGTCTTGCGTCTCTCAACTTTCTCTTCACAATATCTCACAGATTCTCTATGGGGTTCAGGTCTGGAGAGTTGGCAGGCCAATTGAGCACAGTAATACCATGGTCAGTAAACCATTTACCAGTGGTTTTGGCACTGTGAGCAGGTGCCAGGTCGTGCTGAAAAATGAAATCTTCATCTCCATAAAGCTTTTCAGCAGATGGAAGCATGAAGTGCTCCAAAATCTCCTGATAGCTAGCTGCATTGACCCTGCCCTTGATAAAACACAGTGGACCAACACCAGCAGCTGACATGGCACCCCAGACCATCACTGACTGTGGGTACTTGACACTGGACTTCAGGCATTTTGGCATTTCCTTCTCCCCAGTCTTCCTCCAGACTCTGGCACCTTGATTTCCGAATAACATGCAAAATTTGCTTTCATCCGAAAAAAGTACTTTGGACCACTGAGCAACAGTCCAGTGCTGCTTCTCTGTAGCCCAGGTCAGGCGCTTCTGCCGCTGTTTCTGGTTCAAAAGTGTCTTGACCTGGGGAATGCGGCACCTGTAGCCCATTTCCTGCACACGCCTGTGCACGGTGGCTCTGGATGTTTCTACTCCAGACTCAGTCCACTGCTTCCGCAGGACCCCAAGGTCTGGAATCGGTCCTTCTCCACAATCTTCCTCAGGGTCCGGTCACCTCTTCTCGTTGTGCAGCGTTTTTTGCCACACTTTTTCCTTCCCACAGACTTCCCACTGAGGTGCCTTGATACAGCACTCTGGGAACAGCCTATTTGTTCAGAAATTTCTTTCTGTGTCTTACCCTCTTGCTTGAGGGTGTCAATGATGGCCTTCTGGACAGCAGTCAGGTCGGCAGTCTTACCCATGATTGCGGTTTTGAGTAATGAAACAGGCTGGGAGTTTTTAAAAGCCTCAGGAATCTTTTGCAGGTGTTTAGAGTTAATTAGTTGATTCAGATGATTAGGTTAATAGCTCGTTTAGAGAACCTTTTCATGATATGCTAATTTTTTGAGACAGGAATTTGGGGTTTTCATGAGCTGTATGCCAAAATCATCAGTATTAAAACAATAAAAGACCTGAAATATTTCAGTTGGTGTGCAATGAATCTAAAATATATGAAAGTTTAATTTTTATCATTACATTATGGAAAATAATTAACTTTATCACAATATGCTAATTTTTTTAGAAGGACCTGTATATATATATATATATATATATATATATATATGATTTTATGTATGCATGCATACATGTGTGTGTGTGTGTGTATGTGTGTGTGTATATATATATATATACACACACACACACACATACACTGCTGTTCAAAAGTTTGGGTTCGGTAAGATTGCTCACCAAGACTGCATTTATTTGATTAAAAATACAAAACAAACCCAGTAATATTGTGAAATATTATTACAATGTAAAACCGCTGTTTTCTATGTGAATATATAGTAAATTGTAATTTATTCCTGTGATCAAAGCTGAATTTTCAGCATCATTACTCCAGTCTTCAGTGTCACATGATACTTCAGAAATCATTCTAATATGATTATTTGATGCAGAAACATTTATGATTATTATCAGTCACAGTTGAAAACAGTTTTGCTGCTTCATATTTTTGTGCAAACCGTGATTAATTTTTTTCAGGATTCTTTGAAAGTTCAAGAGAAAAGCATTTCATTAAAAAAAGAAATATTTTGCATTATTATAAATGTCTTTACTGTCACTTTTGATCAATTTAATGCATCTTTTCTGAAGAAAAGTATTAATATCTTAAAAAAAAAAAAAAAGAAATTTGCGTATTGACCACAAACTTTTGAACGGTAGTGTATGTATTTACGTATGCATGCATATATGTGTGTGTATATATATATATATATATCATAGCTAAATGACTGACCTTTGAGAGCCGCCCAGATGCAGAGGTCAGCCAGTGTCACACTGTGACCCACCAGGAATGTTCTCAGTGCCAGAGCTTTATCCAGATCTGCCAGAGCAGAAGACAGATCTGACTGACCAACGAGACGACGGGCACTGAACTCCAGCCAGTGATCAACCTGCAAATCACAGAACATAATCAACAACATTGCTAACCGATGAAATGATTGTAATGTGCTATAGAGAGCCAGTGGACGGTAGTATATTGGCGCTTTTCCACTACACAGTACCAGCTCGACTCGACTCTGTTTGGTTTTCCACTGTGTAAAAGTTGTACCTGTACCTGCTTTCGGGTACTTTTTTCACATCACCTCCGGTGAGGTTCTGAGCGGGCTGAGGCCATACTAAAATGTGACGTGAAAACACTGCAGACTGCTGATTGGTCAGAGAGAATCATCACTATTCACTGCGTCATCATTGCACGCGCTGTTTTTTTCAGCAGTGTTTCGTTTTGCTGCCCTCAGCCTCTCCTGAAACAACGTTTGTCTTCTTGCTGTGAGAAACAGCCACATCCAGAGGATCAAAAACAGCACACACTCGATTTCCTCCATTGTCCTGTGTGTGTGTGTGTGTGGGTAGCGGGTGTGTGTTGCGTAGTTCCTGCGGCGTCGCTATGATGACCAGGTACTATCTGTAATGGAAAACGGAGCGAAAAGCGAGTCGAGCTGGTACTGGTAATGGAAAAGCGCCATATGATTCCCAAATCTAACCTCAGTTTGCTCCATCATGTTAGAACCATACAGTCCCAATGCCGGAGCCACTCGGGCAAGATAACGGGTGATGGAGTTCACGTCACTGAACTGCACCTCACTGAAGGAGACGCACCGAACGAGAGAAATGGAAAATTAGACAGAATGATGCGTATAAATAAAAAATTGAGTACGTGTATCCTCCTAATGTGTCCATAAAACACTATAATTATTATATTATACATAAAGCATGCACTTCTAGTCTCATACAGGCCATATACTCACTCAGAGACACGGAGCATGGTGTCTTTGCCCTCCTTCACAGAGAGATTGACGCTGCCCTTCACATGTTCAGCAGTCAACAGTGCCCCTACAGGAGAATTACAGAGAATTACTGTACGCAAACACAGATCTAAACTGAAATTATTTCCATATAATTCTGAATATAAATGCGTGCGCACACACAAAAACTGCAATAAAAAATAACTTGTTTATACTGCATTGTTGCCCTCTTTTTATGTACAACATTACTTAAAAAATTAAATTGATACAAATTCTCTGAACTGTCGTAATAATATTACTTTGCACATTTAATTTAATTGTGAAGGGTTGAGAGAGCAGATAACAAAACACCCAAATGTAACTTGCTTTTATCATAAGGTTACATTATGAGATGACGTCAAAAACAAACAGACCAAACTGGTCCATCTAGATTCTGTGCAAATCATTTCTGTGATTTATCTAGTTCAGTGCCACTTAATAAACTTTTATGAACAATCTGTATTATTCTGACTGACCCTGTATCAAAACAGTAGAGCATGGCGGTATTAACACCAAGGTCATGGGTTTGATTCCCATAAGATGCATAAACTGATAATATTTTAATTAATATGTCTCAAATGAACACTTAGTGGCGACAAGTGACTGCAAAAAAAAATATATATATGTCATTGAATCATTCATTCAAACCCATTTAACTGATTTTAAAATAATTAATCCAACATTTTTTAAACAGACTGCAACAGTGAACATTTTGACAGAATTTCTAGTAAATGTTATTTTATTAAGTGGTCTGTTCATAATCATGTTCTCTATTTGAAACAATATTCCCTGCATTTTCCCTTGTAGAGACATTTTACACGTACATGCCTAATATAAGTTTTGTTTTCAAGGATGACATAGAGAAATGCCATGACAAAAAAATAAAAAATAATTCTCTTTTGTTGATTTTTACATTTATTTAATTATGAGCTTAACTATACGTTTTTAAAATGAGTGTTTTAGTTTTTTTTATTTAGGCCTAAATGTCTTTTTGGTTTTCAAATGCACATTCAACTTCTTCAAGGCTTTGTATTAAATGTTTATTTGATTTTGGCATGATTAAATACAATATATTTATTTTATACTCTGTATCTTTACTGCTTGTAACAATATGAACATGAAGGAAATATCATCACATTATACCGTAAATGGAAAACATTTTAAAACAGGGTTACATTAGTTAAATACAAAATTGGATACAATTCCTATCAATAAGCACTGTTTACAGCATTTCTTCAAATACATTTCTTGATATTTTAAAATTAAACTTAAAAACTCGAACCTGAAACTGGATACTATTGCCTCAATACAGGACCAGCATATCTGCATTAATATATGCAAGCATTTTTATGCATGGCATTTCCTGCTTTATGCATGTTCATTCTCTGAATTTAATTTGATGAAAATCAGGTTTGACAATTAAGTTGTCAACAAATGTTACACCCATTTACTGTCGCATTTCCCACTGGTTTTGCAAAGATTTAACATTTCTCATTTTAATCCATCACATGAGACATTAAAAAGATTTCACCTTACTACACATATACAATCAAAGATATATAAGAGAAGGAGTTAGATAATCGTGCTGCTCAAAGACAGGTGTGGAGTAAACAGATTCAGAAAGCTCTTTCAAATGACTTGCATCAGCCAGTGACACAGCTTCCTCGAGCACTGGATGGCGCACTTCAATTCATTTAGCAAATAATAAATACCATTCTGCAGTTATAACAACATTTACATATCTTAGCTATGTGGTGGAAAGGCTGCCCTGTATATGACTGCAAACCCCACAAAACTCCCCCATAATAATGAAAACAAAACATGCACAAATTAGCCATACTTCTGAATCACTTTTAGGGAAGCACTCTCAAACTATTAATGTAAAAGATCTTGCTTTGAATGTATTCAAATTTAAAGCGGTGAAAGACAAGAAAAGCTTAGTGAACATTGGGAATGGCAGACTGTTAATTTTAGATTATGCCACGACGGCACGAGGATCTTCTGCGTGTCAGTCCATTGAACCGGTGCGCGAGCTCAGCGGCAAAATGCAATGTAGGTTGTAATATATTGAACACATCGCATTTGTACTTACCTAGAGGTGGGTTGCTACTGTTGATAGTCAAGTTTAGTGCCATGTCGTTCCTCTTGGTCTTCTCGTAATGGCCCTGTCACACTTCCAGCATCAAACCACTTCACGACTGCTCAGCCCCGCCTGCTGTAAGAGCGCAGCGGAAGAACGACACGGGTAACACTACACCCAGGAACAATGGTTCCGGTCATATTCGTTTGCTCTGTGGGTTTCAGTAAAAATCTGTACAATAGTAAAATATGCGTTTGTATCGTTCGCTTTCAATCTATGGAAACCGTGAACGATGACTGATGCTGACAGTTCCTCACATATTTTTGTAAAACAGGTTTGGAAAAACATTTGAGCCTCCGTTGTTTTTCTTTGTTTCGTTATTGCCTTTTATTTTACGATTTAATTTCAGAAGTAAATCTTTATCCATAATTAGTCTTCTATTAAAAATTATATTCACAATTGTAAGATATAGGCCTACAGTTTTACAAATGTAAGTAAATCACTATGCTTCCTAAAGGAGGCGCTATAAGCATTGAAAAGGCATCTGCCTATTTAGCTTAGTGTCTATAAACTGAAAGTAGGCCTAGTCATTCATATTTTATTGGGAAAATGCTTTGGAATGAAGTGCATGCTGTAGGTCTTGATGAATTTGTGTAGCCTAATTCAACAATTACTCTATTCTAGAGTTGACAGTGCAGTGTCACTAAGCTACACTAATCATTTGATTTTTGACAAAAAAAAAACTTTATTTCAATGCTTTCAATGTTTAGGGACTGGCTTAATGCAGCTTCAGTTCACTTCTAGCAAATGTAAAATATCATTAGCCTATTTATTCTAGTTTTCTCCAACTAGAATTATTCTGCATTTATAATTTGAACCCACACTATTTCAGTGGAAAATAACTCAGTATTATAAAACTATGTTTTATTGTTTTTATCATTTAAATAATTGTTATAAATGGTTACATATTTAATAAAATGTATTATAGGCTATATAGGCTATAATAATTTATAAATAATCACATGGCAGCAACTCAGACATGTAGACATGGTCAAAATGATCCGCTGAAGTTCAGACTGAGCATCAGAATGGGGAAGAAAGTTGATTTAAGTGAGTTTGGACAGTGGCATGGTTGGTGCCAGATGGGCTGGTCTAAATATTTCAGAAACTGACGATCTACTGGGATTTTCATGTACAACCTCTTGGGTTTACAGAGAATGATCCAAAAAGGAGAAAATATCCAGTGAGAGGCAGTTCTGTGGGCTAAAATGCCTTGGAGAATGACCAGACTGGTTTGAGCTGATATAAAGGCAAAAGTAACTCGAATAAGCACTTGTTACAACCAAGGTCTGCAGAAGAGCATCTCTGAATGCACATCACGTCAAACCTGAAGCATGAGAAGACACACCAGAGCCACTCGTCAGATATACGTAGGAACAGGAACCCGAAGCTACAACTCATACAGGCTCACAAAGATTGGACAATAAAAGATCTGAGAAACGTTGCCTGGTCTGATGAGTCTTTATTTCTGCTGCACTATTCAGATAATAGGGTCAGTAAACAACATGAAAGCAAGGATCCATCCTGGCTTGTATCAACATTTCAGACTGATGGAGGTGGTGCTGTAATGGTGGTGGATATTTTTGGCACAATTTGGACCCTTTAGAACCGACTGAGCATTGTTTAAACACCACAGACTACCTGAGTATTGTTGCTGACCATGTCCATCCTTCCAGCAGGATAACACACCATGTCACAAAGCTCAAATCATCTGAAGATGGTTTCTTGAACATCATAATGAGTTACTCACTATACTCAAATGAACTCAAATGCATGTCACCATCTCAATCCAATAGAGCACCTTTGGGATGTGAACAGGAGATCTGATTATATAATAAGATAACTGTAATATAATGTTTATCTAACTTAATAAAACATTTGTATTCTGCCTTTCAGCTGATAAAAAATTATTTGTTCTTTAATTCCTTCCAGAAAACACCATTACATCACAATGTAACATAACATGTCTTTATTTTACATGTAATTTAAATTCAACATCACTGAGCCCAAAGACATCATGCAGATCACTATTTCTGAAACAGTTCTGACCAAGTCCAACTAAAATCCAACAAAATAAATAATGAACAAATAAAATATAAACCAACATGAATTTAGATAATTGACAGTCTTATATATTAAGAATATATTAAACCAAAAACGTTCATACTTTTAGTAAGGATGTGAATTAAAACAACCACAGCAGGAAACAAGTTGATAAATTCTGTTAAATGTAAAATTTAATTGACCGAATTATCCATTTGTTTTCTGACAGAAACACATGAACGAATCACCGCTCCACATTTTGATTGACAGCGTCACAGCCCACTAGTGACGTGTTTACTCCTGTGCTTTCAACCATTGGACAGGATTTAAAAACGGCTCTTGTATTTGTACTTCTGACGAAGCACTGTTAAATACAGGTGAAAAACTACGCCGCAAAAATAATAAATAAAATGCTCTCTTAAAAAGGCAAAAGAACGCATGCACGTTTTCTTAATATGATAACTAAAAACCAACTGACTGATGAAAATGCGATACATTTTCTCAATATGTGACGTGCGGGACAAGGGGTGAAAATGCTGTGCGGTAACGCAAAGCGGGACGGGTGCTCACACCATTTCCAGCACCTTACTGAATCTATGCCACGAAGAATTAAGGCAGTTCTGAGGGCAAAAGGGGGTCTAGCTGACACCATAACTACCTGATTTGTTTTCATCCGTGGTCATTAATCTACCTGACAGTGCACTAACTCTTCGCACCAGCTCTCATACTTCTCCTGTCCATCATGACAGATTTGTATGAGTATTTATGTGGTAAATTGTGGTTATTTTCCCATGTATTTTTGTTAAGATTAATGAGATGAAGACATAAAGTGCTCTTCATGCGAATGAGTCAGTTCCATCAATGAAAGTGTCCCGTACTTCATTAGAGCCCATCCAGCACATGCTCTACTCCCACCTTTAAAAGCTCTAACTGGTTGGAAGCACATTTGCATTCACTCCTAATGAGATTGTAGCAGTGAGAAGCTGCATCGGATTTATTTTTTTCAGAAGCCAGAGACATAAAAACCCAATAATGCCTGATGCCACGGCAGGTAGGCTACACCACAGACTGATGAAATATAGAAATGTGACTTGTTTGTTCAGTCAGGTCTGCAGTCACAGCTGACATTTTCACACATAAAGCCAGTGTAAGCTTATTAATCTCCTGGACGATTCCATATGTGAAATCACAGAAGCAGTAGAGAGGAAAAAATCTCCTCTGAATTATGCAAGGCTGTGTAATGAATGCAAGGCTAATAGCGTCTTATTCATGAACATTGACAACAAATTGTACCTACCTGAGGAAGACATGGATGATGTTTTATAACTGTGATCTATCTACATTTGGTCTGATGTTAGCAGCTTTTTATTTAACACAAAAATGTTATTTAGAGTTAATTAATTAGAACGAGGCTTAATTAAATATATTATGCTCTTACACAGAATCAAGATAACGTTGTGAACTTATAGTCTATAGACCTATTCTGCATGGCAGATACTATTTTACAAACAACAATTTACAGTGCCTATACCAAAACAGTGTATTCTTCTTTAACATACATAGCTGCATAAATAGCCTTTTTTTTTAAAGACTGCAGCGTCAAATGTGAGACAGAAAATAAATAGTTGGAGGGGTTACTTTCTTTCCTTTCCTACATTGCAAACTTGACAATATCTTCATTAGACCTCATATCAAGTATGTAATTACCGAAGAAGTGAAGAGCCTTTTGAAAGATCAATCTTGGCGCCGTAATTGTCTTGTCATCTCATTCAGGTTGGAGGTCCGTGTGAGAGGAGAGAAAAATGGCTTTGTCAGCTACACTTTGTAATTTTCTCATCTGGTAATAACAGAGTCACTCGAAGACATTAATGCACTTGTTCTCTTTTACATTTTTTAAAGAAAGATTGAGCACAAGGTTTCAGTGATTTTGAATCTCCTGATAAAGGCTTGTTGGCCAGCAGATGGCGGTGTGTGACTTTTGTTTTGGTGTTACTTTTCCACACTGGAACTGCGCTTGAAGGAACGGTCCAGTGCTCGAATTGAGTCAAGTCTTATGGGGGTCCCCAAGTTTTTTTTTATGGGGGGGGGGGGGGGGGGGGGGGGGATCAAATATACAATATATTTGATCATAATATGCATAAATATATCTTATTTATTAAAAACGCTTGATAAAGAATCAACGCTGAATTTTCAGCATCATTACTCCAGTCTTCAGTGTCACATGATCCGTCAGAAATCACTCTAATATGATGATCAACAAACATTTATGTAATAAACATTTATTTTATTTTTCAGGATTTTTTGATCAATAGAAAGTTCAAAAGAACAGTTTCTATTTGAAATAGAATCTTTTGTTACATTATAAATGTCTTTACTGTCACTTTTGATTAATTTAATGCAACCATACTGAATAAAAGTATTAATTTATTTCCCAACATTTTTTAAAAATACATTCTTACTGACCACAAGCTTTTAAATGGTAGTGTATGCTATAACCTGAATGATCATGTGATGAAGACTGGAGAAACGATGGTGAAAATTCAGCTTTGATCACAGAAATAAATGATATTTTATTGTTTTATTATTTTATATTGTAATAATATTTAATAAATTACTGTTTTTACTGTATTTTGCATCAAATCAATGCAGGCTTGGTGAGCAGAAGAGACTCTTGAACTTTTGAACAGTAGTGTACATCCAACAGAATGATTCTAGCTTTTTTTTTACCAAATAAAAAGTAGTTTTTACCCTATAAACAACTGGATGATTAATGTGGATTATGTGACACTGTGATAATAATGTTTGTTCCAAAAGACTTGATTAAATGGATGAAACTTGTTTATTAGATATTAAACATATAGATTGTGACAAAACAGGCTGTCAGTCTGTGTGTTGGTGGGGATTTTTCAACTATTTCAGCACATGCGATTTTTACATAGTTCCGTCCAGTAGGGGTGGCGGAAAAGCACTGTTATGAGTGAGTAAGTCAGCAACTATTCAACGACCATTTCAGTGAAAAAGGCTGCTTTATTCAGAAACAAACAATGCCATGGCAATCAATATCAATTATTGCTATTTCAAGAGTGAATCCCGCATAAATGCGTATGTAATTCCCGAAACTTTGTGTTTACGTGGCCATTGGTCCTGGCTGGCAGCATGAAAAACAAGTTTTATACAAATTCTGAATGGAAATTTAAGCCCCGTTCACACTACAAGCGACTTTGTCGCTGCATGTCGCCAGTGGCTGGCGATGAGGTCGCTAGTGGGCGTTCCCACTACTGGTTGCCTTTATGAATGACATCCAATGATGTGGAGAAGGATCATGCGCGCTCCACTCCTATTGGTTGTCGCTCCCGAAAGTCGCTATTCATTTGCATAAAGTTAAACAGATCTCAACTTTGTCGCGTCGCCAGACACGCCCCATCCGGTCGCCAACGGTCGCTGTCGCGCGTGTCGCCGGTAATCGCCCGCTCCCCATTGAAATGAATGGTAGGCTATCGTGTCGCTTTGTCACTTGTAGTGTGAACGGGGCTTAGAAAGCATAGAAAGCGCACAACGATCGCTCCCTTTACTAAAAAGCTGTTATCCATCTCCGTCGAGATCTCTAGCACTCCCGTAGAACCAGAACTATTAATAATGAAAAAATAGTAACTTAAGCCTAAATGTTTCCAATTTACGCAAGGAATACAAAAAGCCCCGATATGGTGTGGGTAGATATAAAGTTGAAAGATATATAGAGAGAGACAATTACCCCTCAAAAAAATCGGTAAGAAGCTTTCTCTTCCCGACCTCGAGTGGAGGTTTATTTTTCTCCATTAAAATTAGGCGGGGCGTTTACATTTTAAAGAGACATGGCAACTAGCCAACTTGAAAACAATTATTGTAAATAATCAATTCACGAAATTTACCATATCCATTGCATGCATTTAATCAGATTTGTTATTATTATTTTTTACTAAAATAAAAATATCTGAGGGACCCCCCCTAATTCTATTTTTTACTTCTTATGGGGGGTCTCTAATACCTTATTGGGGGTCCCGGATCCCCCCAGCCCCCCCTCAATTCAAGCACTGGGTAGGACACACACACACACACACACACACACAGTTTCGCTATCTTTGTGGGGACTCTTCATAGATGTAGTGGTTTATATACTGTACAAACCACATATTTTACGTGATATATACGCAGGTAGGCCTATACCCTCTAGAAAAGGTCAATGATTTCCGTATACACACTTAAAGGTGGGGTATGTGATTCTCTTTTTTTCCATTTTTTTCAAAATAGGCCAAACTTGAAATCCTATTCCTAACCCACTTACAGCCACTGAGTTAGAAGCACTGAAATGAAAATAAAGCAATTTAATCATCTGTGGAACGGGCAGGACTCGAAAAACTCCAGCCAATCATTTCCAAGACCACCTAGAATCATTGGACAGTAAGTTCGTCAATCAAACGGTCGTACCACACCCCCCTCCCCCCAGCGCGCCTGACCCCCTTCGTGCATACGGTACTCAAAGCTCGTGACGCATGCGAATCTCGTCAGTAAGGCCGTGTGTCCACCAAAGCGTTTTTAGCCAGCTGAAACCGCCTAGCTGTGGGCGCTTGAGAGCGTTTTGGCAGCGCTGCGTTTTTTCAGTTGAAACGCTTCGTTGCTATGATACAGAATATCCGCAGCACAGTTTACTTGTATCTGATTTCGCAGATAATTTGTTTCATACTAAAAATTTATTTTTCACCCATTTTGTTCGGTTAGCTCAGCTGGGGCTCACTTCTCACTTGCATGGCTGACACCGCCGTCGGTGTATGAATGAGTGAGTGAATGGGTGAATGTGAGGCAATATGTAAAGCGCTTTGGTGGCCATAGGTCTGTCAAAGCGCTATATAAATGCAGTCCATTTTTAGTACCTATTGACTCCCATGTAGGCTATAGCCTAGTTTACAGCATTATTTGAGAGATTTCTTTTCCTTGAGAAAATTTGCCTTTATGCAGACGCTTTTATCCAAAGCGACTTAGATTGCTATCAGTTCTTGTTTCCCTGGGAATTGAACCCATGACCTTGGCATTACTACCCTAATTATCTATTGCCGACCCCTGGTTTAGTTAAGGAAATGTAATTTCGCCAAAGAGTAACTTTTGCTTTAAATGTTCATTCATACTTCAGAGTGATATGTTACCATAACACTGAGTAGAATAATTGTGATGTGACGATCGGGTCCGGATATCTAAATGAGAGAAAATCATGGTGGGGGGGTGAATGATTAGTTTTTAACAGTGGATTCGAGTTAGAGCTGATCCGCGCATCTCTATAAGGACATTTTGTCCCATACGTAACATGGGGTTTACCAATAACACACACACACACACACACAATCAAACCTGTTTTTTATATCTTTATGTAGACTTTCCATGGGCGTAATGGTTATTCTGTATAACTATATATTCTATCCCCTTACACTAACCCTGCTCCTAAACCTACCCATCACAGCAAACTTTCTGCTTTTTTACAATTTAAAAAAAAACATCACTTGTATGCTTGATAAGCTGTTTTCTATCATGTCAAAAATTTCACATTTTACTTTCTTTGTGGGGACTTTTGGTCCTCTGACTGTAGGTTAAACATACCACACACACAAATCCTAGAAAGTAAAACATTACACCTAAAAACATCCCTAATTGGCCTAAACCCTAAAAACAGTTGTGTTTCATCAATCTGAATGGCAGTAATTCCATTTCCATACACAGTAAAATAGACTTCACAGTTTACACTACCTTTATTTGGTTGGGATACAGCTTTGAAACTTCTGTCTGACGGCATGGTGTTAGAGCTGCATTGAGTTTTCGTACGGTCGCCTAAAGCAGGGTTTAACACAAAAATGCAGCCCCAGCACTGGCAATATCACATGAGCCCTGGATTTCAGAAGTCAGTTTCTTAAAAATAATCTCTCCACTTTTCTCAATATAGAGAGAGACCCTTTCCTGTTCACTGGGGTTGTACATGTTTAATAAGAAGATTGAAAATTCAAATCATGATACATTTCAGTATTAATTCTGGGACTAGATTTGGCTGGTTAGCACAGAGCATTTAGTCTGTTTGATAAATAAATCATTATGGAGTCAAAAAAAAGACTCTGCACTGATGGGCATGTATTTTGACAATTTATTTATTTTGCGAGCAACATACAATATGAATCACACGTTATTATTAACATAATACATTTTAAAAGCGAAAATGGACTTATTCAATCTTAAGTTTATCAAGCGACGAGAATACTTTTTGTGCGCAAAAACAAACAAAAATAACGACTTTATTTCAACTATTGATTTCCTTCTCTGTGGGCCTCGAGTCAGTTAGCGTAGTGTGATAGCGTAGAGCTACGTCACACCTAGGCTCACTATTGGCCGACGCTGGTCATGTGTGTGATGTGTGTGACGTACAACACAGAAGCGCTGCGCTGTTACACTAGTGAACTCACTCGACGCCCACAGAGAAGGACATGAATAGTTGAAATAAAGTCGTTATTTTTGTTTGTTTTTGCACACAAAAAGTATTCTCGTCGCTTGATAAACTTAAGATTGAGCCACTGTAGTCACTTGGACTATTTTAACGATGTCTTTAATAACTTTTCGGGGAACAAGTTTCAATCCCTTAGAAGCCTATGGAGGAGTGATCCAGCTCTCAGATTTAATCAAAAATATCTTAATTTGTGTTCCGAAGATGATCGAAGGTCTTACGGGGTTGAACAACATGAGGGAGAGTAATTACTGACAGAGTTTTCATTTTTTGGTGAACTATCCCTTTAAGTCAAGAATTAAGTTTCCGTAAGCCCAGGTGTCAGGAAATATACACTGAGAAGGATGGTAAGATAAACGGGCAAGTAGATATTGATTATGGCAGTTGATGGATGGTTGTTGAATGATGTTAATGAAAGTCTTTGTCTTACAGATGGGGGTGGCTGGCAGTCCGGTGGAGCACACACTTCAGTGTAATGGAGTATGGTGACGCTGGGGAGAACACACACTTGAAGACATGATGGAGAAATCACAGGTAAGTACGCTGGAGATTATATGCAGGCACAGAAGAATCAGGAGATCACAGAAATGGGTCTGTATTCTTTGTCTAAAACCCTAGTATTCGGATGGTAATTGTTTCTCATGGGGTTTTTCTCCCACCGCCCACATAAAAATCCCTGGCCGATTTACCTATAGTTTTTGACAAACCTAAGGTCGTGCGGTAATTTAATTGCCATCCGAACCCACATCAATGAGTTTACAAAAAGAGATCAATTAAAAATTTACTGTTTAACCCTTCGGAGTCTTGGGCTATTTTGGCCGTTTTTGAGTACTTTTTTTTTTTTGCGACATTAACAAATGTTTACCATACCAATTTTTGGTATCATTTTTTTCAGCACAACATCACCTATATGACAAGACAATTAGTTTTTCACTTTGATGTACTATCAACATACTGGGCCCAAAATCACACCAAAAACACAAGATCCGAATAGAAAAATTATAGCTTTTCTACTACAAAAAACACAGGTTTAAAATGTAAACACAAGTTGTAAATGTCAACATACACAGGTACAATTCAGATATAATCAAGCTATATACAAAAAAGCAGGTGTAGCCATAAGCTTTTTTTTTCTTTTTAGCTTTGCCACTTTTTAAAATATTTTGTGCACACAATTATACGGAGAGCTATATTTTAGGCCTTGCATTCCCAGAGTATGAGGGTACCCAAATAGTGCAAATACAACATAAAAAAGGTAAAATTTAAATAAAATCAAACTATATACGTGTATGGCAATAGGCCAAAATTTTTCTTTTCTTTTTTGCTTAGAAACTCTACAAAACACTTCATGTACAATTAAACAGATATCTACATTACAGGGCTTTCATTCCTTGAGTAAGAGGGGTTCCTCAATAATGCAAATATACCGTACAAAAGGCCAAAATGAACACAAAATCAAACTATACATACAACTATTTACAACAAATATCAGGTGTTTTTTTTTTTGTTTTTTTTTTTTTATCTGTGGCACTCCTCAAAACAGTTTATCTCATTTCTTTTCATGAGTATTTGCTATTATTCTTGTTGAATTGGCAGTTGTTGTTCGATTTTCTACAGCCACCAACCCTGACACTATTTGACCGATTTTCCAGAGAAAATCAATATTGTCACACACCATGCTCAGATTTGCTAAGATACTGTCTGCTGTCAAAAATCAGATATTAATATGAATGCAAATGTTTCTCATCAGAATCCTCTGATGCTTAATCAGCTCTATAGTCTTACTGTATGTCAACAATTGTCTCATTTGAGTCTATTTTAATTTCTCCAAAGCCTTTTTAGGAGAAACATCACAGACAAAGTCGATACTTAAAAGAAACATGATTGGGAATGTATTAATTCTCCTGAGATAAAAGGAAAGTCTTAAGAAATACATTTTTTTTCCTCTAGGTAGTTTAAAATGAGTCAGAGCTGAAGATCCCCAGAGTACTGTCCTGTTGTCCATAAAACATTTTCTTGTTGCATTACTGATATTTAAAGTTGTATGATGAATTAACTGCATGATTTAGATGACAGTATTTTTATTTCAACAAATATTCAAAGCACCGGTTGAGGTGATCAAGAAGATCGGTTTTCATAGTGAGCTCTTTTGGGCTTTTTTTTCTGCCATTAGCCTCAAAAGATTTTGTTTTCAACCATTCCAACTTTTCAACAACCTATATATGCAAGATGGATCTGTGTCACTTTGACTGTCTCTATGTTGAGTATGAAAGTATACAACTCAGTTAAGCTGCCTGTCACCTTTGCTTGTGCAAGAGTTCAAATAGCACGATGGATAATGTCTCAAGTATTTTTAAGTTTATGTGATCTGTATACGTCTATGATGTTCACGCATCCATAAATATGAACAGCTCTCCAGAGTCTCATTTTAAATGCTCCGAGATGTTATACTGCTGTATAAGTCATTAAATGACTTGGCTGTTGGCATGCATAATTCCCCCATTAATGGTGTTTGGGTGTATATTTCTCCACTAGGATAACAGCAGACATGCAGCCGTGTGTTCATCAGTGACTCTGCAGCAATAATTTGCAATTTTCTTCTTCCGCTGTCTTACTTTATCTTCATCATGCTGCAGAAAGGGTAAAAGGACGTGGGAAACATCCGCAAAGAAAAATGGAGCAGCTTATGTTTGCAAAATTCATTGAAATCAAAGCTGGATGCAAGAGCTGTTCTGAGCCTAGACTTTCTGCTGCTTTTAAAGTTTGTTGTTGTACTGCTTAGTGACAATACAACAACCATTCTTGATATATTTTAAAATATGCATTGTGAAAATAGCTAAATTTAAACTTTTAATGGATTAATTACTAAATCTTTTTTATAGCATGCATTTAATTTCTTTTAATGCATTTAAATTCTCAAATTCTAATTTCATCATCAAGAATTAAATGTTAGATTAAGTAGATATAGGAAATATTTGACACTACTGTTCTATTTCTAATGATGTTGACACATTATGAGAACGGGTAATGAGAAAAAGCAGAACACAGAAGCCTTTGTCGAATGTCTTAAATATCAGTTCCAACCAAATAGAAAAATCGATTACCTTTCTCTTTTACCTTACTCACTTTAGATTTCATATTATTTATTCTCTTATCAACTATGCATTTAGCTAATTGTCATTTAAGCATGCTGTTAATCCAGTGAAAATGACAGTATACTGATTGCTAGGACCGTCTTTGTGGAGTAACCTGGGGTTAAATGAGTGTGAAGGGCACAGTGGTGATGGAGAAGGATTGCGATCTCATTAACTTCAGTCCAAGGTTCACACCAATTTGGGACTGAACTTATAACCTTTTTGTTAAAGCCCAGAACAATTAGCATAGCAACATCATTAGACTACTGTCACTTTTTCAGGCGGCACTTTAACATTTAACGTGAACTAATGTTCAGTCAGCAGACAGCTCTGGGACTTTTACTGTTTGTATCACTCTGCTCCTTCCCGACCGCAATAGTGTGTGGATCTGCAGGTAACATACAACAAGTGACTGTCTTTCTAAGTGAACATTCATTCAAACGACCCATTCAAAACACTGATTCATTAATCAATGAAACAAGACTGAGTCATTGAATCACTCACTCTGCAGTTCAAACACACTGATTCGTTCTGAAGCACCACTACTTGTGTTGCAGATTCAGCTGCCCATCCATCATGGTTTGGTTTCATTTTTGTGTGTAGCAAAAATGGACAAAGTAATTGGCAATATTGGGTCTAAAATAAATACTCCAATTTTTTTTTCTTCCTCCATATTTTTATTGAAATTTTGTTCCAACAGAACAAACAACACAAACTAAAAAAAAAAAAGTTGAGGCAAACCTTAAATGCACAATTCTCAAATCAATTCTCAATAAAATAAATAGGTTACAAGGGAAGATGCATAAACATTCACAAGAATAAGCTTCTCGTTTTGAGCTAACACAACAGCTTTCAAGAAAAATGTAAGCAATCGTTCAAATGGTGAGAGAGTCCAAATAAGGTGTCCATATCCGATTGAATACGTCTGTAGAAGACAGGGCCGGCGATTGCTATAGGCGAACTAGGCGGTTGCCTAGGGCGACAAATGTGTTGGGGGCGCAGCGCGCGGGCGCCCTCTAATGTCGCCCTACTTCCCATTAATCATAGAATTAGAATGACAAACGAAACAAAAACATGTTTATTAAACATGATCATCCGGCGCCCCCTCAGCCACACGTTTAATTACTTGTCAACCTGATTATTAGATTGAATTGATGATTATTGTCGATCATTTCCTAATGGTGGGGTGGGGGGTTACGTTACGTTACGTTATGTTAGGCAAGTGCTCGGCTGCTGGCGTGTTGATCGAAACCCTCTGGTGCACAGGGACGAAAACGGAGAAAGCAACCAGATAAAAAGAAAGCCCAGTATAGAGGTAAGTATTCTCATCTCAGCCATTAAGGTGTCAAACGAAATAAATTTACTTCGTATTGTGCACAGGCATGCTGGCCATCGGAACTACCGAGAGCGAATTCTTTTCCCCCAGGATGGTAGAGATTCCCGGTGGGCCGACGTGCTTTTTGGGCCTATACATAATACTTTTATTTATTTATTTTTTTTGTCTTAGTGGCCCAAAAAACTCGTACATCGGCCCATTCGTTTTGTTTTGTTTAATTGGCGGCGCTGGGTTACTTCCAAGTAACAAAATTAATTATGAAAGTTTCCTTTATTTTTCAGTGCATTTGTTTTACAATATAGCCTATGGCTATTACTGTCATGGGGTTAATATTATAACTATTATTATGTAGTAGTGTCATGTAGACAGACACTGTAACTAAAAGAGGTTTGAGTTTTTCTTTGTTCAATTTGCACACTCAATATTGGTTGGAGCTTTTAATTTTGAACTCTCAAAGTGCACCAGATTGATGAATTTACCATTAAAATGCACAAAATTGTCTTAGGGGGGGCATACCCCCGAAACCCCCTTAGCCTTGTAGCAGCCTAATAGATTAGTAATAATAGTAGTGATGGTAGTAATTGTAATTGAAATACTACAAGTTACATGGTCAGACAAAATGTATTTGTACAATGCAGGATGATAGAAATATCATTGAACGTTCTTTGTAGCATTTGTATGAACAATTTATTATACAGTTGAAGTCATAATTTTTTAATTTTTTTGTTTAAGTATTTTTAATAAGGGGAGGAGGGGGGGGGGGGGGGGCTTGGGCGCAAAACTCAGTCTCGCCTAGGGCAACCAAAGGGCTAGAGCCGGCCCTGGTAATATACATGTTAAAAATTCCATTGGGATGAGCTCTTTCACAAGGTTATGCCATTTTTTAAATACTCCAATATTAATATGCCACATGCTGCTGGTTTAAGCACAGCCTTTATGATATTAGAATTAACTTGTTTGTGAGTGTGATATTTCTTAAATGTATGATAGGGTACCACAATAATGATTCACAACCACAAATGTCTGTACAGAACACATTAAGTAAAAATTGTGGAAATTGTAGATTTTGTAACCAGTAATTTGTCCATCTAAAAGCAATTCTGATTATTTCACAGGTAAAAACAAATACACATTTCTGCTCATGGATATCCAGTTTACTTGCTACTAAATGCCTTTTATAAAACTCTGAATAGGTTTTCATAAATTTGATGAAAATAATTTGATGAAAAATAGAGGTTAAAAATCCTCTAACCTCAGTCACAATGACTGCTAATTATTAGTGAGAAACAGTGGAGGTGTGACAATTAACACTTTGACATGCGTTTTCAAAACCACATGAAGGAACAGAGGCCACAGGTCTATACTGAATTGTAGGTGCAGCAGTTTCAAAACACCACATGAAATAAAGCACATGCAAAAATGAGCAAATTATATTAGCGAAAAAGTAAGAATGCTGGTCTCAAGTTGAAGCTCACATACATAAACGTACACACACCTTACAGTATAGATGTTGTATTCACAGAAGCACTGTTGAGGAAAATTACTTTCAAAAAGTTTATCATGACAATATTGTGTTACTCCCTAAAATGAATTGCTTTATAGTCATTTGTCAACAAAATTAACTCACCTGGGCTTGCTTGTTTTTTTTAAAGGGACAATGTGTAGTTTTTTAGGTATTTTATTATCTAAAATCAATATTTTTATTCATAAATATGTCCTCAATGGTGTACAAATACCTCTGCCAATTATCTGACTTATCCTCGTAAACGAAGAATTTATTATCTTTATATACATGTGACGGGTAGGTCCACGGAGGCTTCCATAGTTCCGCCATCTTGAAAAACTATAATAGCAGAGAGGGTCAAAAAGTACTAGGCCAACGAGTTTCCACAACGTGTTTTCGTTCAGAGCCAGCGTCACGTGACTGAAAGCAGCAGAAACGGAGGAGCAGAGCAAGTTTAAAAGGCTGCATTGCACTGTTATTATTCATACTGTAACATTCGTTTGTTCGTTTTGTCAAGTTGCAGTTTGTTTGAAATAACAAACCTGTTCACCCGAAGGAAAACTCGACGAAGTGCTATTAGAAAACATCCTGTCATAGCTTTTTGGTACATAACAGCTACCGTAGATGCAACACGCATTTGAAAAAGCGAGGCGCTGGAGAGCACAATTCGTTTGAATGCAAAATACTATTTCACCTCTAGATGGGAGAAATTCCTACACAATGTCCCTTTAATAACAAAACAAAGGTTTGGCAAAAGTAAAGGAAATGAGCCTCAGGCTGAATGAAATGCAAGTTCACGGCTGTACAGTAGAGATCAGCACAAACAAACCTTTCAGCTGTGCTGCCATTTTGGATTGCAGACACAGGAGAAGAAAGATCAAGTATAACTTGAGCAATAAAAAAAAAGTGAAAGGAAAGTCATTTTTGCTCAGTGGGATGGTTGTATTAGATCGAAAGTCAGCAGCAAAGGCATAAAGTGAAATTAAATACATAAAGTATATTTGTACTATTTAATTATCGCAGGTTTGCATAATATTCTTAATTTGCATTTGACTGTTTTTATTCATTTTGAGGAATACTGAATCTGTTTTTGTGCAATTGAAATGAGCGCACAACAAATCTGCACTTCCGATTTATACCTTTTGAAAAAGAAACTCCAATATTTTGTTGTAAATTTAAAAAGTAATGTTACTTGTTACTTGAAAACGTAATCTGATTACCCTCCAACACTGCTGTTACGAACTGCTCAGAGACAATGTTGAGGATCCAAATGCAGTTTATTAGAGTAATCCAGAATCGTAATCAAAGGGTCAAGCACAGGAAGGCAGTCCAAACAAACAAACAAAGGTCAGAGGCAAAAAGGAATCCAAGAAACAGGCAAAAATCCAAGAGACAACAAAACCATAGAGAATGCTCATAAATGCAACGCAACAACATATAAAACTTCACAGTGAGTGAATGAGAAAACAGGCTTATATGGGGTGAGCTAAACAAGATAATGAGACACAGGTGAATGTGATAATGGATGAAGAAGAGTCTGGGCAGTGAGTTTGTGAGGGAATGACAATGTCTGATGTGGAGTGCCCTCTGGTGGCTCTCAAGGGCACTTCAGCTAATCACCGTTACTACTGCACACAAGTACAGGCTCAACATGTTTTCAGAGACTTTCAAATTTCCTGAATAAGCTGTTTTGTGACCCTAAACTCATTCAGATCTCAAACTGTCCTTGTCAACTTCATGGAGTTGGGGAATTTGTGGCAGGGCTGCCATTCGGCAAATTCCTATATTCAAATCCAAAGCACAAAATCGCATTGCCCAATATGGTCTCATGTGTCATCTTTTCTCAACCATGAAGGGTTTATGTTTGGGGAAAGCCAGAGAAAGCTGTTGGTTCACATCTGTGACCAGCTGCTAAACCTGGGTCCACAATGGCACATGCAGGCTTCTCCAGGAATAATTTGGTTTGAAGCTTGGTATCCATTGTATAATTTTACTGAAACAGGGATATATGATGTAAATAATGTTCCTTCGTTTATTTGACTATATTCTAGGATGAGCATGAATAGCCTTATTCTCAAGGTCAGTATTGCACTGCATTTCAGGGCTTAACCTTGTATGGTGATCTTGAAGAAAATGGGTCAGATTGTTGTCAAGCGGCATACTTCTCATAGCATAGCCTGAAGCATGATGGAGATTCTTTTGCCTTAAAGGTCCCATATTGTCAAAACTGAAATTTCCTGGCTTTTTTCATGATAACAGAGCTATAAAACTACCATATAAGTTTCAAAACAGTCGATCCACAGACAAATGCACACAGCCTGCATAAAGTAGCTGTGCCTGTTATGACTTCCGTATATTTGTGATGTCAGAACTACTCAGTCACCAATGGTGGGTCACTCAGAGAAAACAACAGGCCAATCAGAAGAGAGGCTCTTGAATATTAAGTAGACGGGCCAAAATCGAGCTGTTCTTGGCAGAGCTCCTGAGAAAGGAGCTGTAAAAATATATTGAGATGGTTTTTGGTACTTATACCGCAAATAAATATTCTTAAGGACATCAAAACCTAAAATAAAACTTCAGAAAGTTATACAATATGGGACCTTTAAATTATTTATTCATGCAACAATCAAAATTCTGTGCTTTCTTTCATGTTTGCACATTTCAACCTTGGTGTGTGCCGCATCATATTCATTTATGAGGCATTTAGAAATGGGAGCTCTAGTGCAAGTTCTACCGGGAAGACTCTAATATCAAGTCAATCATTAACCACAGATCTAGCCAATCACCACTTGACATATGGAGTATTTGAGCCCGGTTAACACCCATTAATCAGTCCTTCCAGAAAAACGCGGAGTTGTTTTGTGATTGTGACGGGCAAAAATCCTTGATTATGCGTCCCGTTTTCTTAAAAAATGCGATGGAATATGCGGGATATTTATGCAATTTTATGCGATGAAATTGCGGGAACTTGCAAAAACTGCGGTTTGATGAAAAAGAGAAAAAAAAAGTGATTCCCCAACACCCTGTTCTCACTAGGCTACTACCTTAATGTAAAGAGTCATTTCTTATTATTTCCCATGATAAGCAAGCACACTACATCACAGAAAGTGCTGGAATATTTCAGTTCTCATCTTGTTTTATTTCAGACTTAGATAAAAACATCAAACTTACAAAACATTGAGTCAAACAAGTTCTGTAGCTTTACAAAAGGAAAATGCTACAACTTCTGTAAAAATGAATAAATAAAATATAAAAAATAAAGTGTGCTCCTGTTTTACAGCTTTTCGATGATGTTCACGTCGCGTAATTACATCACTTCATACACTCTAAAAAATGCTGGGTTGTTTTAACACAAATTTGAGTCAAATATGGACGAACCTAACAGTTGGGTTAAAAAAAATAATTAAAAAATGTAACCCAACGGCTGGGTTTGTCCATATTTGACCCAAATCTGGGTTAATACAACCCAGCATTTTTTAGAGTGTAACGTTCCCATGGAAACGGGGAAATGGCTGCTCTTGTGTGAAGCAAACGCAACATTTTTCAACTTTCTGCTAAGATATATGTGACTTTTTTTGCAATTATGAAATCATCCAAGCCCCGCATAAATATGCGGACATTGGCTGATTATGCATTAAATCATGCGATCGCATAATCGCGTTTTTCTGGAAGGACTGATTAATACGTTCGCAGAAACTGACCCCGGCGTTCACCCCCATTCTCCCCACCACCACCAGGTCGGTCCCTGTCCATCCATTGTGGTATAGGCTTCGTCCTTGCCTTCATCTTCATCAGGAACTGCAAGTGTCTTCTACCCTCCGGAACTGGATTACAGACGGGGCCTACGCCAAAGAACTTTAACGTTTAATTTTGCATACAAACTGTTAAAGGTGCATTGTGTAATATTTCTGAGGATCTATTGACAGAAATGCAATATAAGATCCATAACTAAGTTTTCAGTGGTGTATAAAGACCTTGCATAATGAACCGTTATGTTTTTATTACCTTAGAACAGTGTTTCTCAACCTCTCCTGCAGGGACCCCCTGACAGGACATGTTTTTGTTTTAACCCTGAAAAGACACACCTGATTCAATTAATTAAAGGCTCAAAGGCTTAATGTGTAGCTGACTAATTGAATCAGGTGTGCCATTTCAGGGTTAAAACAAAAACATGTCCTGTCAGGGGTCCCTGCAGGAGAGGTTGAGAAACACTGCCTTAGAATGAGACATTTATATCTCCATAACCGCGGGCTCCTTCTATGGAGGTCGACATATTGTGTGGTCATGTTTCTAGCGTAGCCGACAGCGAACACACAGCGCTACAGAGCGCGTTTCCTCACTACCTTGAAAAAGAAGTTTTCAGTGGTGTATAAAGATCTTACTTAATGAACCGTTATATTTGTATTAGCTTAGAATGAGCAGTTTCTGTCTACACACACCGCGGGTTCCCGATCATTGAAATGCGCCGACATGTTTCTACGGTGGCCCTAAACGGACAAACGCGTTTCGTTACTATGTTGCTCTTCGTGCAAGGAAGCAAGCTTAGTTCAGCGAATAAAACACTGACACAATGATGAACAAGTAACAATAATATTCGCAATAACATATAGTTTTACTGAATAATTAAGTAAACATCATTTCTTAATGTATCCTTGTAAAGAAACCTCATTGCTGAACTGCTACTCTCTGCTGTCTCAGACGATGACATCACTTCCTGTCGGCCACCATAACTTTTGTTGGTTGCAATTCGTAACCTCACCACTAGATGCCGCTAAAAATCACACACTGCACCTTTAAATAAATCTTATTCATACATTCTCTTGCCTCCCGAGTCTTTCTGGTAGAACTAATGGTATTCCCGATTTTCACTACGGCGGTGGGGTCCACTGGACCCCAAATGACTTTTGCTTGAATTAATAAAAATTTTCTCTTTTTCCAAATGGTATGAAACTTCCTACGGCTCTCAACACTTCCTAGATCTACAATTTTTTTTTTAAAATGGAACGTTATCTGTTTTTATGTAGGCGTGACAAAAATAGTCACACTCGTGGTCTTCGGGGTCCATTGGACCCCACAAAATGCAATTTAATTTTGTAACAGAACAATATATATTTTTTTTTACAAATATAAATTTACTTTATTCATTAATGTTTTTACTCAACATTTGTGCAGTTTTTGGAGGATTTATTATATCTTTTAAATATCTATAAATAAATAAATAAATAAATAAATACATATTTATTTATCGTTGGACTCAAAATAGACAAAATTCATCATCAAAATCAGAAACAACACAGAACATAACGCAAATCTTTTTTTTTTACAATTTTTTTTTTACTGCTTTATTTGCTAATTTGTTATTGTAGTTCAGTTGAAATAAATGATAAAATCTAAAGACTCCAACATTTATTTTTGTAACATGTTGTTCAGGTTTTATTATAATCATACTGTAACATTATTGAAAAACTGTTGTTTTTTTCAGTACAAAAAAAATGCTAAACTTTGACAAAAAGTATTTTATTTTTGTTATAATTGTGTTTTAAATTTTTTATATATGAATCCAACTGAATCCAACTTTAGAAACTTTAGAATCTTTCAGTAATTCAAATAGCATATAGGCCTTATGGAGCTCTATAGCCATCTAGTGGTTAAAGTGATTTATTACAAATTTTAACCTGTATTTAAAAAAAAAAACGGGCAAAAATCTTACATTAAACCTTGTAAAATTATCCATGGTATCCCCAGGAATGAAATTTTGAAATCTGGGTTTTTAATAAATTTAATTTAACGTAAAATGCTGTTTTTTTGTAAAAATCCTATTTAAATAAATATTTATTTATTTATAGAAATTAAAAATAAATCATAAATCCTCCAAAAACTGCACAAATGTTGAGTAAAAACATTAATAAACAGAGAAAAATTATATTTGTTAGAAAAAAATATATTGTTCTGTTACAAAATTAAATTTTATTGTCTGGGGTCCAATAGACCCCGAAGACCACAAGTGTGATTTTTTTTTTAAGACCATCAGAGGTAACATTTGCTCAAATAAGCTTTCTTTGTGTTCAACACGTGAAAGGAGTCATACAGAATGATGACATACAGGAAAAGAATGAGAGTCGTTTTTCTGATAGTTTTTCATGAGAGTTATGCCTGATTCAACGTAAACAGGGAACCGGGAACTGTTACTGTGATGTTGAATGTGAACTGAATTTGACAGCGTGTAATTTTTTTTTTTTTTTCTAAATAACTTGATTTGTCTTTCATATATAAAAAGGAGTCAAACAGAATGATGTTTTGAATTAAATGACAGGGTTTACATTTTTTGGTGAACTATCCCTTTAATTTCTGCACCGCGTTCCAAATTATTATGCAAATTATATTTTACACTGATTTTCCTAAATAGTCGATGCGAATGACAGTCAGTATAATTTTCAAGTCACCAACCGTTAGGGTATAAGTCGAATATCATTGAACAAACCATCCAACGAAAACGGTTTCGAATTGTTTCGAAGCCTCGACACAATACGGCACATTCGCTTCAACTGTTTCAGTGTTTCACGAAGCCTCGATCTGCACACCACTACCTTGTTCAAGGCATTGCACTATTTGACGCTTTTCCGCAGCAGAGAGATCCTTTTTCTTTCCCATATTGCTTGAAACCTGTGGCCTGCTTAATAATGTGGAACATCCTTCTTAAGTAGTTTTCCTTTAATTGGGCTCACCTGGCAAAATAATTATCACAGGTGTCTGAGATTGAGATTGAGACACAGTACCATCCATGAGTTTGATTGAAAAACAAAATATTGAATGTTTATGACACTTAATTCCAATTTGCATAATAATTTGGAACGTGGTGTATATAGGTCAAAAGCAACAAAAAGTTGTGTTGAGTCTTCAATGGATGGAGATAATTTGTTCAATTAGGAAGCTTGACTCGGCTGTATGAAGTCCTTTCTCATTGTAGGTCCTCAAGGTCTCCTCAATGCTTTATCATAAATCAATCTTTTGTAATAAGCCACTTTTTTGGTCCTTGGTAAATGAAGCAGACAGTTTCACTGACATTTGCACTTTTTCTACTGTTACAGCTCCCCATTCTCTAGAACCAGCTGTCGATCATGTAAGACAGATAGATAAAACGAGAGAGAATAAAGGTGAAATTAAAGGGAGGTGAATGAAGTGAGAGAGAGAGAGAGAGAGTTTTCATGCAGAAACGGGTGGCTTTTCTCTTTAGCTTTTTATGAATTTCTATAGTTGATTCAGATTTAGTCATCAGAACCTGAACATAATTTTAATTAACCTGCTTAATGAAACCACACTCATTCCTCTCCTGTGGTTTAAGGGGTTATTTGAGAAATCTAATCTTGCTTGATCTTTTGAGATAAAAGAACTTGACGTGCTATGAAAACATATTGTAACTTTCAGAACTCAAAACTCCTCAGCACACTTAAAAGTTCACATTTAAACTGAGCTCCAAAAATTACTTTTTCTGACCTTCTGCAATTTCTGCAACACATCCATGTTTACATGTCAGTTATTGGGAGATCAGAAACTTAACCCGTCAAGTCACAATCAGAAAAATAAAAAGAAAGATATGTAGAAATTATTATTCCTAAACACCGTTCCTTGTGGATGTGTGTACACTCCTGTGTCACGGTGTGTATTAAGCTCTGCATATCAATTTATCTGATCATTTCAGTCTGATCTTAACAGCTTAACTGACACACTTCAACACCGATTGTTTTGTGATCTTATAATGCCGTTTTTAGAAAACTAATGACATTATGCTTTTTAGAGCCCTCCAAAAAGAATCAGCCATGGTAAAACATGTAATAAAGAGCCAGATTTACTAAACAGGGCAAATTAGCGTAAGAGCGCAGTTCCATAAGTCGTCTACTGACGACGCACACATTAAAGAACAGACACAGCCGAATCATTTCCATAATGACCAATGCAATCTACCAAGAGCACCGCAAATTAGCGTCTGGTTTAAGACATGCTTTTTTGGGTGGTAAATAATGGCGTAAAGTAAATTGACGAGCGCAAACTTTAGTAAATCATCTTGCATGATTCATTTCAATACTCTCCTCCTATATATTTTGCATCTGAAAGGGAAACTCCTACAAATGCATATGTAATAAGGTCAGCCGCAAAAATAACTGTCCACGCCTTTTCCGTGCTATTTTTCACTGAGTGTCTTTAGTAAATCCTGACGGTAGTTTTTTAACGCCAAAAAGAGGGTTTGCGTTAGCGCAAGCTGTAGGCTGCTAGCTATGTTGCATGCAAAAATATTAATTTTGTCAGAGGATGCAGCTAATTTTGAAAAGAAAAAGATACTGTATACAGTAGAACCACACTGCGTAGTTTACATAACCCATTAGCCCCTAATGGTATATTTAACTTTGCTAAACAGCTAAACCTAGGTGGAAAATGAAAGATAGAAAATAAGACAAAACTTTACGTAAAAACGTTACAATTTTAGTCGTATGAAAATGTATGATTTTTAGAAAAAATTAAGCTTGAGGGTCTACCACCACAACCCTCAGTTGTAAGCATATCTTAAAAAATGTGCAAACGAGATCATACGAAACTATACAAATTCACTACCAATTTGTGAAAATGTGAAATATTTACTAAGTGCCATGAGAGTATGATGGACTTTACTAACATTACAAGTAGACCGCAGTGGGGAAAAAGTATATGAACTCTTTAATCCAATGATATCGTGCCGAATGTACCAGGAAGTGACTCCACGCTCCCTGAAAGAAACACTCAGTACTTCATACATGGATTTCTCGGCGACGTCATCACTGCTTGCGCACGCAGCCAGGGGGCAAAAGACCCGCGGTCTTCGTACCGGAGTAAAGGGTTTCTGATGGCAGAAACATTTTGATAGACGTACAGTTAGCCGTAAGGATGTAACCAAGGACCTTATGGACATACACCCAGGCATCATAAGGCTTGGCTTTAATGCCTTGCTTTTGACTAGGGAGCACATCTGACCTCAACACGCAAAAATCCGGTGCAGCATACAAGTAGGCCTATTTGACGAGCTGCACATGACCACATAGCACGTAGTTGTATGCATCAAGGGATTTGTACGCTCTAATCATTTCTCTTGTATACACACTTGGTGTCTGAATTAGATAATTATATATATATATCAGGCCATATTGCTGGCCACTTCTTGTCATCCACAATCCAAAGATCGTCAGGTATTGCGTAGGGATCCGGCAAGATCTCACCATTGCTGAGAGTAAGTTTTTTAATATAATCGCCACGGTCGGAGGTACTACTTCCCACATAATCTATCGTCAAATCTTTGATTTACAGTAAAGTAACGTTATATGTGTGCAGTCATGATATGTTGCAGGTCGTAAAGTAACGTAAACAAGGATAACTTATATAAAAGCAAATTCGGGCTCTATAGAGGCTATTACATACATGCATCACAGTATGTCCGGATTTTGATTCGTAAACAGTTGGACGTTTTACATAATGTTATATTAATATGAAACACAAACAAACAGACCCAACTCGGAAATTGCAGTTTATTATTGAGTCAACAAGAAATTACAAACAATGCGAAATCTACGTTAATTACAATGTTCTTTTACAGAACTCGGCATAACAGATAGCGGTTTTTTGCCCCCTGGATGCGCGCGCATCCGGTATTGTTTGTATACAAGAAACCCGTGTATTTGACTTCAAGTCATGTAGAGATACAGAAAATCACCCATTAAGACTCGCTGATGACTACAGAACCCCGAAATGCAGCAACTTGAAATTCTTTGAATTGCAACGTTCATCAGATTCACATTCAGGCCCAAGTTCTTTTGTATTGCTGATCCCCTATTTTCATTCTGTCATTCCTCACAGTAAAGATTCAGTCATCAACGCTCAGCTTATGTGATGAAATAAAGGTTTGCTCCCATGTGTAACAGCCACAACACGAAACGATCAAAGCAGTGTCTGCAGGGCTCATATGAGGAGCGTTTCGCTGGAACACAATTATCACAAAGGACAACTGACAGCCTCACTGTTGTGTGCTTAAGAAACGCTACTAACAAAAACCCAAGGTTCACTGGTATTGTATTCGTGCTGCATTGTATTCGTCTTGTTCATTTCAAAATGCCATTTCAAGAAAGAAAGATAGAGTGAGAACAGAGAAAAAGACAGAGAAAATATTGTCCTGAACTTGGAGACCTTGAAGGTATCCCTGCTATTGGCACATTCATGTTTAGTTTCTGTTTTGTTTAATTTTCAGTCTTGGTTCTCTTGGCCTTATGCCTGCAACAGACTCTGCAATTTTGGCAATCCTATAAGATCATTACAAATCACACTGTACGACAAGGATCTAATAAACTTGGGTACGACATGCATTAGGGCTGCAAGATATTGAAGAAAAATGCGCTATGCGATAATTTGTTAATAATCCGATATTCAATATGCGCTACGATATTGCTTTAAGTGTGTAAAATCAATTTAAATTATATTTTAAAATACTTTAAAACTGAAAATTATATAACCAATCTATATGTTTCAGATTCTTTCTGGGGAAAAAAAGCCTCACGAGAACTTTTGAAAGCGAACAGCAGTGTTTTAGCATTACATAAAAAGTGATGTCACAAATCTGACAATGTAATTTTAACATCAATGTAAACAAACTGATTACAAAAAAATGTTATACCAATATTTAAATACTAACAACTCTTTGCTCAACTTGGTAATATATTGTTATATCAATCTAAAATTACATTTTAATATATTAAAATATATCACAGTTATTTTAAATTGTAATATTTCACAATATTACTGTTAGCACTGTAATGATAAAATAAATGCAGCCTGGGTGAGCAGGCGAGATTTCTTTTTAAAAAAATCTTACAGACCCCAAACTTTTATAGTGTAATACATCATTTTTGTGCCATTTATTTATTGAAAATATGCAAATATATAAAGATACTATATTAGACTTTTTATGTGTCAGTGTTTTTTTTTTTATTAATTGTTTTAACTGTTACAGAAAACATTAGTATAATACAATTATTTTGTTCTATTTAAATCAGCATACACTACAGGCAATAGAAATGCTACCATTTTACAATTTAAATAATGCATCACAGATTTTTCACATTACAGTAATAAAAATGGATTTTGCCTTACCGTAATGAGAATTGGGGTGGAAATTTGGATAATAATGCAGGTTGTGTGAGATGCACCCTGAAGGTTTCTGAGATTTGTGACAATTTTGTGACAATTGAAAGAGGAAACAGAGGGAGGGCTTCTGGATGTGTGTCGTGAGAGAAGCACATGCCAAGGATGGCAAACAGCTCTGCCATAGTGGGGTTTCTCTATGGACATATGCCTGCAGGGATGGTTGAGCTTTTAATATCAAGTTGGCTAAGGAAGCGTATCATTCTCTCAGAGACAATCTAAAAGCTCTGTCAAAAATCAGGGGAGGCTGAGCAGATGATTCATATGGAGGATGTGTGATTCAATGTGTTTGTATGCGTATCGACGTGTGTGATTGGGAAGGATGGTTGTACTTAAGAAGATGTAAAAGTAGACCTTTCTGGCTGCATCTTATGCAACCTTACATTATGGTATTTTCATTACAATGAAGTAAATTTACACCACAATTCTCATTATCGTAATGCAAAAAATAAATAAATAAACAGTAAAAATAAACAAAGAATTATATATATTTTTAAAATTGTAAGATATATACATCATGGTATTACAATGTCTTTCAGACATTTGGAGTCAGAAAGATCTTAATAATAATCAATCGATCAATCAAATAATCAATACTTATATTTAGAAAGGATGCATTAAATTGATCAAAAGGGACAGTAAAACCTTTACATTGTTCGAAAAAAATCTATTTAAAATACTTTGTTCTTCAAAAAATCCTGAAAATTTTTTAACAATGATAATAATGATATTTCACATCATTACTGATTTTACTGTATTTTTGATAAAAACAAATGCAGCCTTGGTGAGCATAATGGTGCGTTCACACCGGACGCGAATAGAGCGTCTAGCGCGAGTGATTTCAATGTTAAGTCAATGCAAAGACGCGTTACGCGCGTAAAAAATTCCTGCGGCGCGGTAGACGCGAATTCGCCTCATTCAATAGCGCAAATTGAGCGTCTGGCGCGTTACGCGCAAATGATTTATTTAGTGCTTTTTGTGCATTCACGCGTATGACGCGAATTCGCGTCTGCCGCCCGAGTTGAAAAATCTGAACTTCTGCGTCAAATTCGCGCCGCGTTAACCAATCAGGAGCCAGCTTGTTGCTGTCACATGGTGAAGTAAATATTTTATCACATAAAAACTTGATTTTAATATACGATACATTAATTTTGGATGCTATTTATTCCATATCTAATCTAGATTATATGAAACATTATTATTATTCTAATGTCAAGAGAACCAACATACTTTAGTGCAAGAACATAGTTCGTGTCTGGACAGTGTTGTGTGAGGGGGGAAAAAAAATCACAGGACAGTTTAATCACATTTGTAGTAGCCTAGGCTGGCTCCATTTATCATCAAAACAAAAATAAATTACAGATTAGGTGGGTGAGGGCGAGGGTGAGCCTCGCTCAGATGCGGGACAACAGGTCATCAAACTGGCGCGGGACAGGCGGAAGTACCGCTGAAAGCGGCCGTCATCCAGGCGCAGCTCCTGGAGCAAATGGTGAAACTCTCCAAACTGGGTTCATCACCGAAGGGTCTGGTGGACCCAAATACGGCGACGATGATCCCTACGCCGCTGTTCTGCTCTCCAGAGCAAATACAGAGCGGTGACTCTCTAGATGAATACTAGATCAACATTAGCCGTCTTGTAAAAAGATGGCCGCCATCAGATTTCGCCTCTGACGCGCGTAACGCGCGTAAATTTCGCTTCAAACTTTTGTTTTTAAGCGCGTCAGTTTCACTCTTGTCGCGCGAATTAACACAAAGTGGTCAAGCCTCAGAGAGTTCTTTCAAAAACATTACAAAAACCACCCAGACAAATGATTTGGAGATATAATGTGCTTAATTCTCATAAGTATAAAGTTGAAGTTAGTCAAGTCAAGTCACCTTCATTTATATAATGCTTTTAACAATATAGATTGTTTCAAAGCAGCTTTACATTAATAATAGGACATTAAAGTAACAAAGATTGTTTTGGTTTTACAGCAGCTCTAGAATAAAGTTATTGTCCAGCTAAAGTTAGTTTTGATTGATTCAATTCTTCCGCCTGTAGTCTTTCTTTTCAAATTGACCTCAACAAATTACTTGTCTGGCGTTAAAAATGTATAATACATAATTATTTATCGCTTCCGCATAGCCATGTGATAATCTATAAATGGTGTTCCCAGGGACGGGGTTTATGTAAATTTAAGGGTTAGTGATGTCACTAACGGCAGGAATGTCGTGTAGTCCCTACCAGCCGTTTGTTGTAGTCCTTAAAAAGCAATTTCTTTAAAGGGTCATGAAACCCCCCTCTTTCAGCTCAAGTCTAGCTCACAATCTTTTTGAAAAATGCAACTTAAATGGGCGTGGATGGCTGTGAGAATTATGGTGCGTGTGTGGTATGGCACGGGAGGGAGGAGTCATCCCCAGTGGCCCATGCATATCGACTGTCACTAAAAATCAGTGGTAAAACGTGAGGAAATGCTAGATTTTTTTTTTTTATAGCTGGCACAGTTAAAGTCTAATGAAATACACTGACACTTTATTATTGTCCTTTCAGTAACTGAATGCCCTGCTAAATATATTAGCCTACAGTAATCGTAATTCTATTTAAAACATATTAATGTACATGTATAATTATAATCTTATTATAAAATATATAGTTGTTTATATACACACTATAAATGCATATTTGAAAAATAATTATTTTCCACTTAAAAAAAAAAACGTTCTGTGCAGAGCCTAGATCCATGCGCCCCCTGAACCCCAATGACATATATTTAATTACACGAGTTAAACATACAATTGAGATATTATCGAAATATTTACAATTTTTAATAACGAGTGCTTATTTAACAAAAGGCAAGTAAAACGATCAGGGTTACATTTTAGACACACACACATACCTCTGAAGGGATAGAAAAGTCCTCGGGACTTGGTACCGCATTACTCGCACGACGTAACTTGCATTTGGTCGTCAACAAGGCCGAAGTCCACCATTCTCCAGTTCTGAAAAATGTTTGCTGCACACATATAATCTAGATGTGTCCGTGGTTGATGGCCAACCGCCCGGAGCCAGAGTCTAGCCCTGGCAGCATCCCGGGGAAACATATTCAACGCACTTGAACTTCTGCACCACGAAAACAAACACTTGCGTCCCATGATTGGCTCCTCATCTACTACGCGATTATCGCAATATCACAGTTTGACATGTCTGTCATTGGAAAGATCCACGTGGTGTCATGAATAATGAAGAGACAGTGTATTCTCATAGGATATGAAAACTCAGTCTCATTAATAATTATGAGACACCGATGAGTCATCGACTGCTTACAGACACAATGAAGATTTTAAACCTGGAAGACGAAAATAGCGGGGGAATTTTTTTTTAACCATTTTCACACTACTATTAAATCTAACAGATTGTCTTCAATGGTGTTCAACACACATACCTCTGTCAAAATCTCAGAAAATTTGGTTTAGGGTTCATGACCCTTTAAAAGAAAATATCTCCCTTTGCTTTGAACTTTGAGCGTTGTAACTGCAAATGTTGTTTATGCTCAAACAACAACATTACTGTCATGAGCTGGGTTTGTTCTCTCTTTCTCTCTCGCTCTGGCTCTGCCTGTCTATTTTACCACCTGTTCATCATTGCAATTAGCATTCGTGCTGCTTCTCTGTGACTTCCCTTTAGCCTCATTACTTTCTCTCTACTTCTAGCGTTTGTTCCCCTTGTTCTTTGTCTGATTATTACATGTGTACGTGAGTCATGCCTGTGCTATGTTAGCTCCATTAAGATTTACCTTGTATTATCTTGTCTAGTCAAGAGGAGTTGTGCTCGTCTCGTGTGCTTTCTCTGCCCTGTTATCTCTGCTGCTTGTGCAAACTATCACCAAGACAGGAGTCTTCAGTTTCTTATTCCAGTTCTGTGTCATTGCATGACAGACTGCCTATGTTAATTCTTCATTAAAGGGACAATGTTTAGTTTTTTAGTTATTATATTATCTAAAATCAATATTTTTATTCATAAATATGCCCTCAATGGTGTACAAATACCTCTGCCAATGATCTGACTTATCCTCGTAAACGAAGAATTTATTATCTTTATATAGGGGAGACCAGGGACAGTTGTAACAGGGGACGGTTGTAACACCTTGAATTCCTCCAATAAGAAACAACCTAGAGTGATGACACTCACTGTGCTTATGCTCAGTTAGTTTCCCTCCATTTTTGCCAAAAAGGGAGCCACATTAGAAACTTCCTGACAGAGTTATCGACAAAAGGTTGTTTTTGAGGTAAAAAAATTGCTTTTCTTTCTGATGTACTTTTTTGGATGCTGTTATAGGATAAAATGTTTATGAATTCAAACAAGTATTATTAGAATCACTGTTTTGTAGCTAAAAATATAAATGGCTAACAAGTGTAAAACTATCAGTCAAGCTAGCTCACATGAGATGAAAACATGGTTGGTGATACTGGGACGGTTGTAACGCCCCGTTACAACTGTCCCAGAATCACCAACCAAGTTTCATTTATATTTAAAAACTAATTAAGCTATAAAAAAAAACCCTGCATAGTTTCCATTTAATGTGCAAATTAGAAGTAAAATATGCACTGTGCATTGCAAATTAAATGTAAAATGTCATCAAATCACATTTTAAGGTAATAATCTTTTTTTTATATAAAAATAGTCAGTGGAAACGTGATTGCTTACAGCATGCCAAATAAGAAAGAAGAAGACAGACAGGGGACCTGTGCTGGAAAGGGTAATCATTAGGCTACTTAGAAATTTGAAATATACATATAACACAATAATATCCCAGTGCGCATTTGATGTCAATTTAACATAAATATGACATCAAACATTGGTCAAAATGACGTTACGAAATAGGTCAAAAATTAAAGTCATATTGATGTCAAAGTGTCAATGTCAATTTGATGTCAAGATTTAGACCTCTGCAGATATCATTTTGCTGTTATTTTGATGTCATACTTTGTTGGCATTTGATGTCAATTCTACATCTATTTGACGTCAGGATGTCATGATGTTGATGTCATTGTAATGCTATTTTGATATCATTCAATATCAAGCTTCGATATCAATTCAACATAAATGTGACATCAAACATTGACTGTTTTTCAAACAGTGTCTGAAGCAGTGTTAAAGTTAATGAGATAATTAAGTGATTAATTGAGTGATGATTGGTCATTATTGATGAACACCTGATGTTAACAAGCAGAATCACTGAAGGAGAAAATCACAATTTTAAGTCACCATTTTGGTGATCAATATTTGCTTTGGTTGGGCTCTTGAACCTAATGTTTTTAACTTTATATTTTGTTTGGCTGCTGAAACTGAGTGGTGAACAGCCAGATGAACAAAGTGTAAAGGTGATCTGATGGTGTTGGTTATGTTTTGACATAATCATCAGAGGTCAAAATCTTGACATCAAATTGACCGCCACTTTGACGTGAATATGACTTTCATTTTTTTGACCTATTTTGTGATGTTATTTTGACATCAATGTTTGATGTCATATTGATGTTAAATTGACGTCAAGGTGCCCGCTGGGATGACTGATAAATAATATTGTCCATTTTGAGTATGTTATATGATTAATTCATTATGTAGCCTATATTTATATCAATACATACATAACACACGTGCATATACACCTATAAAATACTCGCATATACATGTATACTATTGGATGTTCAAAATACATATATGAAATACACGTGCACACTAATATGAAATTCATACCAATACATATTATGTTAGTAATGAATGCATATACACTTGTGAATAACTTGCATATACATATAAACTTGACACACGCATACACCTATAAATACTCGCATATACATATAAACTTCCATGCATATACACCTATAAATACTCGCATATAAATATAAACTTCCATGCATATACACCTATAAACACTCGCATATACATATAAACTTCCATATACACCTATAAACACTCGCACATAGATATAAACTTCCATGCATATACACCTATAAACACTCGCACATACATATAAACTTCCATATACACCTATAAACACTCGCACATACATATAAACTTCCATGCATATACACCTATAAACACTCGCACATACATATAAACTTCCATATACACCTATAAACACTCGCACATACATAAACTTCCATGCATATACATAAACACTCGCACATACATATACATTCGCTGCACGCAGACACACCTATAAACACTCGCACATACATATAAACTTCCATATACACCTATAAACACTCGCACATGCATATAAACTTCCATATACACCTATAAACACTCGCACATGCATATAAACTTCCATATACACCTATAAACACTCGCACATGCATATAAACTTCCATATACACCTATAAACACTCGCACATAGATATAAACTTCCATGCATATACACCTATAAACACTCGCACATGCATATAAACTTCCATATACACCTATAAACACTCGCACATACATAAACTTCCATGCATATACATAAACACTCGCACATACATATACATTCGCTGCACGCAGACACACCTATAAACACTCGCACATACATATAAACTTCCATGCATATATGCTTTAGTTGTGTATATATGTATATGCAGTGATTTCATATGTTGATGTGCCTGAACTTTTCAGTGCAAACGGAAGGCATTTCAGTGTAACCGGAAGTCATTTGTGCGTAACCTGTCTATTTAACGCATTTGTATGGGAGGCCGTATGAGACGAAACCCATTGAAACACTTGCACGTTCAAATTAAACTTGCACAGACATGTGAAACACCTGCGATACACACTGAAACACTTGCGATACACACTGAAACACCTGCAATACACACTGAAACTCTTGCGATACACACTGAAACACCTGCGATACACACTGAAACTCTTGCGATACACACTGAAACTCTTGCGATACACACTGAAACTCTTGCGATACACATTGAAACTCTTGCGATACACACTGAAACTCTTGCGATACACACTGAAACACCTGCGATACACACTGAAACTCTTGCGATACACATTGAAACTCTTGCGATACACACTGAAACTCTTGCGATACACATTGAAACTCTTGCGATACACATTGAAACTCTTGCGATACACATTGAAACTCTTGCGATACACATTGAAACTCTTGCGATACACACTGAAACTCTTGCGATACACATTGAAACTCTTGCGATACACACTGAAACACTTGCGATACACACTGAAACTCTTGCGATACACACTGAAACACTTGCGATACACACTGAAACACTTGCGATACACACTGAAACTCTTGCGATACACACTGAAACTCTTGCGATACACATTGAAACTCTTGCGATACACATCGAAACTCTTGCGATACACACTGAAACTCTTGCGATAAACACTGAAACTCTTGCGATACACATCGAAACTCTTGCGATACACATTGAAACTCTTGCGATACACACTGAAACACTTGTGATACACACTGAAACTCTTGCGATACACATTGAAACTCTTGCGATACACACTGAAACACTTGCGATACACACTGAAACACTTGCGATACACACTGAAACACTTGCGATACACACTGAAACTCTTGCGATACATACTGAAACTCTAGCGATACACATTTTATATAAAATATTTATAGCTTATCATGCTTTTATCATACTTCTACGTTCAAAACGCTGAAGCAAATAGTATAGCAGGACATTCTATTGCTTAGTGTGAAAAACCATTAACGTGACTTAATGAGACATTATTAAAAATGAAAAGATCAAATTCTGCACACACCTTATTAATAAAGTACATAAAAGCAGATGAGCCCAGAATATGAACGCACCGCATGAATTACACGTTATGTGTTTTCCTAAAATTAAGCCCTTGATTCAGGGAACAGGGAAATATTTTACCACTCCAAACGCCATCTTCATTAAAAAAATATTATTTTGTTTATTAAACGCAAAGTTTTTTATTTCAAAAGCATTTCTCAATTCAGTTCATATTTCCAATAAACGAAACTCAGAGCCATTCCCCCGCCTATAAGCGGTGATTTAGGCTAAATAAATAAGTTAAATAAAAATATTAAAAAGCACATATTAATAATAATATAAACAAATACAACACTTAGCCTATAAATGCCCAATGCTGGTTTTAGTTTTGCTTCAAATAAATAAAGTAGTTTAGGCTTTAAAATAAATATTGTTTGTGGACTAATTAATGCCATGTATAATGTAGGCTATGTTTATTTTATATGCTACTATATTTTTCATTTTTGTTTTGCATTGAATGCAAGTTTCAATGTGTATCGCAAGAGTTGCAATGTGTATCGCAAGAGTTTCAGTGTGTATCGCAATAGTTTCAATGTGTATCGCAAGTGTTTCAGTGTGTATCGCAAGAGTTTCAGTGTGTATCGCAAGAGTTTCAATGTGTATCGCAAGAGTTTCAATGTGTATCGCAAGAGTTTCAGTGTGTATCGCAAGTGTTTCAGTGTGTATCGCAAGTGTTTCAGTGTGTATCGCAAGTGTTTCAGTGTGTATCGCAAGTGTTTCAGTGTGTATCGCAAGTGTTTCAGTGTGTATCGCAAGTGTTTCAGTGTGTATCGCAAGAGTTTCAGTGTGTATCGCAAGTGTTTCAGTGTGTATCGCAGGTGTTTCAGTGTGTATCGCAAGAGTTTCAGTGTGTATCGCAAGAGTTTCAGTGTGTATCACAAGAGTTTCAGTGTGTATCGCAAGAGTTTCAGTGTGTATCGCAAGTGTTTCAGTGTGTATCGCAAGTGTTTCAGTGTGTATCGCAAGAGTTTCAGTGTGTATCGCAAGTGTTTCAGTGTGTATCGCAAGTGTTTCAGTGTGTATCGCAAGTGTTTCAGTGTGTATCGCAAGAGTTTCAGTGTGTATCGCAAGTGTTTCAGTGTGTATCGCAGGTGTTTCAGTGTGTATCGCAAGAGTTTCAGTGTGTATCGCAAGAGTTTCAGTGTGTATCGCAAGAGTTTCAGTGTGTATCGCAAGAGTTTCAGTGTGTATCGCAAGTGTTTCAGTGTGTATCGCAAGTGTTTCAGTGTGTATCGCAAGAGTTTCAGTGTGTATCGCAAGTGTTTCAGTGTGTATCGCAAGTGTTTCAGTGTGTATCGCAAGAGTTTCAATGTGTATCGCAAGAGTTTCAATGTGTATCGCAAGAGTTTCAATGTGTATCGCAAGTGTTTCAGTGTGTATCGCAAGAGTTTCAATGTGTATCGCAAGAGTTTCAATGTTTATCGCAAGAGTTTCAATGTGTATCGCAAGTGTTTCAGTGTGTATCGCAAGAGTTTCAATGTGTATCGCAAGAGTTTCAGTGTGTATCGCAAGTGTTTCAGTGTGTATCGCAAGTGTTTCAATGTGTATCGCAAGAGTTTCAGTGTGTATCGCAAGAGTTTCAATGTGTATCGCAAAGGTTTCAGTGTGTATCGCAAGTGTTTCAATGTGTATCGCAAGTGTTTCAGTGTGTATCGCAAGAGTTTCAATGTGTATCGCAAGAGTTTCAGTGTGTATCGCAAGTGTTTCAGTGTGTATCGCAAGTGTTTCAATGTGTATCGCAAGAGTTTCAATGTGTATCGCAAGAGTTTCAGTGTGTATCGCAAGTGTTTCAGTGTGTATCGCAAGTGTTTCAGTGTGTATTGCAAGAGTTTCAATGTGTATCGCAAGAGTTTCAATGTGTATCGCAAGAGTTTCAGTGTGTATCGCAAGTGTTTCAGTGTGTATCGCAAGTGTTTCAGTGTGTATCGCAAGTGTTTCAATGTGTATCGCAAGAGTTTCAATGTGTATCGCAAGTGTTTCAGTGTGTATCGCAAGTGTTTCAGTGTGTATTGCAAGAGTTTCAATGTGTATCGCAAGAGTTTCAATGTGTATCGCAAGAGTTTCAATGTGTATCGCAAGAGTTTCAGTGTGTATCGCAAGTGTTTCAGTGTGTATCGCAAGAGTTTCAATGTGTATCTCAAGAGTTTCAGTGTGTATCGCAAGTGTTTCAGTGTGTATCGCAAGAGTTTCAGTGTGTATTGCAGGTGTTTCAGTGTGTATTGCAGGTGTTTCACATGTCTATGCAAGTCTAATTTGAACGTGCAAGTGTTTCAATGGGTTTCGTCTCATACGGCCTCCCATACATTTGCAATCATGATCTGCGTCCCAATGTGAAGGCTGCATCCTCCGAAGGCCGTTCCTGATTACCGCTCCTGGCGCCAAGCAACGGTGCGAGAGTACAGCTGCCATCCTGATCATTCATTTGTTATAATTGAATAAACAGCTATGGATCCAGAATTGGCTATTGTCATTTTTCGTTTTATATTTTACTGGAGGACATGTGAGGATGTTTCAGTGATGCATTTTCGGCTTTAATAGCCAAGATCATGGCCAGAGCTGGTTTGCTGCGTCCCAATTCAGAAGCTGCTTCATGAATTGCCAGATTACACTTTAAACTGTTCAAGTATTGGGTGTTAATTTATGTAAATAATGTAATGAAAAGAAAAGAAAACATAGGCCTACATAGGCATATAAAGGTTCAAATATTCACTTATGTCTTACCTTGATTCGATTTTGTAGGCTAGTGTATTATTTTTATTATGTAGCATAAATGGACAATATAAATGATGAATGTGGTAAATATATATTTCAACCCCGTATTATGGAGGGAAAAAAAAACCCATCTGTGGGAAAAACCAAAACAATCCGTGGCGACGGTGCAATCCGTCCCTTCAGTTTATAAACTGTACTCACAATATTTTTTATGTGTAAACATACATGTATAAAAATACACAATTTTATTTGTGTACACTCACAATAACAAGAAAACTTTGTGCTTTTGTAAAATAAAAGAAAACAATCAGGCGTGCTTTCATGATCTCCGTGAACTGGAGCGCGCCTCAAAAATGAACTGAAACAAAATATAGCCAATATACAAGCTTAAAATGTCCACTTTTAAACGAACAAATTTGAATATAATTTCCAGGTTCTAATTTGGCCTTAGAAAACCAGTAAAATCGACATTTTTTCCATATTAATTTGTGAATATTTCAAATATTTAATAAAGGGGAAAAAAGTCATAAACAAAAATCTGAAAATACCTCAATATTGAGGTGCTCAATATTTGGTGCTCAACTTTGCGTTTTAAAAATAGCCTAACAACCTTTCATTTTTCGTTTTTCAATTAAGGGTTAAAAAAAGAAAAAGGAGTGGACGCTAAAGTACACGGACCTTATAGTATTAAATATTTCAAATAATGTATTTGTAGAAAAAGTTTGATAGTCTTGGGTCCGTGTACTTATGCGTCCATTCGTTTTTGCACAAATAAAAGTAGTTGCGAATGATGTATCATTCTTTTCTGTATGACCAGAAATGATAGAGTATTTTAATTTGTTTCCACTGTTGATAGTAAAATGCAAGTGTCCGCGCCCGCGCCTCCACACTCCACACAAACACTTGGATAGGCCTATGCGTCAAAATCTTGTGTTTATTTATGATAATCTTAGCCCTGTATTATTACTGTCTAACCTGTATTATGACTGACATTTGACGAATTGCTTTGTTCCTTTTTTTGATAAAAGCGGCTTCTAAATATGTAACTAATAATGATAATTATTATTATTTGTGTTTATAATTATAACTATAAATGAGTTCACTGAAGACAGTAATATGTTAATCATAAAATAATTTATTAATGTTTTATTTTTATATAATAAAACCTAACCTTGTGTTTGTGTTATATTTCTTTTTTATATACATATATACATGCATATATACATATATACTTTTTTATATACATATTCACATGTGAAGTCTTTTTTTTTTTTTTTTTTTGCTTATTCTATTATACTGAGCTTTTTCCTCCCACAAAAATGGACTTTAAAGGTACAAGCCTAAATGTCGTTTTTTAGAAAATTCAAGAAATTATCCATTCATTTTTTAATTATTCATTAAAAAATGAAGTTTAAAAACAATGCAAAGCATCCCTCATAAACAGGTGGCCAGGTTGAATCATCGTGGGCACGATTTGTTAAACCATGGGAACAGTTTAAGAAATTGTGAGTAGCCTAGAGTTTATAAACTGAGGGGACGGATTGCAAAACCGTCGCCACGGATTGTTTTTTTCCCCCCACAGAGGGGGAATATTGTTCCGTGAACGCACAAATGACTTCCTTTTACACTGAAATGACTTCCTTTTACACTGAAATGACTTCCTTTTACACTGAAATGCCTTCCGTTTGCACTGAAAAGTTCACGCACATCCACATATGAAATCACTCGCATATACATATATACACAACTAAAGCATGCATCCACGTTTTATTTTGTATGTATGCGCAAGTGTTTTATGGATGTGTATGCGCGCATCAGGTTTATATGTATGTGCCAGTATAGGTGTGTCTGCGTGCAGCGAGTGTATATGTATGTGCGAGTCTTTATAGGTGTATATGCATGGAAGTTTATATGTATATGCGAGTGTTTATAGGTGTATATGCATGGAAGTTTATATGTATATGCGAGTGTTTATAGGTGTATATGCATGGAAGTTTATATGTATATGCGAGTGTTTATAGGTGTATATGCATGGAAGTTTATATGTATGTGCGAGTGTTTATAGGTGTATATGCATGGAAGTTTATATGTATGTGCGAGTGTTTATAGGTGTATATGCATGGAAGTTTATATGTATGTGCGAGTGTTTATAGGTGTATATGCATGGAAGTTTATATGTATATGCGAGTGTTTATAGGTGTATATGCATGGAAGTTTATATGTATATGCGAGTATTTATAGGTGTATATGCATGGAAGTTTATATGTATATGCGAGTCTTTATAGGTGTATATGCATGGAAGTTTATATGTATATGCGAGTGTTTATAGGTGTATATGCATGGAAGTTTATATGTATATGCGAGTGTTTATAGGTGTATATGCATGGAAGTTTATATGTATATGCGAGTATTTATAGGTGTATATGCATGGAAGTTTATATGTATGTGCGAGTGTTTATAGGTGTATATGCATGGAAGTTTATATGTATATGCGAGTGTTTATAGGTGTATATGCATGGAAGTTTATATGTATATGCGAGTGTTTATAGGTGTATATGCATGGAAGTTTATATGTATATGCGAGTATTTATAGGTGTATATGCATGGAAGTTTATATGTATATGCGAGTATTTATAGGTGTATGCGTGCGTCAAGTTTATATGTATATGCAAGTTATTCACAAGTGTATATGCATTCATTACTAACATAATATGTATTGGTATGGATTTCATATTAGTGTGCAGGTGTATTTCATATATGTATTTTGAACATCCAATAGTATACATGTATATGCGAGTACTTTATAGGTGTATATGCACGTGTGTTATGTATGTATTGATAAGGGAAGTTTGATTTAAATCCTACCTGGCGCCTCATAAAAAGTACTAGGCCAATGCGTTTCAACATCGTTAGTGCTATTAAAAGACATTCTGTCATTGCTTTTTGGCACATAACAGCCACCGTAGATGCAACACGCATTTGAACAATTCGTTTGAATGCAAAATACAGTTTCACCGCTAGATGGGAGAAATTCCTACACAATGTCCCTTTAAAGACTATAGCAAAAACTTGCCTTTGCACGTGGATCCTCTGTTTTCTCTGACCATTACACACTAACTAAAGCTAGAAAAGTGAAATCATAATCAACCACCCCTTTAACTTTAACCACTGCCACAAAAAAAAAAAAAAAGATTTTCATTGCATTAGATGACTAGCCATCTTTTGTCCATTTTTTTATACTGATTTCTAAAAAAAAAAAAAAAGATAATGTAAGCACACTTTCAATCAGAACACTTCATAAAATGAATTTTATAGAGCTTAACCAATAAAACAATAGCATTCAGAAAGAAAAGAGGAAAAAAAAAGTATTGGATATTTCTGATTGTCAAAACATGGATAGGAACATTTATAGTTAATGTGATGAACTATAACTTTTACTCTGCTATGACACCTGTGTGAACTTGAGGGGAACTGACTTTATATAGCCACTAAAAATCACCTTGAAACCAACAGTGATTGGTATACGCACAATGGTTTCCAGCATGCGGTTAAAGGCAGGCGGCTATATCAGCGTGTTTTAGCCGGGGTCAGATTAGACTGACAAACTGTAAAATCCTAAACTGCAGGGAACAGGCCATGGTTTATTTTGCATGGGAGGCTAAGAGATTAGTGTCAGGAGGAACGCACTTCACTCTCACGATGGGATGGCTTTGCATATTTCCCTGTCATCCCTTCAGGGTTAGTTCCATTTGACCAGCCGACCTCCTTCCAATCCAGCTAACACCATTCCAGCATCCTGCAGACACATTACATGTACATCTTTCAAGGGTTTTGCTATATCCACCCTGCACATCATCTCTAAAGCCTAAAGACTCGAGAAGTAAAGAGCTTAAATGCACCGGCCACTCTCGTCCCGAGAATGTTGAAATATAAGAGTGTGTACAAAAATGGCAGGTGTTACATTAAATTGGCTCTGATCATTGATTTGCACCAATGCATCCAGGATCCCATGCAAAAACAAAGTCCCTTAACCCACAGTTTCCCCTAACCCAACTTTCTGTACTGTACTTTTAATATTCTGTAAGATTTACTGGTTATTTTTCTTTTCTATTTGTAAGCTGTCTCACCTCTACGGATCAAAGGAGCAAGTTATTTTTGTTTTACACAATCTGGACACACACACACACACACACAAAAAAACAACGACATATTTTTGGATGAAGGATGTATTTATTTATTAGATATATTAATATGGGCCTATTATTTATATATATGGTTTGGGGTAATGTCAAGACAGTAAACAAACCTGCGGCTGGGGTACAACTGCTTTCAACATAATAATGAGAAATATTTCTTGAATACTAAATCAGCATATTAGAAGTTTTTCTGAAGGATCATGTGACACTGAAGACTGAAGTACTAATGCTAACAATTCAGCGTTGCCATCAGAGGAATAAATTCCTATATAAAACCATATATATAGTTTTGTCTAATGCCTGAGTACAGTGGATCGAAGGTAACAGTCATATGGTAAAACACACCAATGTATGCAATTTAACAGCTTTGTGTACAAAGGCAATGATAAACTATACAAGACACAGGTTCCCAAGAAAAACAGCAATGAGGTTCCCAAGAAAAACTGGAACTAATGCTGCCTTCACATGCTATTGGAAATTTCCACTTCCCACTTCTGAAGTTGTGATTACGAGCTTGTCGCATTCAAGTGCTTTGTTGTCGGCAATAACAGGAATCATGGAGGACACCATTCTTGCTTAATATATTTATTGTGAAAATCTTATTAAAGCCAAAACTATATTTATCGTTCCATTTATTGACAACATGTTTTGTAGAAAAACATTTATTTCATCATGTGATTTCCCCGCCACTTTCAATTCTTTTACTTCAATGAAAGGTTAGATTTTTGCACATTTTTTGAATGAAAGATCAAAAGGATAAAAAATGCAGATTTATTTTTGATCATATTTACCAGGGGTGCCATTAATTCTGACCACAACTGTTAACATTCATCGCAGCTCGCTGACGATTCTGGAATTTCAGTCAAATACAGGTTACTTTCTCTGTGTATAAAACATACAATACACTGATTATTCATGTAAGAATACCAATCACAGCAGGAATCATTCTCTCCTCCACCATGTTTAAAGTTTATGGCACGTCCAACTCTGGAATCAAAAGTATCCCCGAGCTTCCTAGTGGTAAAAAGGACTTGAGAGACTGTTCATGTCCAATTTTTAACTAGGAAACTCGTATTTACGATAATTCCAATAACATATGTAGGCAGAATAAACCACAGGAATAGTAACAACAGAAACATCATAACAAAATGAGCAGCAAAATAAGAGTTTCTGAACTTAGATGTGACAGTTCTTTTTCCAGAGAAAATGTATAACCCCGAGCTTCAGGTTGTTTGCAAATTCCAGAGCAACAGATATCTTTCAACAGGTAAAAGACCTCGGGGTCACCTTGGGTCTCGATTTAGTCAGAAAAGTGAGCTTGACTTTTAGAAACCTCATAGAACATTGACTTTTTCCAGAGAGGGGTTTGAGGACAATTTCCTTTGATGCAATTTTATGAAAGAGGGATTTCTGACACCCAACTGATGAGTGTCTGGCTTAATGTGGTTAAGTGTCTTTATCTCTTAATATAGATGTGCCATAAGTATGATCGACGTTAACACAGTGGAAAAGACAAGAGACAAAGACTTAACCACTGCAGCACCACTGTGAATAGCACGTAACAGACGTACATGGAAGATGCATTTGAGATAATCAGTGTACCTGCTGTGAATGTGATTGTGATAATTAGTTTGAGAACAATAGTTGGAGACACACAAATGGATTCCCTTCTCTCACTAAATGGCAAATCATTTTATGGGACTGTAGAAGGAACGTGACTGGGGGTGATAGCAGCTTTCCATGCCAGCTGATTAGGCCAACTTCCAGCTCCACTCTTCCAGAAGCTCCCGCAGGGACTCGGCTCTATTACATGGGGATACATGATGAATACAACCAGCATCCAGACACACCAACTTTGTCAGGCCAGTATGTCAGACCAGGCAGGAAACAATGGCTCTGTTCTGAAGCTTATAGCAAACTGTCTCGTTGCTTACTGCCATAAGCATCCTACCATCATGACACCTAATAAGTAAACATTTTGAAAGCTCAACATAGAAGAAACAGATGCATGGTTTAGCAACATAGCAACTTCATCAGCTAATCAGCATTCTCCTAATGTCATTTCTTGCGGCTTCAGAGCTGTTTTCATTACGCATCCTGAAGAATATGGAATGATACATCTTTAGGATTGGTACTCATTCATTCATTTAATCATTCATTAATTTAATTTAATTTAATTTATTTCATGAGATGTCAAGCTATACAGGTGAAACTCGAAAAATTAGAATATCATGCAAACCTTCATGTATTTCAGTAATTCAGATTAAAAGGTGAAGCTAATATATTTACTATGTATAACTATATACATATGCATGATTATACTTTTCAGAGGGCCGACATTTCTGTATTTAAAATCCTTTTTTTTTTTTGATTTCATGTAATATTCTAATTTTTAGAATAGGGTTTTCATAAACTGTAAGCCATAATCATCAAAATTATAACTTTTGCATGATATTTAAATTTTTCGAGTTTCACCTGTATGTCAGCTTATACATATTTTCACTTAATTTGTAAAATTCTATATTTTTTTATGACTGTAATGGCTCATACCAACTTACTTTATTGTATTAACAAATACTAGTTTGTGGCTGCTATTTAGTAGCTGTTAATCATCAGTGTTTGTGCTCAGTGTTTAAATGTGGGTCCCATGGCCAAACCAGTTGAGAACCATTGCCAAAACACAATTAAAATGCCTACCTTTTGGAAGTGGCTTCATGTCAAGAACATGCATAGTCCATTTTGCAGTTTGTTCTGCCTAATACAGTAACTCAGGAAAGCTCTGTTTAATTGACCAGAGTAATAAATACTCTTCAATGACTTGATCTGAAATTCATAATAGATTCAATAATAGATTTCCATTTGTTTTCTGAAAATAGAGGCATGAGCGATGCATCACAGTTGGATACTGTAGGTAGAAATGAGATTTATGTGCACAGTATAAGTATAAAAGAAAGTGTAGATGAATAGCTAGATGCTTCATGTGATTTTAAATGAGAGTTTTATTCATGTAAACACACTAAAGTAATATGTTGCCATTGGCAGAGTTCTAACTCTGTGGTCCGAAAAAATTTACAATGTAAGTGTCATGTTGAGAGGAAATAACCTTTATGGATATGGATTAGCGTCAGTTCATATGTGTAGTATGATTATTGACTTTACTGGAAGGTTTTAGTGCCATAAATCTCATTGTGGCAACTGGATCAATATTGCTTTGCTTTACATGAGGGAATGACTTTAACTCACTGTCTGATGCAATTTCATTGCCTGCCTTTCTTCATTACTTTCTCGGTTGTGCATAATGCTTTGTTATATGCGTATTCTGTAAGATCTTTTTGGAAAATGTGTCCTGCCATTGTTTGAGAAGCGGATGGTCCACCTGTATTCTTTTGAAAAGTCACAATGTTCCTCAGATGACCTTTACCAACATAGCTCACACGCACGGCTTACTCATGAGGATGTTAAACGCCACGTCGAGCAAGGCTTTACTTTGGGGTGAACAGCTCCAATGCTACTTTACCTGAAATAATCCTGTTGGCTGTTGGAGTTTAACAAGCGTCTCCCTGAGGATGCGACGTCAAAGGAACTGTAGCTGAGCTTCAGAGAGCTGACACGGATTTGGAGCGGCGTGACTCTTGACGTAGTCAGCTAAAGTGAGATGTGAAAAATAGTGAATTCAAGTGTAAGTGACTCAGACATCTGCTGTATTATGGTAATACAGGACACTATAAAAAGATGTTACCAATGAAGGGTTTGAATCTACAGTAGAGCTCTACCTCAGAACCATCTCTGCCTTTTTTCTCCCGAAGGCATCAGTCTTCTCCTTAGGGATTGGAAGATCCCGTGAAGCGCTTGATCTTCTGGCTCTCTTTTTAATTTTTTTCCTGCTTGCATCTGCATGACAAAACGCTGCAGCCAGATTCCTAACTGGGGTTCGCAAACATGAACATATTACTCCTATTTTAAAGTCTCTGATGGTTGCCGGTGCGTCATAGAGTCGATTTTAAAAATTGTAGGGTCTGGACCATTCAGACACACACTAATTATTCATATTCACTATATTTAATCAATATAAAGGTCTATGAAACTCTCCCCCAAAACTAACCTCACAAATGAAGTTACTTTGTCAGCCGGGTGTCCGGTTACAAAACACTTTAAGACTGATAACAGACTTTTACGACCTCAAAGGAATGTGGCCACATGCGCCACATGCTCAAGAGAGAGAGACAATCTTTAATTAAATAAACTTTGCGGTATTACTCTGATCTATGAAGGAACATGTCTCACAGAAACTGTGATGATTTACTGTCTCGTGTACTATTAGGTATAACAACATGGTATGTTTGACTGGGGTGTATGTGGTTGCACAATGACCCAACTGTCAATATAACTTCACCTGTATCATTCTTCCTACCTAATTAATCCTCATTTAATGACACATACTTTGATGTACATCACCTTCTCTTAGAATGCAATTTGAATTTGTTATGTCTATTTGAGCTTGAATGAACAGTCTAAGCACGCTGGGGACAAAGACCATAAATCAACTAAGAGCCGCTTCCCCTCTTGGACATGTCACCTTACTCATAGGTCCATTCAAACCTTAGGGGTTGGTTCTTTTTCAGACTATATCAGAGACAGGCAACAGTGACCGCCCTCTCTTGGTTTTCCATCCTGCCGCAAACACTGTCTCGGGTGATACGGGGAAACCCCCCCTCCCCCCTCCATGGGGGCCAAGAGGCCTTCCAGCAGGCCTGGATCCCAACCAGATCCGGCCTCATGGAAAAGAGAGGAGACTCTCTCACAAAGAACCAAAGACAATCTCAGGAGTTTTGGAACAAAGACTCCAACCAACAACGACTCCAATCACCAATCCTTCCGACTTCCTCACTTCTCCTGGGTACTCGGCGTGGCCTCAACAGAGTCCCAGGCCTTGACCAAACCAATCATGCGTTCCTGGAGAAAGAGAACGCTCAAACAACTTCCACTTGACACTGCCGGAACCATCAACGACTTCAATTTTCAACAACTTCAAGAATTGTTCCCATTACAAATGCAAGTATTCAATCCAATGAAATGTGAAAATGAAATTCTTATGGTTCTTCTCATAGACCCTCTTCCGGTTTCCAATTTCATCCTATCACTAACCTATTTATGTATTCATGTGTGTATGTTGTTTAGTTTATTTATATTCATATAAATATCTATATTTAGTTAATAAAACTTGTACATAATACGAATTTGGTTCTGCTTTGTTTGCAATACATTGTCACTTTATGATCACGGTTTTTGCTACTGGCTCAACGTGCGGTATATGCGAAGAAATAATTATTCTTCTGTGGCCATGGAAGATACCCTTTTCTTAGAATAAATTAATAATCAAAAGAGTTCGTTGGACGAACTGATCAATTGATTGTAATTTTAATTCAGCCACATCAAGTTAATCCAATTAACTGACCCAAATATTTATAATTAATAATAACAAGATATTATTGATTATTAATATTTCCAAAAAGCTGAGTTCCTTACAAATATTATTGTTTTTAAATCCTTAAATGGTCTTGCACCCTCTTATTTATCTGAACTTTAAACTTTGAACGTGCCGGTAGGTGTCTACGGTCCACAAGCAGTTATAATATAATCTGTCCCAGCCACATGCACGACTACAGTCGAGAGGGGATCGTGCTTTTGCAGTTGTCGGTCCTAGGCTGTGGAATAGCCTCCCTGTATCCTTGAGATCCTTGTCCTCTGTACATGAGTTTAAATTTAAGTTAAAGTTGTATCTTTTTGACCGGGCATTTCACTAAATCTCAACTATGGTTTTATTACATTATATTTTAATGGTATTTTGCTCTTCCTTTTATGTTTCCTGGACTCTTGCCTTGTAAAGCACAGTGGTCAACTTCTGTTGTGTTTATTTGTGCTATATAAATAAATGAAATGAAATGACAAATCTGACAGCCAGATGTGTGAGGATGCCTCCTCACTGATGGGATGATGTAATCTGCTACTATCAGATACTCTATAACTGCTTCCCAATTCAGAGGCTGCATCCTTCGAGGGCCTTGTGTCACAGTGGTGCGACGAAGGCTGTCCCTATTCCAATGCTCCTCCAAATGTGTCCTTCGTTTCCCGTGCACTGAAGGATACAACAGATGGATCCATCACGGCCTTGACTACCGCAGAATTCAGTGCGCGCTGGTGGCGACAAGATCTCTTTGAGAAAAGATTGCCGCATTACACGTTTAAACGTATGTATTGGCTTTCAACTTACTCAAATATCTAATGATACAAAATAAAAAAACTTTTAATCATTTTTTTTAATCGGTTCAGCCTCTGAAGTCCGAATCCTTTGAAAGATGCGGCCTCTGAATTGGGACGCAGCTCATGCCTAGCCCAATGCTCTCCTTCAAAGCATTTCAATGAGAAACATTTCTGTAGCATTTTACACAATATGGGGCTTGAAAAGTTTTTTTTTTCCTTCACTTTTCAACAAATGGTCTGTTAAAAGATGTAATGATGCTTAACCTTCAGTAAATGTTGATTGTCAACCTTGCAAGGTGTTAAAGAGAACCTATTATGCCCTTTTTCAAAGTCTTGATTTTGTTTTTCGGATTAATTAGGCCGAGGTTTTCAAACTTTATTTTTTACACATTTTATATTGTTGCAGCACCGGTGTTGGGGAGTAATGTAACAGAATTAAGTAATTTAATTACAAAATAAATGTAACTGTAATCCATTACAGTTACTTATGAAAACGTTATTGATTACATAGGGGGTTACATCTGAATATTTTCTGTAAAAAGCTAGGATGTGTTGAATAATATTAATTTGTTGCTTTGCCTGTTGTTGATGTGCACGATGTCTCCTGCCATTTAAAGGCTGTTTGCACCACGTCTGTCAATTACATCAATCCACATTGCCGCTGAAAGCTTTAGGATGCAACCTGCCTGAAAGTGGCCATGGCAAGTGATTCAAAATGCATTTCAGTGCCGGAAGTCTAAAAATAATTTCATCCAGAAATCTGTATTTAACCTCAGAACAATCTCAAAGTAAAAATGGGTGCTAAAGTTTGATTTTGTGGTGGCTGTGCTTTAAAATTAAATTATTATTATGTTGAAAGTCTGACAGTAATCAGTGTATCGGCTACTAATGCAAGGTTAACCCTGCATGGTTTAAATGTTTGAAAATCATGAACAGTTTAGAAAAGTAATCAAAAAGTAATCAGTTACGTTATTTTAATAAAGTAATAGAAATATTTACACTACTTGTTACATTTTAAATAGGGTAACTTGTAATCTGTAACCCATTACAGCACCCCTCTTCCCAGTCTGTCTGTAACGCTATATTCAGTTCTCCCGAAGCCTCTCCTTCCGAAAAGTATTCCTGTTTATTAATGTGAAGCTGCTTTAAAACAATCTGTATTAAGTCCTATATAAATAGATGTGACTTGATTTGACTTTAAAACTGTCTGTGTGCCATTTTACCACCATAGCCTGTGAAATAAATATGCGCTGCTTACAGTATTTCTCTTCAGTCACTTTGTGTTAGGATGGCTGTTCTGCAAAATAAAAATGGTCATAATATAATAATATTACACAAAATGTAGCCTAATTCATGTTTTTTATGTGTTTTACACTACTTAAAGGGACATTGTGTAGGAATTTCTCCCATCTAGAGGTGAAATAGTATTTTGCATTCAAACGAATTGTGCTCTCCAGCGCCTCGCTTTTTCAAATGCGTGTTGCATCTACGGTAGCTGTTATGTACCAAAAAGCTATGACAGGATGTTTTCTAATAGCACTTCGTCGAGTTTCCTTCGGGTGAACAGGTTTGTTATTCCAAACAAACAGCAACTTGACACAATGAACAAACGAATGTGAACTGTGAAAACACGGGGCAGTGACAAGCGTCTCTCTCTGCTCTGCTCCTCCGTTTCTGCTGCTTTCAGTCACGTGATGCTGGCTCTGAACGAAAACACGTTGTGGAAACGCGTTGGTCTAGTACTTTTTGACCTTCTCTGTTATTATAGTTTTTCAAGATGGCGGAACGACATGGAAGCCTCCGTGGACCTACCCGTCACATGTATATAAAGATAATAAATTCTTCGTTTATGAGGATAAGTCAGATAATTGGCAGAGGTATTTGTACACCATTGAGGACATATTTATGAATAAAAATATTGATTTTAGATAATAAAATACCTAAAAAACTACACATTGTCCCTTTAAAGTGGAGTCACCGATGAAGGTTCTTGTACACATCGCAAAGACAGACTAATCAGTAATGAAATCCTTTGTCGATTATTTTCATTATTGATTATTTGTTGTTTCTCCAATGGAAGTAGAAAACCGAAAAGAAAGTGAGTGATTGTGAGAGACAGAGATAGAGAAGTTTCAGACCAGTCTCACTCCCATGTGTCTCTTCCTTCCCGCTGGCTGAGGTCATCAGAGAGTGTATGCTCAAAGCTCTCTGCATGGTGTATTTTAAAGAAGAGCACTGAAGTGTATAAGTGTGTGTGCTTGTGTGTGTATCTCCAGCAGGGGCAGACAGACGGTGTAGTCACAGGGAAGCAGTGAACCCTGACTGAGTGCATTGGTGGCACTGCCCCGAGGGAATGTGTGCATGCATGTGAAGGTATGATGGACAGGGAATAGACAAGGGGCTTTGGCACAGTAGGTGAAGCAGTGGGTGAAGCCAGTGTGTCACGAGATCTTTACCTCATCGTCTCCAACACTCAGTGCCTCTCTGGAGCTAAAAATGTATGCAAATAAATGAATCTATTTATCCATCTTTACAAACTGCATTGCAGATCTGCCATTTCATAGGTTGAGTACTGCTTTTAGAGTAAAGAGAGTAAATGGAGTGAGTGATGTTCATTTGAATGAAGCGGAAAATGTATTTTCTTTCCCCCCGTCTCATTTAACTTTCTTTAGGCCCACTGTTTCTGAGGCTGCGTTTACACTTGGCATTAACATGCGACCTGTATCCGGATGTTGTCCACATACACATTGAAAAGACAAGTGTAAACGCGCTTCTGATGGGAATGTTATCCGGTTCGGAGGGAGTCGAGGACGCATTGTGATCAGATCTCAGTGTAATCCCATCGTGTCTGCATTCACACATCCACTGTCATTATTCCCCTTCTCTCTCCAGGAATTGCTGCATGTAGCTGTGTGGTTTTGCGATACAGCCGAGTGTGAAGTATACATCGCAAATATACTGAAATGTTTGCTTTCGCACCCTAAAGTTGCAGAACCATTCATTTTCTGTAAAGAACACGCATTTTTCCCAGCACAGCTGCAACATTATCGGATATGTTTTTCTGTACCTTTCCATTACGGCATCTATAGACCAACGCTACTTTTGCGTCATCGAAGGGTAACGCCCCTTTTTTGGGGAAAACAAACGGATTCCTCTGAGAACAGAACTCACTCTAGATCTGCAAAGTTTCTTGATAGAAAAAATGGCACAAACATACATACTCCCTTTGCCGGCCGAGGACCGTGAGCGGTATTTAAAGAAGCTACTGGATACGGGGTTACAGAGGTGTCCCTTTGAAATGGTCGAAAACTGGATTAATAACCCCACGCAGTGGCCAAATATGGACTATTCAGACATCTACCACTATCTCGTGGAATCACCAAGTAGCCTATTTTTTTGTCATTAACACACTCACAGAATGACAAACTAGACAATGAGGCCATGTCACTTGGATCATATTTAACTTGATTTAAGCTATTGACATAGTTTTGTTGTCGACTAGCTATACTAGTTAGAAAGACGAAGCTGCGCCTGCTAGCAGCTACGTGATTAGCTCTCACTAGGCACGCTACCTTGGCTGTTAACTGATATTACTGTTGAAATAGTGGCAGGCTAGGACTAAAGTGGACGTGGCTGGTTTCTGCTTATGTCTAGAAAGTGCTAGGACTTTGAAAGTTGTAAAAAGGTTTACAGTGTACGGCAAAATATGTAGCGTTGGTCTATATGATCTCTGTTCTGCGTTCACTTGCAAAACTTTTGAATTGCCCGAGAAAGTTTTATTCGGTCATAAAATTTCTACGAAAAATTTCCCCAGAGAAACTTTGGAGAATGAAATAAAGAGCTGGGAGGAAATATATAGCCTATATCAACACAAGTTATGCAAGTAAACGCAAAAACTATTATATTTCCTAGCATCTCATCTTTTCCCATCACTTTAGGTTTGGTTAACATCTTTAATATATCATTTCACAAGCTATCTTGAACGAACAGAGGCATGGTCTGAGATAATAGTGTATTTACCGGTGTTGAATTCTCGGAAGATGAAGAAAATATCCGTCAGATAAAAAAAAAAAAGTCATTTCTTCACCAAAATACAAACCGCCACAATGGAACATCCCTCATGGCCTCATTGTCTAGTTTGTCATACTGTGAGTGTGTTAATGACAAAAAAATAGGCTACTTACTTGGTAATTCCACGAGATAGTGGTAGATGTCTGAATAGTCTGGCAGAGAGGGTATGTATGTTTGTGCCATTTTTGCTATTAAGAAACTTTGCAGATCTAGAGTGAGTTCTGTTCTCAGATGAATCCGTTTGTTTTCCCCAAAAAAGGGGCGTTACCCTTCGATGACGCAAAAGTAGCGTTGGTCTATTATTACATTATTAGTACTTGCAGCCTCTTCATCCTCATTTTGCGAGATTTGTAAAATGTCCCTCGACTGAAAACTGTTTCTAAAATAAAACCCACCACTACAGGTCGACTTTGCACTGGAACCATCCTTTTTATTTTATTTTTTTGCGAGATCTGATCCGTTATCCAGATACAGAAGCCACAGAAAATAGGTCACCATGATTTTGCAAAGTAAGACATGTTCCTGGATCAACATACATTATTTTGTTGATCCTGAAACAACATTACTTTCTGAAAATGTAGCCCTAACCCCACTCCATCACTAATCCCTAAAACTAGAGGATAGGTGAATAACACAGATTACCCTGTCTGTAAGCCTAAACTTGGCAAAAACTGTAAACTTGTCCCTAAAATCTGATTGGTTGATTGGAATATTGTTCCAGGATCAACAAAGATGTTGATCCAGAAACATGTTGTACTTGGTGAAATCATGTTCACCAAGAAAATATGGCAGACACAATAGATTATAGATGATTTTGTTGCATATACAACAAGTATTGTTCAATTACAAATTAATATATAATTATAACATTTACAGCAGTTGGTCAACTTTTAGAACTACCTAGATAATCTTAAAGGGGTCATATAATGGTACATGCACTTTTACAAGTTGATTGTACTGAAATGTGTGTTGGCAGTGCCTGTACAACCATCATATAATGATAAAAATCCATCCAGTGTTTTTGTTTTAATCTCCTTAAATGTTTTCCCGTCTCAAATTGAGCCGTTCAATCTTGTGACGTCACTAGATCGAACGCCCCTCCCACAATTGATAATTGACAGCAGCGTTTCTATGGTTTCAACACAGACCCGCCCTGAGCGAGCTGTCATCGTAGTCCGTCATTGTTGATACGCTGGAGCAGAATGGCGTCTAAGTGATTGTGGTGTTCTGTTCTTGGGTGTAATAACGAACAGTCATTTTGGTGTTCTTAACTCCGAACCGCTGAAGACGCAGTGGCTGAGTTTTGTTTTCGAAGGGAATATTCCCCACGATCAACATCAATGCTTTCATGTTTGCGTGAATCATTTCTGACAGTTGTACCTAACACTGCATAGATAACGTTACGCATCACTGACAAGCCTACATTTACCGAAAAAAAGTTTTTCATGACCATTAGCTGAAACATCAATCTGTCAATGAACTAACGTATACATCAGTAAACACATAGCGTTCGTATCTCACTACTCTACCCTGCCAGTACATACAAAGATAGATCAAAGTGACATTACGTTATCCATCCATTCAGAAACGTCCTGTTCGAGCCTTACTTGTCGAACTTCTTCTTGTTCCTGGTCCGACTCCGGTTCAAATTGATACGATTGCACAGATGTGTCCTCAGAGACTCCCGCTGCCATTCTTTCTCCAAAATATACCCTCAACTGTTGTCAAGGCAACACTCCACTGATTTGTGTCAAAACGCCCCACAGAACAGAGGGGCGGAGTCAGCAAGCTCATTATCATTTAAAGACACATGCACTTAAATGGCGTGCTGAAAACAGAGCTGTTTTTGACCAGGTAAAATTAGTGTTTTCTTACAATACTAATGATAATTTTTTATTAAAGTATATTACAAACTTTTCATTTAGACCCTAAATAATCATATTAACTTGTATAAAAATGGCATTATATGACCCCTTTAACAAACATGACACACTTAAAGCTTTCCAACCACAAAAGACCTCCATTCTTCCTCATTACTGACAATTTCACACCTTTAATGCCACAGACGTACATCACACACTTCACAAACATTGCAGTAATTATACTCTTCATTTGAAGCCTTTTATCAAATTCTAATAGGCTGCTGTGTCTTGCAAACACACTCTTGTCCACTGCTGTGATGTTAGCAGACTCTTGGCTGGAGAAGTGTGCATCCCTCAGTTACTGTCATCATGTAATTTGCAGTGTTTTCTGTCCTTCCCATAACTTTTCCTCTAGTGTTGTCTGATAGCCTACTCTCTGATACAGTGACTGAAATTGTAGGGATGCACCAATCGAGGACATGAAAGCATGTTCCTGCAAACAGCAGAATAATGTTGTGTGGTTGGAATCAATTCTGTAAAACAGTAATTCTGCAAAATAACTGTTTTCTCAAGTAAAGCTTAACATATAAATCAGTGGCAGCAATGGCCAGAATAAAATCAGTCACGTAACAGATTTTAAATAACTTACCCAAACAGCAAACAATTCTAGCAGTAAAGCTTTAGCTTCTTGATTGATGCGGTCATCCAGGGGTATCGCTTAATTGCTGTGGTTGAACTGAAGTACTTTAAAAAGCTTTGGCTTTCTTCACAAAATTAAGCTGTCTGGTGTAGGTCTTCCTTTGCCAATTAACTCCAGCTTTTCTTTAAAAGTTAATCTTGAAAACTGTGTGGATAATAAATTAGCAATGATGCCCTCCTCTAATGTTGCTTGCAGTTTCCATACCGAATAATGCTAGCTATTTTAACAGCGTTTTTTTTTCTCCGATCGAGTTCCTAACGGCCCAGTCCCAATTCGCCTACTTATACTACGACCTAAAAGTATGTACTCTTTTTGTGAAGAAAAAGTTCATACTTTTGAGCGTGTAGCAAAAGAGTAGGCAAGCATTGGGACATACTATCACGTCATCTTTAACGGACAGATCTGTCGCGTGCGTCACCGTAAACTGCCCTGTCAATCATCCTGTCACCATAAACTGCCCTGTCAATCATCTCGTCACCGTAAACTGCCCTGTCAATCATCTCGTCACCGTAAACTGCCCTGTCAATCATCTCGTCACCGTAAACTGCCCTGTCAATCATCTCGTCACCGTAAACTGCCCTGTCAATCATCCTGTCACCGTAAACTGCCCTGTCAATCATCTCGTCACCGTAAACTGCCCTGTCAATCATCTCGTCACCGTAAACTGCCCTGTCAATCATCTCGTCACCGTAAACTGCCCTGTCAATCATCCTGTCACCGTAAACTGCCCTGTCAATCATCTCGTCACCGTAAACTGCCCTGTCAATCATCCTGTCACCGTGAACTGCCCTGTCAATCATCTCGTCACCGTAAACTGCCCTGTCAATCATCTTGTCAACGTAAACTGCCCTGTCAATCATCCTGTCACCGTAAACTGCCCTGTCAATCATCTTGTCACCGTAAACTGCCGTCAATCATCCTGTCACCGTAAACTGCCCTGTCAATCATCTCGTCACCGTAAACTGCCGTCAATCATCCTGTCACCGTAAACTGCCCTGTCAATCATCCTGTCACCGTAAACTGCCGTCAATCATCCTGTCACCGTAAACTGCCCTGTCAATCATCTTGTCAACGTAAACTGCCCTGTCAATCATCCTGTCACCGTAAACTGCCCTGTCAATCATCCTGTCAACGTAAACTGCCCTGTCAATCATCCTGTCACCGTAAACTGCCCTGTCAATCATCTTGTCAACGTAAACTGCCCTGTCAATCATCCTGTCACCGTAAACTGCCCTGTCAATCATCTCGTCACCGTAAACTGCCGTCAATCATCCTGTCACCGTAAACTGCCCTGTCAATCATCCTGTCACCGTAAACTGCCGTCAATCATCCTGTCACCGTAAACTGCCCTGTCAATCATCTCGTCACCGTAAACTGCCCTGTCAATCATCCTGTCACCGTGAACTGCCCTGTCAATCATCTCGTCACCGTAAACTGACCTGTCAATCATCTTGTCAACGTAAACTGCCCTGTCAATCATCTTGTCAACGTAAACTGCCCTGTCAATCATCCTGTCACCGTAAACTGCCCTGTCAATCATCTCGTCACAGTTAAAATCCTCCATTCAATCTAATTTGATTTCCTAGCGTTTCGGAGAGAGATGTAGTCGCACGTTCTTCTGCAGTCGTGGGTCTTTCATGCGGAGACTCTCCTCATGTGTTTGTAATATAATATAATATAATGGTGCATTTAAAAGGTAATGGCTAAACATATCTTTACAAAAGTTCACAATGCTGACGCAGATGCAATATAATGTAGACAACGTTGAATAAATACATTTTCGTCAGGTTAGATACTGATAATGAATCACTCAAACCCCTTTATCTAAACCTCTCTATATAACCGGCGGACTCCCGCGTCCTCCATGTCTGTAGATTTTTAACACTTTTCACTCGTGTTTGTAGTTCTAACCGAATCCTCGTCTAACGTGCGATGGGTTGTGGGCGATATTAGCCGTTAGCGTGCGCATCGATCTGCGCTTCGGATTCTGACCGGAAATAGTAGACCATCCGGGTATCTTTGCAACACTCTTTCAACATACTACGATTTGGGACGTACTTATTCTATTTTCGAATACTATTTAGGACGGAGAGTATGCGAATTGGGACTGGGCCATACACTCAGCGATAACAAGCCCCACCCATTTAAAGGGACGATATGATTGGTCTGTTTTCCTGTCATTTGAAATTCTTCTGTCATTGACTTGCTATGGCTTGGCTCTCTGTAACTTCACAGCTAGACCACCAATCACAGAGATTTGAAGGGTTTATTTCCTCAAAAAGATTGAGATGTTTATTGTCAAATTATAAATTCCTAAAATAACATTAGAACTGATGATTTTTTATTTAAAAAGTTACTTTTTAAACTATTATTTAAACATTTGTAAAGATTAATTCTATAACAGTTTAGGCCCACTCTGTGTAGACTGTCAGGACCTTTGAAATGGGCCTAAATGAAATAATTTGGCGAAGTGATATGAAACTAGCCTGGTTAAAAACAGACCCTTCTCAGTCGTAACTGAGTTAGGGTCTGGGGAAGGTTCATTCACAGCTCATTTCCAAAGGGGCGTCACCAACGGACGTCGCTCAAATGCCTCTGTAAGCAATTGGATACATCTTGTAAAGCCCGCCTCAACGTTTGTGATTGGTGCCTCGATTTGGAAAGATTGGAAATGAGTTTGAATGGGCTCTTCGCCAGACTTATTTGCAGAGCAAATCTAAATTTGCCGGAAGTTCGTCTGGGTTTTCCCAGGCTAATATGAAACTGTAATGCGGTCAAGACCTGCCGGGAACTATAGCTGTGCGTTTCCCTGAAAATAATTGTGCACCTTTGAGACAGATCATCAGCCAATCAGAATCAAGCATTTAACAGCCCAATAGTATAAGCCTAAATTAATTATTTTGAAAATCCTATGAAAATCACATTCTATATAATCATAGGAACACATGGAATGAAATTAAAATGACTTTATTCTAGGTGTTGTACATTGAATTACACAGGCAGAGGTGGTGTGGTGCTGGATCTCAAATAATTGTTCAACACACACACACACACACACACACACACACACACACACACACACACACACACACACACACACACACACACACACACACACACACACACACAAACATTTTAGCACAGTCGTCATTTTTAATTGTTTATTTCACAATTTGTTTTGATTATCGTAGTTTTAAATGTACTAATTCATATATTATAAAATGCATTTAGCAAATCTAAATGATGATTATAAAGAAATATCAAATTTCAAAGTTTTATCAAGTTTAAAGTTTCAAATAAAAGGCAGTTTTAATTTGATCTTCATATAACAAAAATAGGTCATAATAAAAATAATTAATAAAAAAAAAAAAAAAATTGAATCTGTTGACCCATGGGACATAAAAGTGTCATAATAAAAACGCTATCTGCAATAAGTTGATTAACTTTTAGAGATAACCTTTACAAACATGGACTGAAAAACACACAACTCCCATTTTGATGGGTTCTTCAAGCTTTTAAATCTTTATGAGCACAAAAGACCTCCATTCTTCCTCATTACTGACAATTTCACACCTTTAATGCCACAGACGTACATCACACACTTCACAAACATTGCAGTAATTATACTCTTCATTTGAAGCCTTTTATCAAATTCTAATAGGCTGCTGTGTCTTGCAAACACACTCTTGTCCACTGCTGTGATGTTAGCAGACTCTTGGCTGGAGAAGTGTGCATCCCTCAGTTACTGTCATCTGCAGTGTTTTCTGTTCCTCCCACCACTTTTCCTCTAGTGATGTCTGAAAGCCTACTCTCTGATACAGTGACAGAAATTTTAGGGACGCACCAATCGAGTGTTCACCGATCATACCGACCCACAGCGTCCAGCAGTTCACTGAGGCTCATGCATTTTAAAACTATTATTCGGTCACTTGAAGAAGACTCAATGATGTGCAACTGTGAAATGCAAGTGTTGTAATTTTATATTTGTTGTTGATTCGTAATTTTGTGACTGTAAATGCTGTCCATTCTTGGCCAGGAGACTCTTTAATTTTTAATCTCAGAGAGACTATCCTGGTTAAATAAAGGTCAAATAAAAAAAGAAAAATTCACGACTGATTTTTTTTAATTGCCGCACGCACAGATTCACACATAAACTCCACTAAATGAGTCTTTTTCTTTTCCACTTCACCCATTCAGATGCTTAGGCCGGTTTTATGTATAAAAATAGAACGGTTAGATGTTCTTGGCACAGTTTCTTGACTTTTCTTTTCAGTTTAGACAATCTGATGGCCTATCAGCTTCTGATTACAAGATAGCAAAATATCCACTGGTTGCACACTTGAAAATCCCAGTGCATTCGGGACCTTAGGTATTGTTCGCCTACTGTTTCATGAATACTGCATTTATCATGGTTTTAGATAACAGTGATAACAGCAATAACAGTTTAACCTTCAATAATGGAACCATGTAGATGTTTATGCTGGTTTGTTGTAAAATAATGGTGTTAAATATGTATGAACCGTAAGATGCCCATTTTCAAGTGGATAATTATGGTAATTCAAGGTACAGTTAGAGGGAAAATAAACTGCAAGTTTATGGTATGTTAAAATGAATTACAAAAAAAAAAACTGAAAGAAAGATTACAAAAAGTGATGCAGGCACAAGTTAAATCAAGCTCTCAAATCTGATGGAAGCGGTTCTTTGGACTTTGGCCAGTGAGTAACCCCCTAGCAACCACCCAGAGTACCATAGCAACCACAAAGCAATGCCATGACAACCACCTATAAATCCTAGCATAGTGGCGGTGAGTTTTGAACAAGCGCACAACACTTTAAAAATCTAGTTGACATAATATAACTCCACATACAGTACAGTACAGTTCAAAGGTTTGGGGTCTGTAAGGGCTTTTAAAATGTTGTTTTTTTTAAGTCTCAGCATGAATGCATTTATTTAAAAAAACAAAAAACAACAACAACAAAAAACAGTAATATTGTAAAATATTATTACAATACATTCCTGGTCAGAATTATTGGCACCCTTGGTAATTATGAACAAAGACGCCTGTGAAAATAAATCTGCATTATTAATCCTTTTAGGGCCAGATCTACTAACAGCTTGCGCCAGCTCAAACACTTTCTGGCGTTAAAAAACTACTGTCAGGATTCATTAAAGACACACAGTGATAAATTAGTGCTGAAAAGGCGTGGACAGGGTTATTTATTGCATGTGCATTTGTACGAGTTTCCCTTTCAGAAGCAAAATTTATGGGAGGAGAGTATTTAAATGAATCATGCAAGGTGAATTTTACTAAGATTTGCGCTTGTCAATTTACTGGTATTTGCGCCATTATTTATCCCCCAAAAAACATGTCTTAAACCAGATCTAATTTGCGGTGCTCTTGGTAGATTGTGTTTGTCGTTATGGAAATGATTCGGCTGTGTCTGTGTTCTTTAATTTCCACGTCATCAGTAGATCACATGCAGACCTACGCTCACGCTAATCAGCCCTGTTTTGTAAATCTGGCCCAAAATCTTTTATTTAAAAACATCACAAAAATCTTTGTAACATCTTTAGTTGATTGGAACTTTTTATTTTATTGCCCTGATGGTGGAAATGGGAATTTTCAATTCTTTAGCTATTTTCTTACTGCCACTTTCTATTTTGTAAAGCTCAACAATCTTTTGTTGTACATCAGAACTATGGTTTGTCGTTTGTTGCACTTTTGTTTTACTCATTATGATGGATGACTAAGGGAATTTGGCCTTTGTGTTAACTCATGTTACTCCTCAGTGTAAAAAAAAGTCATGGCTGGATAATTTCATGTTCACCCTAATGTGAATATGAATGTGAATATAATCGTGGCCAACATGTTTTGGAGAAAAGCATTTATTTCATAATGTGATTTCCCCCCATTTTCAATTATTTTACTTAATTGAAAGGTTAGAGTTTTTTTTTTTTTGAATGAACAATCAAAAGGATCAACAATTCTGATTTATTTTCACATTTTCTTTGATCATATTTACCAAGGGTGCCAATAGTTCTGACCATGACTGTATAATTTTGGCTAAGCTGAATTTCAGCAGCCATTATTCCTGTCTCCAATGTCGCATGATCCTTCATAAATCATTATAATATCCTTTCATCTCAATATGAAAGCCTGAAGTCGGGATGGAGGAACAAGCCACTGGACCATCAACATAACTTCAGCTTAAATCACTCTCAGTGTTTCCCCTACCATTGTTTTGGGGGGGCGGCCCGCCCCCGCAAAACGACCCCCCGCCCCCCCTAAAATGCTGACGAAATACAGTCATAAAAAAGGAATTTAGTGTAAAACGCGGAATTTCACGGAATTTGTAAATTTGAGGAAAAAATAGAAAGCAGTTCAGTACACTTGAAATCAAATCGCGATGTAGACTAGTGTGTGTGAATATTAAAACACAAAGACTATTTAAATACGAATCCTGCATGTTCTGTGTGAATGAATGGTGCCCCGACGCGCAGTTTAATTTACCACACACACACTGAAGCACGTGTGACGCTTGCGCTGTTATTTGGCCTATATGAAGACACAAATGCATGAACTTCCTCTCCAGGCTCTAGATCCACTCTGAAAGTCACTTCGTGATCATTTCACCGCTTCATTTGAGAAAAACTATCATCATGACAAACACACAGAACCTCAAAAGGTCTTCACGGCAACCCGTCAAAATAAAAGTTCGGTTTAACTTGACAGAAATATATTACTGTTGTACATTAGAATTTAGATATATCCCAATGTAATAATACACTAACACTAATCCAAATAAATTATCATCAAAACTGAAATTTTTAAGGAATAATCCATGTTTTAATTTGAACAGTTAGGCTAAAGCTCATTGTGCAGCCAGTTATTTGACAAAAAGTTTATTTAATTTCATATGATTAAAATTGATGATAAATGCTAAAATTTGTGTTTTATGTCTTCATTTTATTACCAGAAAAAACACAACACAGAATTAGTGTGAATTTTTTTTCCATATATATATATTAAAAAAAAATGTTGTATAAGTTTAATGATTCATAGTACATGATTTCAATTAATAATAAAAAACAAATACACCACGTATCCGTAACACGCCCGCTCCGCAACACTAGCAGTCCCCCCCCCCCCCTGAAAAAAAATCCTAGGGGAAACACTGACTCTTAGGCCATTTATATGTTTCTTATTGTTTATATATTTCAGGGTAGACTAGTCTCATTCAATGAATTCTCATTCTCATTCAAGTTCAATGAAAATGTTCAAACCTCAAGCTTTACACACAAATCCATTGATTTTAATAGGGATGGTGCGACTAAATGACGTTGAGGAAAATGGCAAGGGGTTGAAAAACAAAACCGATGCAGGAAAAATGTAAGTGCCTCATCTCGCTCAACAAATCAGCACCCTGTCGAGTCGCGGTGCAGAACTGGTATATATTGTGATGTTCTGTGCTGTAGTCATGGCCAAAATCTTTGTGCGTCTGAAATAGAATACTTCCCTATATAGTATGCGAAAAACGGTATGTTAAAAGAGGAGTATGTCCAAATACATAGTAATCAAAAAACAGTAGTCCCTGGATAACCTACTACTCACTGCGCAATGTGACGTCGGAGTGACATCTTTTCTATGTCATTTATGGACGTCCAATTTCGGTTGTTTTGTAACGCCAGGCGACGTCTTTATTCGACGTATATTCCATGGGACCAAATGTGGTTGTTTTTTCAACATCAAATTTAGACTTCGTTTCTATATAACTTCTATAACTGTAGTCCCATGTTTCAAATGGGTGGAGGACATGTTTTCTGTACCATGTATTTACATTTACGCATTTGGCAGACGCTTTCATCCACAGTGACTTACATTGCATTACACATTTAGATTCCTATCAGTTCTTGCTTTCCCTGGGAATCGAACCCATGATCTTGGCGTTGCAAGCGCCAACGCTCTACTGTTTGAGCTCCAGCATTACACCTTAGTATGCGTCTCCAGTTATCACCTGCTGCTGAGACGATCAAATGGAGTTTTTGGAAAATTATCTTAAATAATTATAAATAATCTGTATTCATATGTATTAATCATGTTGATAACAACAATGTTGATATTTGTAAATAAAAAAATATTGCATATTAATTATGTAAATTTCCTGCACCTGTAATAGACGTCCAAATGAGGTCCAAAAAAATGACCCAGTTCAAAGGTCAAATGTTGAACGTCAACATGACGTCCAAGTTGGGTCATGGTTGGAGGTCCAAATATTGGACCTAGTTTGGACGTCGAATAGAGGTCCAGAATTGGTCATGGACCGACGGACCCAATATAGACACGATCTGCACGTCTATCCGATGTCCAGTGTTTAGTGGGTACTTGTGCCGGGATTCTGAAATGCGCATTCAATGGACACTTTATAATCCCATGAGGCCACAGGAAAGGATTTATGAATGGAAGTGAAGCGACGAAACTGACGCTGGTAGGTCAAATGACAGTAACAAGATGGCGGATGTACTTCCAAATTTCATTTATAACTCGTAATCGTATCTTAATTAATCTAAAATAACAATGCAATGCAATATTCTAAACATAGAGTTCAAATAAAAACTTCTGAAAAGTAGCTAATAGTTTGAAATGTTGTATGTTACGTTGGGATAAAAAAGGGTTTTAGAGTGCACGTTTTTGAAAATGATACTGTTGTCGTCTCTGTGTAAACTACAAAAACACGAATTTATAAAACCTTTAACGTCATGCACATGCGTATTACGTCTTCAGGCAAAAACCTCTTTAACATTTATATGTATTTGTTATAATTGAATTTTCATAATACTACTTCTATTAATAACAGTAAATAAGAAAGGTCACAACTCACTGTAGATTTCCTCCCTGATCATTTTTTTGTCACAACTTTATTCCTATTATCGTCGCTGCCCGATGGTATGTCCAAAACGGTTACTTTTCAGGAAGTGAAAAAAACACCGTAATTCAAAAGCAGTTGAACGTAGCGGTGCCATACTTGGTACGGCATCTTTAAATGTAACCAGTCTTGCCAGTGTAATGATATAGGCCTAATCCACATTTGACCAAAATCGAGTTTAAATGGACATACGTGCATATTTTACAGTAACGGTGGTCGATACGCGTTCTTCCGATCATTAATTAGAATGGCCAAGTCGCGTTTCATATTGACAGATGAATAGGCTACGCTCAGTTTATTAAATAGCCTACGTCTCAGTTTATTAAATACGCTCAGTTTATTAAATGTCTCTTGCAAACTATGAAGGGACAATGAATCAATACACTCATTGCTGAACCCAGGGCCGGGGTGTGCTATGTAGCCTACAAAAAATTACAGCCATTTCTGTTTTTTTCTTTTAAACAAAAAAACAAGCTGCACCCTTTTTTTTACATTTCATCTTTCATTCCGAAATGAACGAAAAAGTACACCGACCCAACATGTATTAGCCTTTTTACCCGTAACGTTATCAATCTAAATTAATCTAGTTTTTCTTTATTTAAATTTCGTTTTTTTTTTCTTTATTTAATTTTCGTTTTTTCTTTATTTAAAATTCGTTATTCTATATTTAAATCTACCCTTTACTGTGTCAGTAATTTATTAGTCAGAAAAATATTAACCTATTAACCTTAAAAGTAGACTATTAACAGACCGTGCGTTAACATCTCCACAATAAACGGTGACAATTACTTCGTCTAGACCATTTACCGGTAAATAACAGTTGTGAATATATTGCGAATATATAATAAACTTGAACAGTTGTCAAAAACAAACATTTGCTGATACTTTACCTCACAGAGTTATTCGGCTATACAATGCTGAGCTTCCAGAGACGCTTAGACCTGCGAGATGCCTCAGGGCGGGAGATACGCGGCGTGATTGACAGCTTTGAAACCAAATGGATATACGTGAAAATCAGATGACATGATTTCACAACTTTTCATTGGTCATTTAGACATGTGAAGCATAGTAGGTGTTTCTCAATGTCAAGGAAGGATCCTCGGAAGCCGTTATTTCGAGGATGCTACGTCATCGACATCCGTCGAAGGACTGTTCCAATGTCGAGGATCCTCAGAATTTCAACCAAGGACTGAGTCCTTCGTTCGAAAAATATCCCATACACAGGAAAGGATGCATATGTGTAGACTTCGCGCTCTCAAATCACCCACAATCCTATGCGCCAGCTTTGCTATCTTGTTCAAAAAATAAAAAAATTCGGACGTTAGCGGAGTCGGAGCAATAAGGGGGCAATATGCTTTTAAATGTAAATATTTACGTTACCATACATTTGTTATAACCGTAGTACATATAAGTAAAGTTTAACGTTTAAATGCCAGTACAAAATACTACCGTATTGATATTACAAATTATACAAATATATACAAATTACGTTATTGATGGCTAACGTTAACTGAACCGGACCTGTCATTTAACAATTGCTTGGTTGCTGTCACCGGCATTTCTTTTATAAATAACTAGTTAAGTTGTACAAAGTAATTTAACATGGTTAGCAGAAGAGAATTCTTTTAAAAGTGTTTAAAATCGTACTGACCCCAAACTTTTGAACGGTAGTGTACATCACAACTTTTTGATCTTTTTGAATTTTTGCAGCGCCAAAAGCGGACCTTTTCGCTGACGTAATGACGCAATGACGTGCACTTGCTAGCCTGTTCCATTTATGTGTTCTCCGAATGCTGAAGAGGAGCCTCGCCTAGCCTCTGAAGGAAATGACTTGGAAGGATCAATCCTGCCAAGGAAGTATCCTTGACATTGAGAAACGGCTACTGTATACTGTAAAAGGTCAATGCAGGCGCTAGCAGACTCAAATGTATTCGTGCTGGGCAATGATTAATCGCGATTAATCGCATCCAAAATAAAAGTTTGTGTTTACATAATATATGTGTGTGTACGGTGTATAATTATATTTTATATATAAATGTACACATATGCATGTATATATTTAAGAAACATTTGCATGTATATACTGTATATATATTTAAACATAATTAATATTATATATAAATATTATATTTTATATATAAATAACATATTTTCTTAAATATATACATGCATATGTGTGTATTTATATATATAAAAAATAATTATACACAGTACACACACATATATTATGTAAACACAAACTTTTATTTTGGATGCGATTAATCGCGATTAATCGTTGCCCAGCACTACTTCTGGATGTGTAATAAATCGGTCAGCATCAGCCCGCCCCTTTTTCCTAATATGGTGTCTGTGTATATCAAATCTAGAGCGGTACGCGCGTAACGCTCTAGAATCTTTGCTGTGTATGTTCAAGCAACTCACTCGTCTCGCACGTTGAGCTGGCAATGTTTTACAGATGGTCTTGAAGTGGTAAGTGGGCAAAGCAACAAATCGGCATTGAATTAGTTATCGGATGATATTAAAAGGTAGTGGGATTATTTGTTGACAAAATCCAAAACCTAACGTTATCAAGGCATCGACTTGTTATTCACGGTTCTTCACGGATCAGGCAGCTAATTCAAATGCAGTGAAAAAAGATAGGCTAGGTTACCCATTCGAAAGCTACAGCATAGTTGTTATACAGATCTCTATGCCCGTGATGTAGGCTTAGAGACAGTACAGTATTTCAATGATTTTACTAAAGTAATGTTACAAATTACATTTGATTTGATTACCTTGTTACATTTCTGTCAAATATTAACCATTTTCAGATAAACGGTGTTAACCTTATTCAGCACTGAAATCTGTCAAACTTCTTTCAAAGTCCTTCATCGCATATTAATATTAAAATAACTTAATTTCAGAGCACCACAAAGTCAGACGTCAGCACCTTTATGGACCTTTAATGTAAGATCGTTCTTAGGTCACATACCAATTTAAAATCATAACATAAAAACTGCAATGGTACTGTTTTTAAAATCATGTGTAGTAGGCCTAAGTGTACAGTTACTCATTACAGCGAGATGGTCTTTCTGCTAGGCCTTAGGCCTGTCGCACCTCCAACGGTGCCTTTGGTGGACTATGCATGGCAGAGGCGTCCTTTTCTCTGAGGCAGGCTTAAACCTGACCGCATACCACACGGTTTTGCTGCAGGGTCTTCAGCTGGGGACCACCGCTCATTGACGTTTCGCCCCTTAACCCAGAACGTCTCATGGTGGCGGGGCAGTGAACAGGGACGTCTCCCTGACACCCCCTGCAGCAAAACCTAACTTGATGTTACTCCCCAAGACTTGTCTCGTCGTTTCAGCCAGAGCCAGTGGCTTGCTTTCTCAGCTTCCTCAGAGAGCTCTTTGGTGGATCTGCTCAGTGTGGCTCCCCGTAGTCCCAGGTCCTTGAGCAAACGTGATATTGATCTGCCCACAAAGCCTCTGGCTCCCACCTCCACCGGGTACAGCCTCACACTCCACCCACTTTCCCTGCACTCCGCAACCAGGTCTGCATACTTCGCCTTCTTTCTCTCGTAGGCAGCTTCCAGACCCTCCTCCCATGGCACTGTCAGCTCGATTAGTATTACTGACTTCACAGCTACAGACCACAGCACCACATCTGGTCTTAAGGTGGTGCTGCATATCTCCTGTGGGAACTGGAGCTGCCTTCCCAAGTCCACTTCCATCTTCCACACCGCCCCTGGTGTTAAAAGCTTGGCAGGTTGTCTCTTGCTGGTATGAATTACGTCTTCCCCCTGCCTAATGAAGTGGATCCTGCATCGGCTCTCTGATGGACTCTGGTTGTTTGCCTCCTGTCGACTTTTCTCCAGCACCTCTGCCAGCTTTCTGAGCACTTGGTCGTGCCGCCATCTGAGCCGCCCTTGTGTCAGTGCTGTTTTACAGCAAGACAGAATATGCTGGAGTGAGGCATTGATGGTCCCGCAGAGGTCACAGGATTGCTCTGTTCCAAGCCATTGGTGGAGGTTTTTAGGGCTCGGGAGGGTGTCGTACGTTGCCCTAATGAGGAAACTGAGCCGAGCCTGTGGGAGTTTCCAGAACTCTGCCCAGCTGATTGCTCGGCTCGTGACACCCTGCCAAGTTGTCCACCGCCCCTGCTGCCCCTGTACTACAGACCTCACTCTGATCTCCTCCTGCTCGATCCTGGTGACCTCATCAACAACAAGGTCCTTCCTCTCCTTCCTGCTTGCCTTGGACCATGGGATGGGTGGCTTGCTCCATCCAAGACCTGCCCGCCCTGTCTGGACCATGCCCACGACTTGTTGATGTTGCAGTCTTCCCATCACCTTCTCCACCTCCTCCTTGGCCCTCCACTTCCTTCCAGTCTCAACTCTGGCATTTGCATCAGCCACTGTCCTGTCGGAGGAGTCCCTTAATTCCATCACCAGCCTTGCCTTCTCCTGCCTATAGCCCAGGGTGATGGATTTCAAGGGTAGCTGGAGTGAGTTCCATCCATACAGGCCAGCAGCTGAGAAGCACCGTGGTAGGCCAAGCCATTTACGGATGAAGGAGTTGGCTTTTGCCTCCATCCGGCTTACGGCTGATGAGGTGACTTCGCACAGCTTCAGAGGCCACATCACCCTTGGGTACAGGGTGAAGTGATAACACCACACCTTGTACTTTCCAGGTAGCTGGCTTGCATCAATCTTGGATAGGCCTTCTGACAGCTGCAGAAGGATGATTTTCCCCATCTCCTTGTCTGAGAGACCAGATGTATAAAGTCTTCCTAGGCTTCGGATGGGCTGATCCACGATGCGGGGGATGTCTTCCCCGCTGATGGTAAAGGTGAGTCTGTCATTTCTCTCCCCCTTTCGCAATGAGAGGCTCCTTGACTTCTGCGGCTTGAACTTCATCCTGGCCCAGGCGATCAGCTCCTCCAGCCTCTTAAGCAGCCTAGATGTACATGGGGCAGTTCGTAGGAGGCAGGTGATATCATCCATATAGCTCCTTAGGGGCGGGAGCCTCTGGCCTGAAGGCAACCGGACCCCACCCACCACTTGCCTTGCCCCGATCAAGATGACCTCAAACGCTGCCACGAAGAGGATGGGGGAAATGGAGCATCCCATTGCAATCCCTACTTCCAGTTGTTGCCAGCCAGTGGTGAACTTCTTCAGTGCAAAGCACATGTGCATATCCTGGAAGTAGTTCATGATCATGGTCCTGATGTTGTCTGGGATGTAGAAGAATTCCAAAGCGTAGGCTATGAGCAGGTGTGGCACTGAGCCATAGGCATTGGCTAGGTCTAACCATATGACATGCAGATCTTTCTTCTCCCTCTTAGTGGTCTGGATCTGTTCCCAAATCATGGAAGCATGCTCTACACAGCCAGGAAAACCTGGAATCCCGGCTTTCTGGCAGCTGGTATCAATGTAGTTGTTCTCCGTGAAGTAGGTGGACATTCTTCTTGCCATCACGGAGAAGAAGATTTTCCCCTCCACATTCAGTAGAGCTATGCTCCTGAACTGCTCGATGGTCTTGGCGTTCTGTTGCTTGGGAATAGAGACTGCCATTGCCCTCTGCCACTCAGATGGTATGGTCTGCTTAGACCAGGTGATTCTCATCAGGGTCCATAACAGCTTCAGCACTCCTGGACAGTTCTTATACAACTTGTACGGTATTCCGTTCGGGCCTGGTGCTGAAGCAGATCTTGCCCGCTGGATCACCTGCCTGACCTCGCTGAGCTTGGGTGGGGATACGTCAAACAGGGCTGATGGTTCTGAGGGTCTAGGCACATACCCTGGCGAGCCTAGGGGGTTGTTCCTTGCTGGGTCACTGTACTGGGTGCGGATGTGCTCCTGTAGTTCTTTTTTGGAGATATCCAAGGTTCCACTTGTCTTCTCCTCAAGGAGTCCACGTGCATGCCGAAATGGATTCCTGAAGAAGTTTGATCTTTCCTTCTCTTTCCTTTTTCTCCGTCTTCTAATGCGTTCTGCCCTCCGCAGGTTAGCAAGGCGTCTTCTGATCTCATCCCAGAGAGCTTTCAGGCCCTCCTTCTCAGACTCCTCTGCCTTCCTCCAACGCTTGCGAACCTTCCTTCTACTTGCCACCAGGTCATCAATCTCTTTCTCCCTCCTTCCCTTTGATCGTATTGCGTCTTCTCTGATGGTCACCTCGCCATACCTGTTGCTGCATTCTTCATACAGGATTTCCCCGAACAGATTTAGCTTGGCTACCGCTGACCCGCGCAGAGCTTTTTGCAGCAGCCCGCTCAGATGTTCGTCCAACTTTCTCCACTCCTCAGCTTCGTTGGCCTTTGGCCACTTGATCTTATTCCTTCGGAGTGGATTCTTCAGGTTCCTGGCCCTTTGGCTCAACTCCGTTCTTGAGTCACTCGGGGGTGCTACTGGGTTCACTTCTTGGGGTTCTTTACCATCCCTTTCTTCCTCCTCCCTTTCACCCTGCCCTGCCTCTGCAACATTGGGCCCATTGGCACTATGGTTGTCAACCCGGCCTTGGATCCCATTTGTCTGACCTGCCCTTACCAGGGCAGTGCAAGGTTGCATTAGGCTACCACCACCGCACTTCTTCTTTCCCATGTGGATGTGAAGTCCCCTCAGAGTTGTTGTTTTTTCCCAGCCGCACCCACACTTCCTTGGGATCTTCTCTTTTGCCGATATCCTTGCATTCGTTACCGTGTGGTCCGTCCTTGTTGGCCCTTCTTTCATCCCGCCTCTCGGAGGGCCGTCGGGTTGTTTTCTTTGTTTCTTCTTTGTAGTAGCCTTTGGGTGTCTTCCTCTTGAAAAACTAGAGGGTAGGGTTACTAGCCCGCCTCTCCCGGTGCAGTCTATCCTGCTGCCACCAGTCTCTCCTGGTTGTCCTCCAGTCTTCCCTGGACTCCAACTGCTCTATTCACAGTAGCCACTGTCTCCAGGAATGCATTACTCATTACAGCGAGATGGTCTTTCTGCTAGGCCTTAGGCCTGTCGCACCTCCAACGGTGCCTTTGGTGGACTATGCATGGCAGAGGCGTCCTTTTCTCTGAGGCAGGCTTAAACCTGACCGCATACCACACGGTTTTGCTGCAGGGTCTTCAGCTGGGGACCACCGCTCATTGACGTTTCGCCCCTTAACCCAGAACGTCTCATGGTGGCGGGGCAGTGAACAGGGACGTCTCCCTGACACCCCCTGCAGCAAAACCTAACTTGATGTTACTCCCCAAGACTTGTCTCGTCGTTTCAGCCAGAGCCAGTGGCTTGCTTTCTCAGCTTCCTCAGAGAGCTCTTTGGTGGATCTGCTCAGTGTGGCTCCCCGTAGTCCCAGGTCCTTGAGCAAACGTGATATTGATCTGCCCACAAAGCCTCTGGCTCCCACCTCCACCGGGTACAGCCTCACACTCCACCCACTTTCCCTGCACTCCGCAACCAGGTCTGCATACTTCGCCTTCTTTCTCTCGTAGGCAGCTTCCAGACCCTCCTCCCATGGCACTGTCAGCTCGATTAGTATTACTGACTTCACAGCTACAGACCACAGCACCACATCTGGTCTTAAGGTGGTGCTGCATATCTCCTGTGGGAACTGGAGCTGCCTTCCCAAGTCCACTTCCATCTTCCACACCGCCCCTGGTGTTAAAAGCTTGGCAGGTTGTCTCTTGCTGGTATGAATAAGTAAGTGTGTGTGTGTAAACATGCTTTAATGAAGTAGACTTCAAAAGCTTTTGAATTTGAGCTTACAGTTCTTTCATCAACCTGTCTTTTACATAAACTTACAAAATAGATACTTTAACTTAGTCCTCAGATAGAGGAGGGTTGCTGCTAGCTCCGTTAAGGTATTTCTGTCCCTCCCAAACTGCATTGAAATGGTATGTTTAGCAGCCAGAATTTAAAAATTTTCAGGGGGAGAAACCCCCTGACCCCTCCTAACATGATCCATATCACCCGTCAGAAAACAATTGCAACGATTGTGCCCCCCCAGAATTTTGGCTTGCATGACGCCCCTGGCTATGTGATAATTGATGTCTCAGATTCGATCTGATTAATATTACTCATTGCAGTTGTTTGATGTGATTGCCTCTTGAACGCTTTTGCATAAAGGTGGTATTCACTGAAGGACATACTCTACCTCTAGCCAAACTCCAGAAAACCTCTTCATGCTGAAGTTCTAAGAGATCAAAATCATGGTTCAAATGTTAAAAGTCAAAGGCGTCTGAAACTGGGCAAATAGAAACAGAAAATGTGTCTCAGTGCTCGTCAACACACGGCCTGTAGGAGGGTCATTGGCATCATGCTCTTTGTATTCAAGATACACTAAGATACACTAAATGCAATTCATATATTCAATTACTTCAATACAACTGTTTTTTTTATTTTAAATTAGCCAATTTAGATTTTTTTTTTTTTTTGGGGGGGGGGGGGGGGGGGCATATTAAGTAAAAAATGTCACCAATTTAAAACCAAATATCTATGGAAGAGGATTAGGGCCAAGCAATAATAAAAAAATAAAACCATCTCGAGATTAAAGTCATTATAATGCGAAATTAAACTCGTTAAATTTCGAGAAATTAATAGAGTTGGGGTACTCGAACTCGGACTCGAGTCCAATTTTAAATGAACTCGGACTTGTCATGCACTCGGATGAATTTGTACTCGGACTTGACACGTACTCGGACATTTTAGACTCGGAAAAATGTCCGAGTCCAGTCGAGTCCGGCACTAGAGGACACAATATTAATCAAAAACGAAACCAAACTACTTGTGTTGTTTCCGCGTTGAGCATTAGCCAATCACAGACATGTATATTAAGCGCATGAACACAGTGGCAAATCAGAGGCATTTTAGAGTCAACATGCGGAGAATTCGCTTAAAATGTATGATCAGAATCAGCACAAGCTTTATCCTTTCGCAAATCCCCTCATAAACAAAGTCTTGACGCGATATAAATGAGAGATTCACTGTGCAGTGTGGACACTTCAGTGTTTATGACGAGAGTTTTAGGGAGAGTGCAGAACGCGGTAAGTGATGGCTTAAAGGGAGCGCTATCGACAATCTAAATAATAGTTTTGTTTTTCATGCTTCTAGAGAACCAGTGGTTACGTTCACACTGTAAATTATAAAGAGTGATAAATGCATTTAAATGTGGGAGTGAATCCGCTAAATTTTAGTCCTGTGAGTCTTGAAATTGCGATGATTGACATAGTAACCATAGCAACATGAGAAAGTGATAACCATAGCAACATTTTGGTGTCTAATAATTTAATGATTTTTGTTACATTTACAATTTAGTCATAAGTTTACATACACCTTTCAAAATCTCCAAAATGGAATTTTTATTTATTTATTAATAAGTAGGATCATAAAAACATTGTTTCTATTTAGTACTGCACTGAAAAAGCTTTTTCACATAACAGATGTTTAATAGCCTAGTCCACAAGACAAAATACAAACACAAAATACAAGACAAATTACTTGATTGTAAATATCATTACCTGACACACAATATTACAATCAAGTAATTTATCTTGTATTTTGTGTTTGTATCCACAACTGTTTTTTTTTTTTTTTTTTTTTTTTGTAATGGTTGTTCATGAGGAAAAATCCTCCAGCTCCTGCACATTATTTGCTTTTCCAGCATCTTCTGCATATTTGACTCCTTACTAGCAGTGACTGTGATTGTGAGATCCATCTTTTCGCACTGGTGACAACTGAGGGACTCATACACGACTATTACAAACCCTGCAAACACTTAGTGATGCTCAAGAAGTCCATTAAGGATGAAACTGGATGTAAATTGTTCTTATTTTGTTGAAAATTTATATTAATTTAGTCCTGCCCTTCAGAGGCTAAAAAAGATATTAGCATGTAAAACAAAATAAGAAAACTTTAAACATCACTATTTGCTCAAAAGTTTCCCCCTGGCTCTTAATGCATCGTGTTGCATTCTTGAGCATTACCTTGCAGATTCTGAAAGATGTACAATAGGTAAACGTATGACTTTGACTATACATTGCAATCATTTTGTAAGGTTTAAAATATTAATTTAAGAGCTCAGTGTTGAGACCTTTCGCCGGAATTTGATTGACAGGCGATCTGACCAATCATAATGCAGATACCGCCATTTTTGTCCGACAAACAAACCAAATCAGTTAGTAGATTAAAGTCAGTGGACTTGAACTTGAAAAATGGTGTGTATTGATATCTTTTTGCAGTTCTGATTTTCATTCATGTTTAATTTGTGCTATAAGAGATTATCAGTTCATGTGCTGCTTGAACTGAGGCCTACACATTAAAGCAACACAAAACAGGATTATTGTTTGAATTTCATAATAATTATAAAAATGTAAAAGATGAGACTTTATTTCATACCAAAAGTAGGCTGCTCTGTCTTGTATGTTGGCGCATTGTCAGTGTCCTCTTTGCTCCGCAATATATTTTTCACTGTGTGAGAACATTTGGAGTGAGAGTGGAACGGCTTGTCGGACGTAGCAACAGTAACTAAGAGGGGCGGGTCTTTGTGAAAGGTCAATTTCAAATCATTTAAATCTTTGTGGACTCGGCTGGACTCGACTCGGACTCAGATGTTAAGGACTCGGACTCAAGTCCGACTCGGCCCTCTTTGGACTCGGACTTGGACTCGGACTCGATTGTCAAGGACTTAGACTTGACTCGGACTCGACAAAGGTGGACTCGGACCCAACACTAGAAATTAACTCGAAATACAATCTTGAGAATAAACTCATTACATTTAGAGAATAAAGTCGTTGTATTTCGAGAAAAAAACTCGTTAAATTTCGAGAAAAAAAAAACTCGAAATACAATCTTGAGAATAAACTTGTTAAATTTAGAGAAAAAAGTCGAAATAATCGTGAGAATAAACTAAGAGAATAAACTAAGAGAATAAAGCATTCGATCAGTGTTCATTGCATAGCTACTGATAGAGGACATGGCAGAGTTGGGTCACTTAGTCAAGCTATATTTTAGACTTTCTTTCAGTAACAAAGAAATACTATCAACTTTAGCTAATTATGACAGAATAATAACTGTCACACTGGACACCAGTAATAAATGGACACCCTCCTATGCCAGTAACTGTTTTTATGAAGTAACTGGCTATTACTTTAGGATCGTTGTTGGTTGTGTACGCCTCCATCCACAGAATGTAACGACTGTAACCTTCTATACAGCCATTAATGGCAATGCCGCACGGTTTTAATTTATCATAGCTGTCCATATGCCAGAGTGCATTTGGGCCAGCGCAAGTGTACTGGCGTCTTCTCAAGCGTCTCCTTCGTCGAAATTCCACACCTTGAGGATCAACAAGTTTAATAATGCGTCTTATGGTATCCTGGGAAACCACGAACCCCTGATGAATCGCGCGTAGGTGAAGCCAGCGATAACCTGGCATTTGTCCACTGGTTTGTCTTTTCATGTTGGACAAAAGCGAGTACATCGCGCAAATTGGACTGATTTTTTCTTCTAAAAAAAAGCTAGTCGCTTGCAAATTCTCTTAAAAGTTCGTATGCTAATTATTATTCTGTCATAATTAGCTAAAGTTGATATTTCTTTGTTACTGAAAGAAAGTCTAAAATATAGCTTGACTAAGTGACCCAACTCTGCCATGTCCTCTATCAGTATGCAATGAACACTGAACGAATGCGTTGTTCTCTACATTTCATTTAGACTTTTTTTCTCATTTTGAGTTTAATTCTCGAAACACGACTTTATTCTGGATAATTAATGAGTTTATTCTCAAGATTGTATTTCGACTTTTTTCTCGAAATTTAACGAGTTTAATTTCGCATTATAATGTGTATGGAAGCCCGTTTCCGCCATAGTTGAGTAAAAAAAAAGATTATCTAAGTCATAATAATGAGAAACTTTCTCGTAATAATGATTTAACATCTCATAATTATGAGAAACTTTCTCATAATAATGACTTAACATCTCATAATGAGAAACTTTCTCGTAATAATGACTTAACATCTCATAATAATGAGAAACTTTCTCATAATAATGACTTAACATCTCATAATAATGAGAAACTTTCTCGTAATAATGAGAAACTTTCTCATAAAATTGACTTAGCATCTCGTAATAATGAGAAACTTTCTCGAAATAATGACTTATTTTCTCGCACTTGTACGCATGCGCAAAGCCGTGGAGCAGAAGGGAGTGCCACGCTAGCGACATCAGCTGGTCAAAGCCGTGTAAATGCATCACAGCAAATATGGCACGCTCTGCAGTGAATAACATTAATGATAAATTATCAGTATATAAGACGGGCTTCCATACTAGATAGTCTTTTATACATTTGTACTATTCATTTGTATTTTTGTGTATGAACAAGCAGCAACACAGAAGGGTTCAGTGTTCTAAAAACGCGGCGCTCAATTGAAAAGAAGTTCAGCTTTTAAAAACACGTCTCAAGACCTTGCGTTTTCCCCATTCCACTGCCCACAGCCCACTTATGTGTAAATGTTCCAAAGTCATAAACATCTTAATTGATATCGTCAGATGAACCTGCACATCAAATATCCTAGACGCATCCGCAAAATACGTGATATATTAACAAATATACCCATATATTTTATGAAGGTGTTACACTTAAACTTAACGAATAAATGTAATAATCCAACTTTAATCTGATAGTTTTGTAAGTTCACGTAACACCATCGGTGTGCACAAGCAGGAGTCCTTCGTTACCATGGTAACCGCCCTGCTTCTGCTTTCCACTTTCACACTTTTTCGTGGGTATGGAAAAGTATGGAAGATACTGATGATTTTTAATTGATGTTATTTTATGATACTACAGATTGCACTTCTTAGTTTACACTGACTTTAATGAAAACAACTGGTTTGCAGATCGTGCCATGTTTGCTGTGATGCATTTACACGCCTTTGACCAGCGGATGTCGCTAGCGTGGCATTCCACTGCTTTGCGCATGCGTAGAAGTGCGAGAAAATAAGTCATTATTACGAGAAAGTTTCTCATTATTATGAGATGTTAAGTCATTATTACGAGAAAGTTTCTCATTATTACGAGATGTTAAGTCATTATTACGAGAAAGTTTCTCATTATTACGAGATGTTAAGTCATTATTACGAGAAAGTTTCTCATTATTACGAGATGCTAAGTCATTATTACGAGAAAGTTTATCATTATTATGAGATGTTAAGTCATTATTATGAGACAATTTCTCATTATTATGAGATACTTAAGTCATTATTACGAGAATGTTTCTCATTATTATGACTTATTATCTCATTATTATGAGAAAGTTTCTCAATATAATGAGATACTAAGTCATAATTATGAGAAACTTTCTCAATATAATGAGATACTAAGTCATAATTATGAGAAACTTTCTCAATATAATGAGATACTAAGTCATAATTATGAGAAACTTTCTCATTATTATGACTTAGATAATCTTTTTTTTTTCTCAACTATGGCGGAAACGGGCTTCCTTAATAATGACTTCTCGAGATGGTTTTATTTTTTTTATTATTCTTTGGCCCTAATTCTCTTCCGTAAATATCTATAGGAAACTTATATATTCAACGTTTTTTTACATGATACCACAATTGTTTGATTAACATTAATGAAACAGACAGCCTATATATAGGCTATTAATACATACTGTAGGCTACCGCACAGATCTAATATAATGTTACGCATCAGATGTGTTTCCCCAATAGTCAAAGCAAAAGTTCCCTTAAGACATAACAGATAATATTTCTGTGAATACTTGCAAAGACAGATATTTTTAAATACTGTAATTCTGTGTATATGTGTTTATCGGGATCACATTTTTGCCGGGATCACACGGCATTTTTCACGGACAAAAAAAGGGTAGCCTACTCCTCCTTTAGAAAACGTACAAATAAAAATAATTTTAGATGTTTAATTGCTTTGGAGCATTGGGATCACTAGACGAGGGCTTGATGAACTCATTTTTATGAAAACCTCAAATTCATTAAAAATATTTAATTTTCACTTGTTTTGCCTGTATAGCTCGTAATTTCTTGACAGCACATGTCACATATTTTACTTAAGGTTAGACCACAAGACATTTTGTGGACTTTGAGGTGAAAATGGTATTAGATTTTTTCAAAACCAAATGAAACTAACATGATTACACTTCTGAGAATGTGGCGCATTAAATTTTCTTTATCTTGAAGTCTCTTATTTGTCATTGACCCAGAAACATGTCAAACGGTGGGTATTCTTATACTGTCTTTATGCCACAGCATGATTTTAAAAAATCCTACGCAAAGCCCAAAAGAATTTGCCTACTCACCTAGTCATTAATATAGAGTTTGGCTGCTTTTAAAGTAAGAGATCTGCATAGGACCTGTGGAAAATGGACTTCATTTATGGCCTTTAGAAAAGCCTCAGTTGCATAATGACAAATATGAACAGATTTAGTCATAAGTGCACGCTAGCATTCAACAAATGTACCTAATGGGATTCAACGAATAAAACTGGCGTAAATAATTGAGCTCAGAGCTGTGGCGTGATAAGTGGATGAGAAATACGACTGTGGGGTTTAGGGATCCTGATTTTCAGGTTCAGTGCTTTTTAGTTCTTATAGGTCATGCAGAGGAAATTACACCTATGAGACTGTATTTCAACATGATTTCAGACAAAATCGTGGTTAGTGCACATGTACACTACCAGTTGTAATTTAGTTTTAATTTTTGGTTGGTATTGTTATATTATATTTATTTATCTTCTATAAATTACCTGTTATGATTGACAAAAACACCTGCATGCTAACAGATAGAAAAATATCGATTAGATTTCCCATTCATCGCAAAGTTGCTAAGTAACTGCATGGAACTTTTTATTTGTCTTTTTTATTTATCCTCACTGCACAAATTATTATTATTATTATTATTATTATTATCATCAGTGTGTTAGTATATAGTGTTATTATATAGTCTCTGTGTTTTTTTTTTACTGTTGTCTCGCCTATCTCAATTTTGCAACTTTATATTGTCTAATGTTACTGTCTCCTTAAGACACTTTGCAAAAACAATACTTTCTTATTTGTCTTATTCTCCGAAACATCCTGATAACATGAAAAAAAACCTTCAGAACCAAAAGTGTGCAAAAAACTTTTTTTTTTCATAGAATAAATCATATAGCAAGTTTACTTTTAACACAAATTTTCTTCTTTTAAGCAATAATCTATAATTTGATTACATTAATGAAAATGAGACGGACGCTGATTGTTCTGGGAAATGAGATCTGGTGTAAAACATCTGCTCAAACTGAACCCTTACAAGCTCCAACAGGTAACAAAATATGCGTTAATTTATTCTTCTGTAATTGTTACTCTGATATCAGCAGAGTTTTATATTATCGCGACAATTAGAGATTGATCCGTGTTAGATATAGAGCCGGGTCGCTAAATACCCAAAAGATTGGCGAAACATTTGTGCATTTAATGGTTAAAAGTTGAACACTTTATTTTAATGGTTGACATTCTGTTGACTATACTGTAAGTAACTTTGCATCTAGTCAACTAATTCCCTTTAGAGTAGTAGTAGTATTAGTAGATTGTCTGCTTAATATCTGCATGTCAACTGTTAGAGTACTCTTAAAAATAAAGGTTCCGGGGTTTTCATAGAACAGTTCTTCAAAGAACCTTTTTTTTCAGTATAAATAACCTTTTGTGGAATTGAAAGGTTCCATGGATGTTGGAGGCTCTTCATAGATCCATAGATCCCGATAATAAAGAACCGTTATTTTCACGAGTGTAGTAGAGTAGTAGACTGTCTGCTTAATATTGGCTAACACTTTATTTTGATGGAGTTCCAATAGACATAATAAGTAACTTTTTATTTTTATTTTAAGTGCATGTCAACTTCTAACTCTAACGCTTTATTCTACTAACCCTACCCCTATAGTACTACTAATTCACAAGTTCCTTTGCTCATATAAACTTTAAGCAAATAATGTTAAGCGTATTTGGCTTGCTGTCCACAATGGAGGGGCTCAAGGAAGCAGCTTCACCTCGAGCTTAGATAAACTCAAGAGAATAATCCATCAGCCGGAAACTGAAGCCTCGCGGGAGCCGCCATTGTAGCAGAACTTCACCTGCTGTTAGCATTCCATTGACTCCCATTCATTTTGGCGTCACTTTGACAGCGAATAACTTTACATCTGAGGCGTCCAAAGACTTAATTTGTCCATTATTTATTTCTAAAGAAACACGACAATGTATAAAAGGCTCCATTACTTTGTATCTTACGTTATGGCCCCATAGAAGCCGTTTTTGTAAAAATAGGCTAACGATTGCGTCATAACCACGCGACTCTCTGTCGCACAGTAGAGAAATTACCGTACAAACAGGAGGAGAAGCTCGCAGGCAATCTTTTATCTTTTACAATCTTTCACTATGAGGCAATCGGGGGGACATGGAGGCATAAAGTCAAGGGAGAAGCCCATAGATAGAGAGTCCATAAAAGCAACGGGACAAAATATTTCAACGTTTTTGAGGAATTGGAAATAATTCCGTATGTGGCAAGTGAATACATATGAAGTAACATTTATCCACGAACTTTAAATAATTTATCTACTTCATTAAATAATGAAGTATGGGTAACGGGGTATACCTATATTAATGGGCATAATATTAATTATCAGGAAATTATATGAATACAGGCAATGTCATGATGATATAAACGACGGGAAGCAAATGGCAAGTGGAACAGTTTAATGGTAGATGTGAAGGCAGTACAGGCAGATGGAGAAAAGGTGACACAGGGACTTCGGTGGTCAGGATCCGTGGTGAAGTGAAGAGGTGCGGTGATGGTGAGACGACAGACGAAAACCCAGCGACGAAGACGAAGACAAGGAACAGGAACACAAGGCAGGAACAGGATAACTGGAACACCACACGGAGGACATCAAACAATGATCTGACAAGGATGATAGAACAGCGGTAAGTATAAATAGAGTGGTGAGATTGATTGCAGCTGGTGAAGTGGATGAGGATCAGCTGAAGCAGATCAGGTGATGTCATACACTCACGCCCACTACACACGTGCATTCATACCACAACATAAACACGAGACGAGAAGGAACAGAGAATGTGTCTACCGTGACAGTACCCCTCCTCCTAAGAACGCCTCCTGGCGTTCCCAGACTCCTTACCCTGTCGATTGTAATCATCGATGAGGGAGTGATCCAGTATGTCCCTAGCAGGCACCCAACTTCTCTCCTCCGGACCGTAACTCTCCCAGTCCACCAAGTACTGAAATCCGCGTCCTCTCCGCCTAGAGTCCAGTATGCGATTAACCGAATATGTGGTCTCCCCATCTACGAGTCGCGGTGGGGGAGGAACCGGGACAGGCGGATTAATGTGAGAATGAAACACGGGCTTAATCTTAGATACATGGAAGGCGGAATGGATCCTCCTGTACGCAGGAGGTAATTTGAGGCGGACTGTCACCGGGCTAATGATCTTGGTGACAGTAAACGGGCCAATAAATTTGGGAGCAAGTTTATTAGATACGGAGCGAAGAGGAATGTTCTTGGTTGAAAGCCACACTTTTTGACCCACGACGTATACGGGAGGCTTAGACCTGTGGCGATCGGCCTTAGCCTTAGGGCGCGCCCCCACCTGGAGTAGAGTCTCACGGGCTCTAGTCCAGGTGCGGTGACACCTCTGAACAAAGGCGTGAGCGGAGGGGACCGCGACCTCGGATTCCAGACTGGGAAAAATTGGTGGCTGGTAACCTACGCTACACTCAAACGGAGATAGGCCCGTAGCCGACACTGGCAACGTGTTGTGGGCGTACTCCACCATGGAGAGTCGTTGACTCCAAGAGGAAGGATTCTTGGAAACCAAACATCGCAACATTCTCTCCAAATCCTGGTTGGCTCTCTCGGTCTGACCATTGCTCTGGGGATGAAACCCTGAGGACAAACTCACAGTCGCCCCCAGTAATTTGCAAAACTCTCGCCAAAATTTGGACACGAACTGGGGTCCCCTGTCGGAGACCACGTCAATCGGAAGGCCATGTAAACGAAAAACGTGATCTACGACTGTAACCGCTGTCTCCTTAGCTGAGGGTAATTTGGGTAAGGGAACAAAATGGGCTGCCTTCGAGAACCGGTCCACTACAGTCAAAACGACTGTGTTACCCTGAGAGGGTGGGAGGGCGGTGACAAAATCTAGTGCGATGTGGGACCAGGGTCTCGAAGGAACCGACAGCGGCTGAAGTAACCCGTCTGGAGGTCGATTGGAAGTCTTACCAATGGCACAAACCGAGCAAGCCAAAACAAAATCGTGAATGTCGCGAGCCATAAGTGGCCACCAGAATCGTTGCTTGACTAAAAAACTAGTGCGATTGACTCCTGGATGGCAAGCCACGTTGGAGTTATGACCCCACTGGATAACGTCGGACCGTAATCCCTCCGGAACAAACAAGCGATTCGGTGGGCACCCGGGCGGAGGCGTTACCCCTTCTAAGGCCTTCTTGACCTTCGATTCGACCTCCCATGTGAGTGTGGAAACGAATAGCATTTCCGGCAAAATGTACTCGGGAGTAGACGGGCGTTCGGAAAAATCAAATATGCGGGATAATGAATCGGGTTTGATGTTCTTGGAACCCGGACGGTATGAAAGAGAAAAATTGAAACGACCGAAAAATAATGCTCACCGAGCCTGCCTGGAGTTCAATCTCTTGGCGGTTCTAATGTATTCTAGGTTCTTGTGATCAGTCCAGACAATAAAAGGTACCCCCGACCCTTCTAACCAGTGGCGCCATTCCTCCAACGCTAACTTAACAGCCAACAACTCTCTGTTACCAATGTCGTAATTGCGTTCGGCTGGAGATAAACGATGAGAAAAAAACGCGCAGGGATGCATTCTGTCATCTGTGGAAGAGCGTTGGGACAACACTGCGCCTACTCCCACCTCTGATGCATCGACCTCCACCACGAACTGACGTGAAGAATCAGGGGTAACAAGGATAGGGGCTGAAACAAAGCGGCCTTTCAGTTTGGAGAACACAGCTTCGGCTGTGTCTGACCACCTGAACGTCGTTCTGGGAGAGGTCAAGGCAGTCAGAGGCGCGACTAGTTGGCTGAAATTGCGAATAAAACGCCGGTAGAAATTGGCGAATCCCAGGAACCTCTGCAGGGCCTTGCGGGAATCTGGGCTTGGCCAATCTACCACAGCCTTGATCTTCTCAGGGTCCATCCGCACTCCCTCAGACGAGACGATGTACCCTAAAAAGGGGACCGACTGTGCATGAAAATCGCATTTCTCCGCCTTGACAAAAAGCCCATTCTCTAGCAACCTCTGAAGCACTCGTCTGACGTGTTGCACGTGTTCCTGGAGAGAAGAAGAAAAAATCAATATGTCATCCAGGTAGACATATATGAACTGATCGATCATATCTCGCAACACGTCATTGACCAGTGCCTGGAAAACTGCCGGGGAGTTGGACAGCCCGAACGGCATGACCAAGTATTCAAAGTGCCCCCTGGGGGTGTTAAACGCAGTTTTCCATTCATCCCCCTCCCTGATGCGAACCAAATGATAAGCGTTACGTAAATCCAAATTTGTGAAGATGGACGCTCCCTGCAACCTCTCGAAGGCTGAAGACATCAACGGCAAAGGATAAGTATTCTTTACCGTGATGTTATTCAGCCCTCGGTAATCAATACAAGGTCGCAGAGAACCGTCCTTCTTCCCCACAAAAAAGAACCCCGCCCCCGCTGGAGAAGAGGAAGGGCGAATGAACTTAGTTGCTAGAGAATCAGAAATATATTTCTCCATAGCCTCCCTTTCTGGAATAGAAAGTGAATATAACTTGCCTTTAGGCGGAGACTTACCTGGCAGTAAATCTATGGCACAGTCATAGGGACGATGCGGAGGAAGAGAAGCAGCACGAGACTTACTGAACACCTCCTTCAGGTCCAGGTACTCCGCGGGCACGTTAGACAAATCCCCTGCTTCCTCCTTAAACACAGAAACAGGCACAGACAGACAGGCAGACACGAGACAAGACTTATGACATTCCTTGCTCCACTCCAGTACTGATCCATGGTGCCAGTCCACTCGGGGGTTGTGATGGATGAGCCAGGGATGTCCGAGGACGACGGGTGCAAGGGGTGAATCCATGACATAAAATGAAATAGTCTCAGAGTGGTTGCCGGAAGTGGTGAGGGTAATGTCTTCAGTGCAAAGGGAAATGGTGGGGAGTTCTTGTCCGTTAAGTGCATGAACTGCAATCTTGTGAGTGAGAGGTCTGAGGGGAATCTGAGGTTTCAGTGCGAAAGTGTGGTCCATAAAATTACCTTCAGCCCCAGAGTCCAGAAGTGCGTGGCAGTCGTGTTGTTGGACTGACCACCTTAGTCTTACCGGAAGGAGTGTGGAGGTAGATGTAATCGATGATGAGGTCTTCCTAGCGGAGATCCCACCCGATAGTAGCCTCAATCTTACTATCGGGCTTGGCCTTTTCCCGGGCAGTTGTATGCGTAATGTCCCGGTCCTCCACAATACAGGCAAAGGCCCTGGGATCTCCGCCTCTCCTTCTCCTCCCGGGAAAGCCGAGCTCGACCCACCTGCATGGGCTCGGGATCGTAGGCGGGGCTGACCACGTCCCTGCCGCTGGATCGTGGAATGTCGGTCCCTGCGAAGGTACGGGTGGACGGGACTCGGCGCTCGACCCTAGACAGCCGAGCGTCCACCCGCAGAGCTAAGTCGACCAGACCGTTCAGAGTGGTGGGTAGATCCAGGGCGTAGATCTCCTTCTGGACGTGGTCAGCCAGCCCATGCAGGAACATATCCCACTGCGCCTCCTCGTTCCAGCCGCACTCTGCCGCCAAGGTCCGAAACTCTATTGAATAATCGGAGACCGATCTCTCTCCTTGCTGTAGTTCAGCTAGTCTTCTGGCTGCCTCCCTTCCTGAGACAGCCCGGTCGAACAGCTTCTTCATCTCGGCGGAGAGGGTCTGGAACGAGGCGCAGCATGGGTGTTGATTCTCCCACACCGCCGTTCCCCAAAGCGCCGCCTTCCCAGTCAGCAGGGTGAGGACGAATGCCACTTTAGCCATCTCAGTGTCAAACGTACGAGGCTGTAAGGCGAAATGCATGGTGCATCGGGTCAAAAATGCTCTGCAGAAGGCTGGCTCACCAGAATAGTGCTCGGGGACCGGAAGACGAGGCTCGGACTGGGAGGGTCTCTCTGGTAGTGTGGGAGGAACGACCGGTGTGGGCGGCGCAGTGGGACCTTGTAGGCGTTGGATCTGCTGGGTGAGCTCGGACACCTGCGTCACCAAAGCCTGTACTGCGCGACCCGTGTCTCCGATCTCTCTCTGCTGAGAGTCCATTCTTCTGATGCTATGGTGAATAAATTCCTCCATCGACCTCTGTGACGCACTCGCTGCTTGCCTTTCCTGGTCAGATCGTTCTATCATGATGATATAAACGACGGGAAGCAAATGGCAAGTGGAACAGTTTAATGGTAGATGTGAAGGCAGTACAGGCAGATGGAGAAAAGGTGACACAGGGACTTCGGTGGTCAGGATCCGTGGTGAAGTGAAGAGGTGCGGTGATGGTGAGACGACAGACGAAAACCCAGCGACGAAGACGAAGACAAGGAACAGGAACACAAGGCAGGAACAGGATAACTGGAACACCACACGGAGGACATCAAACAACGATCTGACAAGGATGATAGAACAGCGGTAAGTATAAATAGAGTGGTGAGATTGATTGCAGCTGGTGAAGTGGATGAGGATCAGCTGAAGCAGATCAGGTGATGTCATACACTCACGCCCACTACACACGTGCATTCATACCACAACATAAACACGAGACGAGAAGGAACAGAGAATGTGTCTACCGTGACAGGCAATGGTAGAAAAAAAAAACATCTCAATGTCAATCGCGGTTAACGTTACACCGCTACTAGAAGATTTACAACTGTCAGACAGGTTGCTCACGTCACATCTACGCTCAGTTTGAGTTTGACGAAAGTGAGTGCTGCTAATGGGCTTCACTTTTCTCCGTTGAAATCAAGGGGGTCGCTGTGTCCATTTCTTTTACTGTCTATGGATAAACCCCCAGTGGGACTACTAATGCTTGGATGATGATAATGGTAGCAAGATGCCTAAATTATGTTGGAGTTGGGGAGGTGGAGGAATGCCAGAACAGCTGATGCCAGAGCGAGGTGAGCGGCTGCTTATATGCTCCGGCTGTTAATTGAAAGATTAGATGGGTTCACTCCTCCCGAAATTACATTGTGAACTTCACTACCCAACTAATACCCTAATGAGAGTTATCTGACTCTAAAAGTTGCTTTGGATAAAAGCATCTGCTAAATGAACCACTGTAAAAATGTAAAATAGCAAGAAAACCCTGTTTTCCATCATATGTCGACTTTAAAGCTGTAATGTGTGATGTAGACAGGCCTCGGCTGTTTTCCCCCTGTCTAGTGCGGCGTATCATTCCACATTTCCTCTCTCTGAATCACACTCTCTAATGTGTCTCTCTCATTTTCTGTGAACAGAGGATTACCGGCATTGATGCCTGGAAAATGCAAGGGCTCATCAGAGCTGTTTATGAAGTCGCTTTCTCAAGCTTCACATCATAACAGCTCCAGGGCAAACATCTCCAAACTTTTGACTGGGTCACTGTGAAGAACAGCATCTGAATCTGCTCACTTGTTTGAGAGGTTGCCAAGAATCCCAGAGCGAGATATGTTCTTCAGTTTCCACTTGGTCATGCCTCATAACCACATTTCATGACTTTAATGAGCTCATTACAGTGGGCTGGCTTCATAAGAGACACGGCTCACATCGCCCAGAGCGCTTCTGAATGGACATTACTGCGACCACCTAGATAGCAAACAATGTGCGCAGATGTAAGGGATATTCACTCATGAATATTCATGCTCATATTCAAACCATTTACTGATAAACAGATTCAGATTTAACACTTAAATGCATGAATCCTTATTACATATTAGGTTCTTTATCAGCCCGGATCTATACCTTACACAGATGGATCTCTAACTGCCATGATAGTATAAAACTCTTCTGATATTTTAATAATATTACAAAAGAATTTCGTTACCTGATGTCTACCTTTAAATAATGAATGAGAGGAAGGGTAGTGAATGACATCCCGGGTCGATAAAGACCCAAGGCATGCATTTAAAGGTTAACTATAAAACTATAGTTTGATTGAGTATTCTGATTGATAATCAAAGTTTTTTTGGACTTATTGTGTACATACATATTTTTTACATTGTACTAATACCTGCATGTAATTACAGCTGTAATTAATTTATGTAAATACATTTGTAATTACACAGTTGATCCTTCCCTTACACCTTAACCCACCCTTAAACCGACCCATACCACCACAACTGACCCTAACCTTACCCGTATCACACACACCTGACCCTAACCTTACCCGTATCACACACACCTGACCCTAACCTTACCAGTATCACACACACCTGACCCGTATCACACACACCTGACCCTAACCTTACCCGTATCACACACACCTGACCCTAACCTTACCCGTATCACACACACCTGACCCTAACCTTACCCATATCACACATACCTGACCCGTATCACACACACCGGACCCTAACCTTACCCGTATCACACACACCTGACCCTAACCTTACCCGTATCACACACACCTGACCCTTATCACACACACCTGACCCTAACCTTACCCGTATCACACACACCTGACCCTAACCTTACCCGTATCACACACACCTGACCCTAACCTTACCCGTATCACACACACCTGACCCTAACCTTACCCGTATCACACACACCTGACCCTAACCTTACCCGTATCACACACACCTGACCCTAACCTTACCAGTATCACACACACCTGACCCTAACCTTACCTGTATCACACACACCTGACCCTAACCTCACTCGTATCACACACACCTGACCCTAACCTTACCTGTATCACACACACCTGACCCTAACCTTACCAGTATCACACACACCTGACCCTAACCTTACCCGTATCACACACACCTGACCCTAACCTTACCCGTATCACACACACCTGACCCTAACCTTACCCGTATCACACACACCTGACCCTAACCTTACCCGTATCACACACACCTGACCCTAACCTTACCCGTATCACACACACCTGACCGTAACCTTACCCGTATCACACACACCTGACCCTAACCTCACTCGTATCACACACACTTGACCCTAACCTTACCCGTATCACACACACCTGACCCTAACCTTACCAGTATCACACACACCTGACCCTAAGCTCACTCGTATCACACACACCTGACCCTAACCTTACCAGTATCACACACACCTGACCCTAACCTCACTTGTATCACACACACCTGACCCTAACCTCACTCGTATCACACACACCTGACCCTAACCTTACCCGTATCACACACACCTGACCCTAACCTTACCCGTATCACACACACCTGACCGTAACGTTACCCGTATCACACACACCTGACCCTAACCTCACTCGTATCACACACACCTGACCCTAACCTTACCAGTATCACACACACCTGACCCTAACCTTACCCGTATCACACACACCTGACCGTAACCTTACCCGTATCACACACACCTGACCGTAACCTTACCCGTATCACACACACCTGACCCTAACCTTACCAGTATCACACACACCTGACCCTAACCTTACCAGTATCACACACACCTGACCCTAACCTTACCAGTATCACACACACCTGACCCGTATCACACACACCTGACCCTAACCTTACCCGTATCACACACACCTGACCCTAACCTTACCCGTATCACACACACCTGACCCTAACCTTACCCATATCACACATACCTGACCCGTATCACACACACCGGACCCTAACCTTACCCGTATCACACACACCTGACCCTAACCTTACCTCTATCACACACACCTGACCCTAACCTTACCAGTATCACACACACCTGACCCTAACCTTACCCGTATCACACACATCTGACCCTAACCTTACCCATATCACACACACCTGACCCTAACCTCACTCGTATCACACACACCTGACCCTAACCTTACCCGTATCACACACACCTGACCCTAACCTTACCAGTATCACACACACCTGACCCTAACCTTACCCATATCACACACACCCGACCCTAACCTTACCCGTATCACACACACCAGACCCTAACCTTACCAGTATCACACACACCTGACCCTAACCTTACCCGTATCACACACACCTGACCCTAACCTCACTCGTATCACACACACCTGACCCTAACCTTACCTGTATCACACACACCTGACCCTAACCTTACCCGTATCACACACACCTGACCCTAACCTTACCCGTATCACACACACCTGACCCTAACCTTACCCGTATCACACACACCTGACCCTAACCTTACCCGTATCACACACACCTGACCCTAACCTTACCCGTATCACACACACCTGACCCTAACCTTACCAGTATCACACACACCTGACCCTAACCTTACCAGTATCACACACACCTGACCCTAACCTTACCAGTATCACACACACCTGACCCTAACCTTACCAGTATCACACACACCTGACCCCAACCTTACCCGTATCACACACACCTGACCCTAACCTTACCAGTATCACACACACCTGACCCTAACCTTACCAGTATCACACACACCTGACCCTAACCTTACCCGTATCACACACACCTGACCCTAACCTTACCAGTATCACACACACCTGACCCTAACCTTACCAGTATCACACACACCTGACCCTAACCTTACCCGTATCACACACACCTGACCCTAACCTTACCAGTATCACATCTCAACAGCAGCACAAGTGTTTTATAATACAACCTGAACACAATAAATATATTGTACTTATTTTTTTTATGTAAGTACATAATACTTAAAGCCACTTAATATAAAGTGGGACCAAAATGTTTTAGAAAAAAATTGAAAGAATACTTTTGCATTTTAAAACCTGAAAGCTCCAGGCGCCATTCATTGTAATGGCGAATAAGAAAGAAATACAGTTTTGGAATGACATGAGGGTGAGAAAATGATGACAGAATTTGAATTTTTCTGTGATCTGTACCTTGAAATAAACATGGAGTTCAACCACCTCCTGTTAAGGAACCGATACAAGAAGGAACATTCTGACCAGCTCACTGTTCTTAATGCGGATCTCACTGGAAGAAGTCAGATGACTCAAACTCCATGTGAATCAGCAGCTCTGTAATTGGTCTTAGTGGATTTAGATTTACCAGATAAGTGGTTCATTAAATCAGGCCGCGTTTGAACCTGCTCAATCACTGGTGCAGTAACGGCCTTCATCACACCGTCTGCTAGTGTAAGATTCACAACTGAGGTAGCAAATGCAATTATCCTGACTGACCCATTAATAACTGCTACATAATCTTCTGATTTGAGCATTTTCCATCCTCATGAGTTATTTTCCAAAAGTCAGTCAGCAATTTAATTCAGCTTTTTGGCCCCAAGGGAAACAACATCAAAACAGAGCTGGCCGTCTGGCATGAATGTTCTTAAAGATTGATTTATGACCGGCTCCTTAAGCCATCAGCACAGCTTTGATCTTTGACCATATGTGATATTTCACGCTCCCATAGACCTCTCTGTCCATATCAACAACCCCGCCAAACTTAATAACTGTATCGTCACATTATTTTACGACATCGATCTTTTATTTCCAATCCTCTGCCTTTCTACGCCAAGGTCAAGTGTCAGTTCAAGGCGACAGACCATTATTAAATTTGTCAAATGGTTATTACCTTACATGCCATAAATGGGGTTTGCTAAGGCAAACATCGCTATTACTGATTGTTCCTGAAACTTAAGGCACTTTTATGTCTCATGGGTTGATTTTTTCAAAGTCACCATAAAATCAAAATGGAATTTTTTATGGAATATTTCAGTATTTATTATAAATTATTTATTCGTGCACCATTAGTATTATTTATTTTTTATTAATGTGCCCTTGTAATCTTTAATCAAAATAACTTCCCCTCCCTCTTGCAGTAACATCTCTTCTCTTCTCTGATGAAGTGTTTATTGGTGTGAGCGGGAAGGACAACCTGTCACTCTCATGAAATCACAGCAATAGCAAACTACAATGACCCAACAACCCAATCAAGTCCTGCCATACTGAACTTTTTTTCTTGTTTGAAAAGCTGTTTCACTTGCACATACACATAAACGCCCGGACAAAAAAAAGTCCCTGTTTGGATTTAAATAGGCAAATGCTTAAGAGTCTATGATTGGATCATTATTGCTGTGATGTTTCTAGCATGTTATGTGTTTGGCAACAGTTCTTTTAAACATAATTGATGGAGTGTGCAGCTTTTCATTTATTAAACAACATGGCCATATTCCAGGATGACAATGTCAAGACTCATCAGGCTGAAATTGTGAAAGAATGGTTGGGATGGAGCATGAAAAAATAATTTCCAATTTATATTTAAATGTATTTACTTTGATTATCCTAGTTATCTACAACAGTACTTTGTATTCTTTTCCTCAAACCACCAAGTTAGGCATTCTGTCCAGACTTACTTTCTCGCTCCTCGTGTAAAAAAAAAACAATTGGTAAGAGAGCATTCATGTTTAAAGCCCTATTAGACTGGAATAATTTGCCTGTAGATATTAGATCCATTATTACACTTCGGTTGTTTAAACAATCTTTATTATTTTATTTTAAAGTAGATTGCACGTGCTATCATTGAAACTGTTGTTGTAGTTATGTGTACTGTTGCTTATAATTTTTTTTTTTTTTGTTCTTTGGTGTTTTGTTGTTTGCCTGTTTTCTGATGTATTGTTAATTGTAATTTTGTTATGTTCTTTTAAGTTGTAATTGTGTTTCATTGTAAGGACCCCCTCGAAAACGAGATGATACATCTCAAGGGGTTAATCCTAATAAATTCTAATCATTTTCACACATGAATTGGCAACTCCAGACCTAAAATTCATTGAAAGTCTTTCAGGATGTGCTGGACGAGACCTTACAGGGTCTTGCAAGATCTTCCACAAATTGATGCACCTCTTGATGAAAATAAATGCTATTTCCATCAAGACATGCATCAATTTTTGGCCAGGATGTAAAAGCGATTTAAATTGATTTCCACTTGACTACTTTTCAAATGCCTATGTATATTTTGCTCTGAATATACAAATGAAAATGTTTCTTTATAGATTTTATTGTTTTACTCTTGTCTCAGACCCAGACATTTAATCTGAAACTGAAAATCCATTATAAAAATGAATAATGGTCAAAACTATGATAATCTAAACAAGTAGAAAAATAAACCATTTCAACATTAATTTCGTTAAAATAATTTCTTTTAAAAATGACCGTCATTTCCACAACACCAAACTATTCAGTCCCTAATGTACAGTAGTTGTTTTTTTACCTTTTAAAAACGAGTGTAGGCCTACTTACCAAGTAAGACTAGTGTCAGTGAATTAACTGATATATTTGCAACATGAAACGTGAAGAAAAAACAATAACAAAGTAAATATGTCTTTATCAGATATAATAATTAGATAACATTTTGCATCCACTCAAGATGTAATTTAGTAAAAGTATGCAAAGAGTGTGACAAAAGGTAATTGTTTGTATGCTAGCTGTGAAATTAGCCTTAGCAAGACAATAGCCATTTCATAAAAAAAGTCATTTCCACAACAGTCATTTCCACCATGGTATAGTATTAAACAATGCATAATTTGAGCTAATGTGCTTCATTTGCAAACAAGCTGTACTAGTCAAAAATGCTGTAATTGTACATAAAACGCTATCTGTTAAATTAGCCTTAGCAAGACAAAAGCAAGACATTTCCACAATGGAATGGCATTAAACACAATACATAATTTGAGATGTCATCATCATTACCCATATCGTACTGTATCTAGAAACCAGATTGAGACTTGAAGGTGGGATCTTTTGACTTGAGCTTGTAAGCAGTTACGCTAATCAGCCACATGGCAGCATACTAAAAAACACTGTTCATCACAGACAGGCATATACCGCTCGTCTTTTGGACAATATGGAGATTTACTGTAGTTAATTACCACTGGAGCACCGCCACTAAGCAAGCCACTGAATCACTCAGATGGGTTGATGGAGCTTAGCTTATGCTCGGCTCTTTCTGTTCCATCAGGTCTGGTTGGCACTGACCTCGCTGGCACTATCTCTCAGGTTAATGTGTGTGATGAGACAGACACAGAGAAGGGTTTTTCTCTGAGTCCACACCGCTAAAGAGGGTTCAATGCCAGAGGTAGCAGTCCGTCGACAGGAGTAACAAGATGGGACTGGAGGGAGAAATTAGATAAATTATCTATTAAAGTAAATTAGTCTTTTCGGGGAGACTTTTGTGCCATTATTTGAACTTCTATTTTTACACTAGTCTGTTATTGTGGTAATAAAATGTCACATAAAAACAGAAACTGTGGCTGGTTGATATATATATATATATATATATATATATATATATATATATATATATATATAGATAGATAGATAGATAGATTACGCCGTATAGATTACTTTTATGATGGATAGATGTAATTTTTTGGGCTTCAAAATCAAAGGTACCATTCACTATTCACTCCCATTATAAAGCTTGGAAGAGCCAGGATATTTTTTTGTATATCTCTGATTGTGTTTGGCTGAAACAAGAAGATCGATGTCTTGACGGTGAGTAAATTATGGGATAAAAACTAACCCTTTAATAGCTTCTACTTACAAATCCTAAAAAAATGTTTTGATACATTAACTGCAATTTCTTTCAGCTTTATATTTTTATGGCGAAAACAAATTCTGTATACTTTCTGTGTCGCTAATAAAATACATATTTCAACTATATAAAAATTGTCATTACAATATCCTAAATCTATCAATAAGTAAGTGATGCAATATGAAAAGAATAATTCACCCAAAATAAAATCATGATATTTACAGTCATATACTGTAGCTACAAATCCGTGAAACACAAGATCCATATGCATTATTTTATTATGTCTTTTAGGTAATTTGATTGCTTTGTGTGAAAAATTGAAAGAAATTGAATCTCCCTCTCTCTCTCAAATTACAGACTAGTTTTGATTCAGTACCAACATCGAACTGCTATTGCAATACAATCCCAGGTGAAAAAGACATACTAAAATGTATTAAAAATGTACTTGAGTATGTTGTATAGTGTCATGCATTTTTAGTACATTTAACAGTACATCTTTTCCACCTATAGTCACACTTTACAGTATAACTAGAACCACTGATTTAGGGATTGGGTTTGGACTGTTGGAGAGTAATGTTGAACTAACATGAACCAATAAGATGACCTCGTTATTTGTTAAAATTATCACCCAACATTTCGAATTAAGCTTTATTGAGGATGAGGGCTGAAACCATTCTTCCGGCAACACACTAAATATGAAGATTGTAATTTGCATCACAGCATCTGACAGCAGCTTGATGCTGATTAACTGATCCGATATCTGTAAAAACTGTATGAGTGTTTTTAGCTAAAGTTGTAAAGGGCCTTTTTTGAGGTCTGCAGTCTTTATTGCAGAATGTATGTAAATGCTGCACATTAGCAGGTGGTATTAACACACTCTGGTAAACAGAGAATGGAGGGTCATGGAGGAGCACAAAAAGAACAAGTTCCACATGCTATTCTGTCAATTAATATGATGTTATAAAACAGCATGTATAATAATGAGCTGTCACCACTTTAAGGCTATGTTTACACGGAAACGATCTGAAGAGAAAACGCAAAAGTGGCGTTGCGTCATCAGTTTTTATTCTGCGTTTAGACGAGCGTTATGGTTGGGAAATCCGCGTGCATATGGTGACGCAAAAGTGTGTGAAATTCGATGTAGTTTGCATTCCAGGCGGCTAGGTGGCAATGTGAAGCACTGCCACACAACAACACCAATATCTGAGAATATTTTGTACAACTGCTGAAAAGACTCTTGTATGTTTTTCAGAGCTGCTAGGGCAACTTGAAGTTCCGACGTATGGAAATAATCTGACATGTTGGTTGTTATTTTCCTGTACTGGCGCATGCATGTGACGTAAACGCGTACGCGACGAGAGCCACCGTGAGCAGATTTGCGTTTTTACCGTTTAGACGGGAACGCGACGGTGGAGCGTTTTTAAGATTTCCACTCTGGAGGGTGGTTTCACTTTTTTGCGTTTTTAAGCCCCCAAAACGCCGTTGCCGTGTAAACGAAAGGCACATCCGATAAAATATTTTTACGTTTTCACCCGGAATCGTTCTCGTGTAAACGGGGCCTAAATGTCATGTCAATTATTACAAATAAAATGTCAGTCTCCATATGTAAAACATTCAAGTGCTTTTGCATTGTCTTAGCTGACTGAATGTGATATGATAGTGTATACCTCAGTGTATGATAGAAAATCTAAATTTAAAGTGACAACCAAACAACTTTCCTGCATTTCCACACGGAAGCATTAAGAAATTGATCGACTTGTTTCGCTCATCACTGACAACACTGTTGTTGGTTTTTTCTTAAGTTCAGTAGTTACTTATACTGAGGAAACAACAAGATGTTCAGCAAATGCATGAATCATGGGCGACAGATACATAAAAAAGGATGTATCAGCATTGGATATTGGCCATATTATATTAGAGATTTTTTTTTTTAAATTTAGCCATATCAACTGATTTATGCATGCTCCTTTCCTCTATTAGATTTGGCAAAATCTTACGCTCACTAAAAAACAGTAATAATTTAATTACACAAATATAATTTGGCAAATCTCATAATGAATACACATTTTCATACTGCACTTTATAATGTTGCGCTGCTTAAATTCACTTGTAGCATTTACAATGATTAATTTTATTTTTGTGTATTTATTTGTGTGTGTGTGTTTTCATATATTTAGAAAAAATAGCATACACATTTTTATTTCAGTCCTCGGCCATAACAGAAAAATAATTATGCAGAATTTTAGTATTAATGCACCCTTAGCAAAAACATTATAAGTAAAGTATGTTAGCATAACAGGTGAAACCAAGACATATTTACAGTTTTTTTTTTTTTTGGTCCTTTTGGAATTTGCCAGTAAAATTTACACTTTCATTGCATTAAAAACAGACTGGGCTAAATTTCCAAAAAGCATTATAACTCAATCGGATAGAGACCAATAGCACGGTTTCTACAATTACTCTTACAATGATTTTGGGAAACGCAGGGCGTTCTGCAAAATTTCCCCATTTGTGTTTCAAAGAAAAAGAGAAATTCAAAATGCAAGTTTAAAATGACACGAGGGTGAGTAAATGATGACAGATTTTTCATTTTCTTCCATCAATTGTTTTCAAAGTTCTGAGATAGAAAGTGTGTGATTGCATTGTATGAGTGATATCTGAACAGCATTTCACGCTTCTGCTGGCCCAGACTTATCTGTGTCTGGTGTGTGCTGTCGTGGGCCAAAGGGTAATGACCCAGCTGAGTTGCTCTCACCCTTGACTGGTCCTACCGGGAATGAGACAGTCAGTCAAGAGGTTCAGAGAGAGAAAGTGAGAGATCTGTATAAACCGTTAAATTGAGTTCCAAATGATAGTTCGGGAAGAGCATGTTCATATAATCCCACCAATCACAACACGGAGGGCGTATAAACACTAAATTTGACAATTGAGTTGAGTTTCATGCTCCACTGAGGACAGAAAGCCAAACATGTTTACCCTTTTTCATTGCTTATTCCGATATAAACTTGAACATTTCATTGTCTTGTCTAAAAATGCTATTTTCAACACTTTTAGCAACCCTTTTTTATTATTCTCTCTCAGTCTGATTAAAGCTGAAATCTGAAATAAAACTCATTAGGCCTATGCCATTGGGAGTGATGGGAACAATGCCCCAAGATTCATCACGTCTTGTCTTTTTGTTTGTATCGCACAATCTCGTGCACACATTCAACGTGTGTTTCCACTCCTCAAACTAAAATAGTTTCAGGGGCCACAGAAAGTATTATTAAATGAATAGTTCACCCAAATATGAACATTGACGGACTCATGTCATTCTAAACCTGAAGGCCAATGCTGTATCTTTTAATTGAACTCATAAGATGTGTATAGCCTAACTATGCTATTTTCCATTTCCAATGATAAGTCATTGCAACTAAAGCTTTAAAAAGCACTCAAAATCAGGAATTAACGATGTATCTGGCTCTAAATTAATTTTAATAGATTTAGTAGCTCTTACGGATTTAGTAGAGGCTTTTACAGATTGAGTGAGTTCATTCGTCAAATCGATTCAAACCAGTAACGAGTCTTTTTGGACAATTCATTAAAATAACCGGTTCACAAGAGTCATTTGTTAGGAATTGGAGTACAGATTCATTGTTTGTCTTGCACGCACCCCTCAACGCAAGAGACATGTTTTCATGTGATTCTCGGTTCACTGTGTTTTATCGAAAGACATAAATAGTGCAGACAGCAAACCATAGAATGTAAAAAAAAAGAAAAAAAAAAGACGCATTCGGTGCGCAAACACGGGCTCAAGTCATATGGTGCTTTTCTCCTTTAGCTTCGTGGAAAATTCACTATTTCATGGACGGAAGAAATTCAAACAAATACGGAACAACATGAGGGTGAGTAACTGACATAATTTTCATTTCTGGTTCAATGATCTTTTGGAGTTTATGGGAATTATGAGATCTATGAAATTAAATCGAAATTAAGTCTAGGGCCTGAAAATACCAGGTGTAAATGCATTCCGAAACGCATTCGAGACGGATTCAAAAATCTGATCATTCAAACCAGTTCAGGAGGAGCTTTGATACAATGTAAAAAAATAAAAACTTTGTAAAACATGCCCGCATTATATCAACTTAAAATTTCTTGTCACCAGTATCCACTTCACTAATCTTTCTCACGGTTTTCTGGTAAACAACAATAGGAATATGTTGTAAAAAAGAGCACTTTGTAATGAAAGTAGGTAGCCTACATGTTACGTTGATGCCTTATTTTTATTTATTATAATTATTTTTTTACTTTCTAGAAACTGAAAGAGAAGTTGAAGTGTTTATTTGGCTGCATCACCTGTGAGGTGTATGTTTTTACTGTAATAAGCCTGTGGAGGAGAGCTTCCATAAGCATTACCACATGCTGTAAAGCTGTCAGCCTGCCTCTGTTTTATGGCTCTCTAAATATGGCTGGCCCATTCCTGCTAACAGCCCAATGAGGCCGTAATCACCGCCTCCATGTTCTGGTCTTATGACACAGCTACTGGCCCTTTTTACTGGCGGCTGCAAAGTCTCTCTGCTTTATTTGCCACCTCATAAAGCATGCGGCCTGCCCACAAGAGCTGAACACACACGCATTTATGGAAATTTACAACATTGTGGACATTATGGTGACATCAAAGAAGAGTTCATTTTAAATATAAACAAGATAATAGTGATTAGGTCTGTTTATTCTACCTATTCATGTTTTGATACTGAGAATCGTCACCAGTTTTCTCTCCTCTAGTGATGGCACTGACTGTGAATTCAGATATATAGCCTACTCTTTTCACATACTGTTTTTCCCTACAATGGGGAAGTAGGCATATTCAGGCCCTGTCCACACAGAGACATGTTTAGCTGTATACGTACGAATTTTGTATCATATTGGCGTTTCGCCCAGACGGATTCGGCGTTTTGTGACACTGAATCCGCTATTTTTGAAACCGGGTCCCAGAGTGGATAAATCTGAAAACGACACCCTTGCGTTTTCGTGTGTACGGCCAATCCGTACATTTTGTGAAACGATGATGTCATCACACCACGTGTCAGCATTAGTCACACACCGCTACGTCACACACCGCTACGTCACACACCGCTACGTCACACACCGCTACGTCACACACCGCTACGTCACACACCGCTACGCCACACACCGCTACGCCACACACCGCTACGTCACACACCGCCACGTCACACGTAACAGCAACAACAACAATGGCGGACTATATGCTTGTGATTGCGCTGCAGAAGCTACTGAGCCTATTAGCTTTACTAATGCAAAATCTTCTGCTCCTATGCTACTACGGTGAGCAATCTTCGTCTTCACCTTGCTGTCGTGTTGGGTTCGTATTAGTGTTGCCAACTATTTTCAAAGGAAAGTAGCTAACGCCTTCCCTAAAAGTCGCTAAATGTCGCTAGATGACGTCAAACAGCAATTAGCATATTCATGACGTCATCGCGTCGTACTTGCGTTTTGCCTGCCTAATGTGTCTTCTCTCTAAATTCATGCTCACATTCTGTATTTTAATATAATATAATTTAATATAATATAATATAATATACTATTATATAATATAGTCGAATGTCCAATAAAGCTGTTCTCATTACCTATATTATTTTTGTCAGACAATAGAACAAGTAGCTATGATATAGTGAATGACTAAATTTTTTTTTATGTGTAAGATTATCTGAATTGAGAGAGTTCGGGAACTGGGTGAAAGCTCTGTGATAGTGAGTATTACAAGTAATAAGCACAAGAAAAGAAAGGAAATTAAAATGGTCAAACAAAACTCTTTAAATATAAAACAAAAGAGAAGCAGATAAGTGAGAAGTCCGTGGAAAAACAAAAAAACTGGCGTGCGCTCAACACATGAACGTGCTGCTGCTCGTCTCAGCCATTCACTGAACAAGGTAGACGCAGTTAGAGAGAGTGACGAGAAAGCAGGGAGAAAGCAAGAGCTCGCGCTCACAGAACAGTACTGGCAACATCTGGAGGTTACTGAGGATTGTCTAAAAAGTCGTTAGATTTGTTGCTTGTCGCTTTTTTGAAAAAATGTCGCTAAAGGGGGCTGAAAAGTCGCTAAAAATAGCGACAAAGGCGCTAAGTTGGCAACACTTGTTTGTATAAAGTACGTAAGGTTATGCGCATGCTCCAAGTCTTCTTCTCCTTGTTTAGTGTATCTCTGTGGCAGAATTACAGCGCCACATACTGGTCTGGCATGTATACCACATCGTTTTCAGTCGGTTTCAGTGGTTTCGTGTGTACGCATATATTTCTTGAGACGATGCCGACAAAAAGAAAAAATTAGAACGAGGAAAAAAAAAAGATCGGATACGGAAAGCTCTGGCTTCGTGTGGGTGTGGCCTCAGATCCCAGACAGCAACATAATGTCGGCCCAGATCCGGCCCACATCTGGTTCATGTGGATTCCACACGTACCAGATGTGGGCCGGATCTGGGCCGACACTATGTTGAAGTCTGGGATTCAGCCTGTTTGTCTTTTGAACGATTCAGTAAAAATAATTGTCTCATAAGAGTTATTTGTGGTGAATTGAACGAGTATAAAACAGTGCTTCTTGTTATTATTTTGGACTTATTTTCATGAGTGAAAGTAAGAAAAGCTTTTCAGTAATGCTGGGGACACACTTAACGACTAGCTGAAACATTCTGAGACTGAACTTAACACACTTACAGACTGTTTCCATCGACTGCAGCAGATTTTAAAGTATGTGAACACTGACTGAACACGACTCGTGCGTTTGGGCATGATCAGTGGTAAGCAGGGGCGGAGTGGCAATCGGGAGGGTCGGGACTTTTCCTGGTGGGCCGGTAGTGTTTCGAGGCCGCGAGAGCCGGTCTGATAATAGTTATACATTTCAAGTTCTTAGCAACACCATCCGCTGCCCGCTGGTCAAACTGTGCAGCCTCTCCGCTCAACCCGTAAATAAATGCATCGATCCGCAAATTTTGTTTGACTTCTTAGATGGTCTAGTGGGAGATCTTCTGCCAAGCGTGTCAGAGGTTACAGGATCTAATCTGCACTCGTATAGTTTTTTTTCTCTCATCAAAACTGAATATGTTCATCAGTGGTTACAGTCTATATCAAGCAGGGACACTTTTGTGTGCATTTTATTTTGTGATTTCACCGGAATGAATAGAGAGTCTCCACAACGGCGATAGATTGAAGCGCGCGTCCGAGTGAAGACCGCGCGAGCCACAAGAGAACACTGTATCCATGCAACCGATCGCCGCGGCAACGAGCGCTCAGCTTGATTTCAAAAACAACACGTTAGCGCTAGATCTCTTATTTAATACGCATATTTCACGCAGCCGTTATTTTGAAATCGAAAGCGAGGCTCCGGTGGGAAGAAAACCGGAAGTGTCGCCTTTAATCACAGGAGATCGCGAATGCGATGGTGTATTGTTGTGTTTAATGTAGAAATGAGTTATTCTAAAACTGTACATACATGTCTTTCATACTTTAGACAATATACAGTGAAATTAATTTATAAATAAAATATATATTTTTTATATATAATTCAGAAAGTAAAAAAAGAAGCAGGAACGAACTATATACACATCCTATATTGGATATTAACATCCAATAGTGTAAATCGCGGCAGCAGCTTCAGGTTGGTAGTCCAAGGCATTGTTGTTTATCTGTACTTCCGGGGTTCTTCCCACCGGAGCCTCGCTTTCGAATTTAAAATAACGGCTGCGTGAAATAAGTGTATAGCGAACTAAATGAATTCTCTGCTAGTTAACTGGAGATGTTTTATTTATTAGGTACTAGGCTACATCCGTGCCTCAATGTTTCAAAAAGTGGTGGGGGACAACATCGATCCTGAGAAAAAGTGGTGGGACACGACTTCACTGGATCTAAACAAATCAATCTAACCATAGATGTGAGCAGTAGTGGTGGCTTTCTTAATCTATTTAAAATAATGTTGCAAGGGTTCTTTGCAAAGGGTCCCCGGCCGGTGGTATACGAAATTTCCCGGTAGATTTTTTTGGTCCCACTCCGCCCCTGGTGGCAAGTATCAAATTGCATTCATAATCGGCCTTATAGTCGTGAAGTGTGTCCCCGGCTTAAGTTGTGTGAGATGTAAATTCAGTTGTGAAATCAGTGAGTTCACTCTTCAAAGCAAGTATTTCCTAAAATATTTTAGTCTTTTGAATGATTCATTAAAAAGGCATGAAAGTTGGATCAAAGTTAAATACTTTTTGTTATGGGTTTGTTCAAATCAAGTGAAACTTTTTTCAAGTCATAAACATCTTTTGCATTAAATCCCAAAGCGCAGCAAATAAACACACTTGGATAGCTTTGAGCATATGCAGTACTGTATGTGAACATTGTGCTGTCAGACAGGACTGAGACTGACCCAGCTGCAGGCTTTTCTCCCAGCATGCCCAGTCAGTGTGCAGGTCAATCAATCAAACGTGCACATGCCATAACTGTTGGAAGCATCTCTAATCACACCGGAGAGGATCCACTTGACCTGCTAGCAGAGATGACGGTGATTTTCTCAAGTGTTTGGTTCCTTTTGCATGAAGCCAACTGAGCCCACAGAGAGGCAGAGACCGTGCACACTCCCAAATCGCTCAAATCAGCATCATGGCAACAAATCTGAAGTTTATTGCATGTAAGATAACTTAGGCTAATTGCATATTTCATGAAGTGTGATTGAGATATTGTGTGAAAAATAGCAGCTCACCCTGCGACACAATCTGAGAGGTGACAAACAGAAAATGGCTTTTGAGCACAGATGTGACATTGCACGCATTTAATTGTGAAAGTTTCAGCCTACTTTAAATATGTTTCCAGTGTGTGAGAAGTTACATGGTGCTAATTTATTTTAAAAAGCGCCCCCCCCCCCCCCCATTTAAATAAAGAAAGATTATAGTTTAATTTTTACATTTAGACCATTAGTAAGTGAGGATAGGAGCAGGCTTCACTCAATGCATATACTTATACACTTTAAGAGTGCTGGCCTGGATGATTAACATACAAAAAATAGGAGAGAGGCCGCACTATGCATATATTTTTTTATTCTTTTTTTATTTTTATTTTATTTAAAATAAAAAGAATATATGCATAGTGCGGCCTCTCTCCTATTTTTTGTACATTTAGACCATTGCCATCATAACACTTACTTGGTTTTACTAATATAATAATTATTATTTCAGCATTTTATTATTCAATAATAAATTAATTTAAGGATTTTTAATAATTTAACATGGTTAAATGTGAATATGTGATCTTTTGCAAATCTCAAAATGAATATACATTTTTCATACTGTACATTATAATTTGATGCCTAAATTTACTTGTTATTTATTTAAAACAATGATTTTAATTTCAGCAATTTATTGGTTACATATTATAAAAACAATTATGGGCGGTATCGGACTGAATTTTCATAAATGGTGCATTCCTAATTGAAACTTAAAATAGAAGACATTACATTGTTATCATATGTTACCTAGTCCATAAATGAAGTTGTAATAAATTATTACTATACTGTTATTTTTTTAATAAGCATTGTTTTCTCTGTTGTAATGAGGAAGCATAATATAAATCATGCCAACATAAATCAACATTTCTTCTTATTATTGCAAAATAAACAGGTCCTGATCACCCGGCCTCAGTTTAATTTGCAATAATAACCGGCTGACTAAGTTATGCCTTACTTTTCGCCTCTGACAAGATGAAAAACTAGTTTTATATACATTGTCCTGTTGGCTGAATGAAAACGTTTTTTAATCTGTAAAGTGCTGGGCGGTTGGGCATTGACATTTCAGTTTAGGGGCCAAGTTGTGCGTCTGAGGTGATGAAGACTGCATTAGTGGAGCCCGGACCCTCTCGCTGAGGTTCGATTAATCACGGCCCAGAGCCACTTGAGCAAAGCAAACACATTGTCGGGTGCGCACGTCCTTATGCTGTGCCAGATGTGAGGAGATTAACTAAGGCACCATATTAATGTAGGAAAGATGCATTTGTACACATCATAATACACCCATACTTCACAGTTAAACCCAGAGCCGCCCTGATTTGAATATAAAACACGCAGAGGTTGCTATGTCTGCAGTGTCGGCATAAAAAGTGTCCCGGCGGAGTTGAGAAATGGTTTCTTGACAGTGATACATATGCTTGCTGGTCTGACGTTCCTTTTGATGTCCTTTGGGTTGAACATACAGTTGGGAAGTACTGTAAAATCTTCAGACACAACGAACGGCACAGCGTGAAGGATCAAATGTAATGGATTATTTCAACATCAGATGCGTTTCACCACGCTCCAATGAGAGCGCCTTGAAAGCAGGAAGAACTGAGTGAGAATGGAGCCGCCTGGCACCTGAGCTGCATCGGAAAGCAGAAGCATGGGCTTGCAGGGGAGAGAGGATATAAGACGTACATAATCTTCATGAAATGACTCAGAATGTATTTGAAACAGTTCATTGCCAAAAATTTTACAAATACCGCTGTCCATTTATCATTTTTTTGCACTCCGGCAGCTCTGAGATATTTCGTTTTCATCATAGCAGTAAGACCATCTGTCATGGGTAGAGAATTTTAATTGACAACAAAATTGTGTGCCAAGTTTGAAAAAGTGTAAACCGATCATATTTGAACTGTATCATATTTGATACATGGCTTTCTTCTTTTTCCACGACATCATTAACATGATCAGTAGTTTCCGGTTGTGCATGATACTAGCTCTCTTCTCAAAAGTGTCTCCCACTTGTGGATCGTTCATGCTCTTTTGGAAGTAGAGGGACTTTTAAAGAGCCCCTGTGGTGAAAATCAAGATTTTTGTCGGTCTATGTGGTGTTTTTAATATGCTTTAAGAGAAACCTTGTGTAATACATCAGTCAGCACTAGGGCTGGGTATTGAAACAAATTTCACAATTCGATTAGATTTCGATTCACAAGCTTGCGATTCGATTTTGATTCAATATTGATTATTTTGGATACCAGGTATAATGCATGCCAAATTTTCTCAAGGAAAAGAAATCTCTTAACTAATGCTGTAAACTATGGGAGTCAGTTGTAGGCTTTCATTAGCCTTCTATAATATTGAAGGTAAAAATTAACTGATTTGTATACAAACACTTAAATTACACTTTTATTTATTTTTCTAATAATAAAGTTTTATGAAATATAAACATTTAAATGGTGGCTGTCATAAAAAAAACTTATCCGATTCATTCAAACATGCATTAAATATTGAAGAACATAAACAAAAATTATAATGAATGTCTGCTTTTGTTTTGGTCTGTGATCCCGCCCACTGCCAATTTACCTAATAGTATTTTGTCACCCCGGGTTAACACCGCTTATTGCAGCCATGGAAGCCAGAAAACGAACTGGGTCAGAGATCACAGATTCTGCAAGACCTTAAAAGCCTCAGCATCTGAACGGGAGCTTATTAAAACGTGGATAAATCAACTGTAGAAGTTCCCACGTTTTGCTTTCTGTCCATTTTCTCCTCAAACCAGCTGGACTGGGGTTAGGCCTGGACTCTGAAGAGTGTGTTTCTAGGGTAGATTTTTAGATATATGGGTCATTATCGTGCTGTAGGAGGAAGTCCTGATCTAGGTGTATATCCGGGGACACTGGTCTTTGGGTTCAGAAAGCCACTCACTGGTGTCCATCCATCTTTTGTCTACTTGATGCTGTAATCTCAGCTGTAGAGATCACAGCTGTAATCAACCAAATATTTCTTCCTTCTTCCAGTCTTCATTAATCCACTGGCAGTGCTTCATGATTCAGGCAAGCCTCTTTTTCTAATTCATGGTTGGTTTCATGGTTTTGACCATTTTAATAGCATTATAGTTCATAATTATTCTCAAAAATAGGTTTTACAGTCTTCGCACCTCATGACATTTTACAACCTGAAAGAATCGGTCAAGTGTTTCCTCACATTGCAAGTTAATCAGACTGATGACTGTTTCCTTTTCTGCTTCTTCTTGGGTTGTTTTGCTTTGCTGACTTTTTTTTAAGCGAGGTTGTGTATCTACTGGTAAGGTAAATGAAATCCCATAGTGCAACAAAAGTCCTTGAAGCATAAATGGTGTGGCCTATCAGCAGTGCTGGTCTGATATGACTGTGTGCAGGTCTACATGGATTGGGAATTGCCTGGTCAAGGTTCATGGTAATGGTAGTAGTAGTAACGGACATGCAAGAGCAGATCTGATTCAAATCATGGGTAGTGTACTAGTACTAGATATCGTTGGCCATTCATTCAGTTCAGTTTGTTTTCCGCTGGTACAGAGAGCATTAGAAAACGACTCGAACTTTTGTTTTTTTGCCAGTGTCTTAGAAGCTGCTGTGTAGAGAGGATATGTTCATAGGTGACTGCTTTTAAACCTTTTATTCATCTTCTGTGAGTTTGTCACTAGAAATCTCACTTAACACACTGATATTTTTGACAGAATACCTAGTCTGCAATTTAGTTTTAAGTCTGCAAGGTATTGGACCGGCTGTCCCATGACCTCAGGCTCATCACTGGCTGTTTCAAGACATTTTCATTTTTGTGCTTTTCCACGTTTTTTTTTTTTTTACATGATAGTGAAGTTGTATTACTGTATGATAGCTTGAAATTGAGTTTTGTGAAAGGCCTGTGGAGATTAAAATATTTCATGGTAGGCTGACTGGATTTGATCTGCTTCAGTGTATTAAATGTGCCTGGTTGCTCTCTATACCAATTTTATTAAAGCAATAAGGCATCCATGCTTAAAATCCCTTCAACTGTTATAAAATCACTGTAATGCATGACTAATTTTTAGGTTACACTTTATTTTACAGTATGTGTACTTACAGTGTAGTTACTAAAAAAAGTACTGGTAATATTGGCTTACTACATTACAGGTTAGGTTTAGGGATGGGTTCAGGCTTAGTACTAGTTATAACCCAGTAATTGTTATTGCTATAATAAGTAAATAGTACGTACGTACATGCAGAACAGGACTGTAAAAAAGTGCTACCAATTTTTATTTTATAAAACGGCAGCAACAGCATTATCAAAAAATACAACATTCAATTTCTTAATCATAACCATAAGCATATCATAGTTCATGGTTTTGAATGTCTATTTGCTTTATTATTTATTTAATAAAAAGGGACTTTTGAAATGTCCCACCCAAACTTCAATTGGAATTACAGTACTTCAACACATGGTAGATTGGTATTTCATGAAATCTTTAAGTCTCTGTCCTGGTCTAATGTGAACTTCTCCTTTAGTGAAAAAGCATAAATAAAGACTTCTTTCTACACTAGTTTCCAGTTCAGCTTAGAAATGTGAAAATGTATTTGTAAGGTCCTTAATTTGCCGGCATAATTAATATGCAATATTCTTGTTAACGCATGGCACTTTACACTGATATTTCCTTCAAATAGCAGTGGTTAAGCTATTCGGAGTCATTCAGACATGTATTAGCTTTAGTAAGTGACATGCCTCGGCACCTCTGTACAATGTAATTAAGTGCAGTGTAGAATGAAAGCTAGCCATTGCTTAAATTTAAATTGTAAATAATGGGGTCCCAGAACAAGAAGCAGTGACAGATATGACAGGTTGGTGGGGGAATTAAATGAACTCATTTGAAAAAAGAGCCCATTAACAGGTGCATTGACATAGCATTTCTGTAGACTTCTATAGACTTTCCCTGATGACAGATTTGCCACATTAAAACAAAAAAGTATTTATAATTTTTTTGGGAGATTATGCTAGACAACATTACTATTAATGGTGCATGCTAAGGCTAAATGGAAACACTTAATTTTAACATTAAATTATCCATAATTACAAGTAGCTAACATAACTGTAACTCTATAGTAAGTACAAGTAGTTAATTAATATTACTCATAATTACAACTACGTCACCTTAAAATAAAGTGTAAATTGGCTAATCATAAACAACTTAGCAACAGCATAGCAATGCACTAAAAACTCCATCAGATCATGGTATTTGGCGAATGAGGTAGGTAGGGGGTCCACTAAAATATATTCCGGATCCAGTTCTGTAGCTCCGGGATCTGGCTTGTCTTGGCAAAAATGAAGTCATGCTAGCCGTGCTGGTGCAAAATATAAACCTGATTGTTGCTTTCCTTTTGAGTTTTCACTTTGTTGTTCTAAATGTTGCTGCGTTTCTACTGATTCCTGTATTATAGTGGTCACTTCAGAGGGTTACATAGACATTTTTACAAAGATCTTTAAATCGTCGAATTATTGAGTGCAGCTAGCCGAAGTATTTTGAACACTGGCAAACTCGATTTCAGAGCAGTGATGGGTGAAACTGAATTTGGTGCATTTGTAGATATATTGAATAGAAGCAGAGATCTGGCGTCCTATACTCTTTTACAAGCTGTCCAAAATAATTAAAGAATCCATGAAATCAAATCTGGCATTTGGTGACTATTAATCCATGTCTATTAGCTCTGTGTTATAGATGTCTCACTAATTAAAATACCTGATTCAACTTATCAGCTTGTTAGTGTGTTAAAAAGGGAGACATGGGAGGTGGATCTGAGGACTGGAGTTCAGAAGCATCTTATATCTAATCAAAAATACATTTAATTGAATAGACATCTTCTACTATATCATTAACATGTTTTTAAAAATTAAATTATATATATTTTTTATTGATATTATTAGAGGGACAAAAATGAAAAGAAAGTAGTCTGGTTTAGCTAAACAGTCTTAGACTAGTCTGAGCTGTTTTTCTAAGCACGATTTTCCTCTATTTTTTCCTCCACATTGACCTGTGCCCATAGCAAAGTTTCCTTTCCCACCTGTCACTTCATTTGTTCTTATTGCAGAGTCAAGTGTCTCTCCTCAGAACTAAAGCTAGTTCAAATGTTAAATGCTCTTGAGAGGATTTACCCCACTTTCCTTCCTTTACGATCCATTCTAAGAGCTGCATTTATTCTAATTCCACCTCTTCATCTTAATAAACCCACTGTCTCTGCACTCCTATGGGGGATTATACAGAAAAAGCCTTATCCAGCCTGCCCTGAACATATATACTCATCACAGGTAACACTTCCCCCCATTAACCATTAAAGCCCCTTTCACACAGAGATTCCGGAAAATACACGGATAAAGTGACCTGGGATTTGACCCGGGTTCGTTTGACTTTGGTTCATTCGCACTGCCAGTGATTTTCCGGAATCAGACAGTGTGTTCACACACAACCCGTAAAAATCCCGTAAAGACACGTGACATCGATGTGACATGTAATGTCTCAGCAGCGTCTATAGTTTGCTTATGAGTTGCGATTTCTCTCTCGAGAAACCACACTTGTGCATTTTTTTTCTCTGATTCGATCATAAACTAGCGCATTACGTACCGTTTCACGCCATCATTACCACACGGCATTGATTACGGCTTTTGTTCACACAGCGCGCGTTCCGGGACTGAACACGGCAATGTTACTAGATCCCCAACCCGGCATCAATCCCGTCATCAATCCCGGGTCGTGTTTGCGTTCACACAGAAGGTGTTCTGGCAATTTCCCGGCAATTTCCCGGGATCAACGTGCTGTGTGAAAGGGGCTTAAGTGTTCCTCCACATTACGTGCCCTCCGGAAGTAGAATGGAAGTAGATTCTTGACCCTCCAAAAGAGGATCAGAGTAGCAGTTGTTCTTCACTTTTGAAATATGAAAATATTGGAATATTGGAATGCTCAAATAAGATGAAGTAAAATTTTAAGAGCCTTCTTTGTATGCCTTCTTGACTTTGTTGTCAGCTTGGTTTTGTCACTTTAGTTTTCCTTCTTGAGCACTGGTTCGCTAATCTGAACAGCCAATCAGAGTTGGTATTGCTAACCAACGACTGCAGATTCAACATGCTCAGTCGACTAAAAATCCACTGACGGTGATCCAACTAGTGGCATCGGTGCAAATCCTACTCTAAAAACTACCAAACAATCTTAGGCTTGTTTGAGTTGTTTCTCATCAGCAAGATCTCCCTCTGTTTTTCTGCATTGACCTGTGCTGTGACCACCTCAAAGTTTCCTACCTGTCCCCTCATTTGTTCTTATTGAAGAGTCAAGCATCTCTTTCTAGAACTAGAGCTGGTTCAAATGTTAAATGCTCTTGAGAGGAATTACCCCACTTTCCTTCCTTTAAGATCCGCTCTACAAGCTCTTGTGTCTAACTAATGTGTTGCATTCATTCTAATTCCACCTCTTCTTCTTAATATCCTACTGTCTCTGTGCTCCTACTGGGGATTACACAGGAGGTGCCTTATCCAGCCTGCCCTGAACATGTTCTCATCCCAGATAGCACTTCCCCCCTATTGACCGTTAAGTGCTCCTTCACATTACGTGCCCTCTGGAAGTAATAACTTGACCTTCCAAAAGAGGAACACCGTAGCATGCATAGCTGATTCCCAGGCTTTGCTCCCTGCGAGGAGATAGGCTACGGGTTGCCTCTGATGAACAGCTCTTTGCAGGGCTTTTTTTGTGCAGGTGAGGTAGATTAATAAAGCTTACAGCACATACAAGCTTCGTCTATTTATCCCTGACTGCTCGTAATGTTCCTCTCTCCCTCTCCTATTAATCTCTACCTCAGACCGGGCTTGCTTCCTCAACACCACGCTGTGGCTATTCCCATGTTTCATCCTGCTAAGAGTCCCTAAAAGATAGCTTTCCTCCCAGCATTCTTCAGCAAGGGGTATGTGTAAGCTATACAGCGAGATGCGCTTCACGGTGCCTGTGTGTGTCCGCCTATGTGACAGTGCTAAATGATCCTCAGTGGTAATACGCTCACGAGTGATTTGTTCGGGCCCACGGGTATCGATTCCCCAGTTGCCCAAAACTAAACAGAACAAATGTTGAGCCTGGATGAATCCTGAGCCATGTGAATAAGAGCAGCGGCGGCAGAGAACAATCTGTTCCACCCATTCATCTCTATCAGAATATTCCCTTCCCCGAACTTAAGCCCAGAGTGTCATGTCGTTCTTGTGCACTCACACCATTGCTGAAGCCTATAATAATTCACTTCTGCTCTATGCAACTTAACGCATGCAAACACTTGTTGCTACGCAAGCATGTTTCAAAATGTGTTAGACAGTCAATGCAAAATGTATCAGTATTTTTTTATCAGTATAAGTGAAGTCATTTCTGTAGTGCTTTATACAATACAGATTGTTTCAAAGCAGCTTCACGGTAATACACAGGAAAATAACAATCAATGATGTAAACTTCAAGTATAAGAAATATTCAAATTCTGCAGTAAAGTATCTCCACTGAAGACTGTCATTAAGATCAATTCAGTTCAGATTTTGATTGTTCACAAGTATATGTTGCATTATCAGCACTGCCACAAGGGGCAGTTTGTACCATTTTAACCACATCTCAAATGATGCATTGTGAAATGTGGTGGATTCGACTGTGGTGGAAATAAAATATTAGTTTCCTAATAAAAAATATACCAATCACAAGTAAGGCTGGGATAGAGCTGCCTATGTGATATTATTAGACTATATACATTAAATTCTATATATTGTTTTATTAATTTATATTGTGTTTTTTTATGCATTTAGCATTTTATACATTTAGGCTCTTGATATCCAGTTTGTTGATTTTTTGTTCAACTATTTGACATTTTTAACTACAAAAAAAGGGGTCCTATTATGCCCTTTTATACGAAGTCTTAATTTTGCTTTTTTGGGTGTACTAGAATATGCTTTCATGCTTGATTGTTCAAAAAACACCCTTTTCACATATTTTTCGTTACAGCTCCTCTCTGCCCAGTCTGTCCTGAACACGTAGTTTATTTCCGGTTTCGATTAAGCACCTCCTTCTGAAATACAAAATGTGCTGTGATTGGTTAGCTGGCCCAGTGTGTTGTGATTGGCAGCGCTTGGCATGTGTTTGGGGAAATGTTCCGCCCCTCCATAACCACAATTTCTGCTCTAGAGTAAATATGAAGGAATTACGTCAATTTCTAACCTGATTCAGATCCTGACAATGTTAACAAACAAGAGGATCATCCAGAATGAATTTCATGCACGGACTTTGCGAGCACGGATTTCACAGGATGTTTCAGAATGGAAAGTTTTTCTTGCACATTATAGATACGATGTTGTCCACCATTTAATCATGATATTTGTCCGAAAACTATGGTTATAAAAACAGTAATCGATCACAAAAAAAGGTTCATTTTCCTAAGGGCCGGTGAACAGCCTTTCAAAAACGAGCGCTTACAAAAGCTATAGTAAACAACACTATATCAACACTAATGTTGGCTAGCAGGCGGGCATATAGCAACAACATAAAACTTATAATTAGAACTGTTAATAGAAAACGCAACTACACTTACAAGTTGTCATCCACAAACAACAGATTGTCCCGACACAGTGGAAACTGCTCCATTTCAGAAGAAGATTTTATGTGTAGCCTGCATTGTGGTTCTGAACGCTGTTCTCCGTAAAATGTGCAGTGCACAGAGAAACATCGGGATTATAAGTTTCAGGAACAGTGTTTAAAATAAATTAACCATTATAAGTTTGTCAGCCTTAGAAAGGTCAAACAAATGAGTTGTGGAAAAAACAGTGTCTTTTTGACATAGCAGCAGCTCACCCAGGCCTCGTCTGCTTTTCTGCATATTCCGTAGGCGGGGATTATTTAAACAAGGAACATTATGACATCATAAAGCCCAGAAAAATTGCATTGTGGAAAGTGGATTCTGTTAAATAAAATATCTCCCTTTGGAGTGGACTTCAAGCTTTGTAACCTTGTGTGTTAATCAGGTCCCATTAAGTATTACAGTTGATTTATTGCATATCAACACACCTTGCAGATCTTTTTTATGCTCAAACAGCAGCATTACACACTAGCTGAAAAAGTATAATATAAAAAAAAGTACTGTTTAAAATATTTATGTAAGTGAAGAACGAGCACATATATATATATATATATGTGAGATGCTGCAAAAGACACAAACGCAGTTTAAATTCATAGTTCAAGATTAAGTCCATGTGTGATAGAAGTAAAGAAACCCGCAGGAGACACGAGAGTTGCATATCCTTAAATAAGCATAAATATACATAAAACACACATTTTGCGTAAAACTGTCAGTTTACTGTCAATTTAAACTGTTTTTACCAATACATTGCAGTTGTCACGAACTACTCTGAGAAGAGGGTTGAGATCCAAACGCAGCTTTATTTGAGGGCAATCCAGAGGCGTAATCCAATGTACAGGCAAGGGTCATACACAGACAGGCAGTCCAAAACAGATAAACAAAGAAACAAACAAAACAGGCAGGGACCAGAGGCAAGAGAGTAATCCAGGGAACAAGATATCCAAAACCAAGAGACAAGAAAACCATAAGAATGCTCAGAAATGCAGCGTAACACTTAAACAAGACTTCGCGGTGAGTGAATGAATGAACATGGTATAAATAGACAGACTAACAGGATGAGACACAGGTGAATGCAATCAGTGAATGAGGTACAGGTGAATGTGATCAGTGATGGTGAGTCCGGGCAGTGAGTTATGGGAAATGTAGTTTGTGAGTGATAATAGTCCTATCTGGAGTGCCCTCTGGTGGCTCTCAAGGGCACTCCAGCTGGTGACCGTTACATCAGTATTAAATAAATAATAAATCTAATAATCATAATTTCTTTCGTATCCACAAAATATCTCAAAGTCTCCATGAAATCAAAATCAACAATTATAGATTTTTTTTTTATTCATGTGGCCCTTGTAATTTTAAACCAATAATTTCCCACCCCTCTTGCAGCTCAGCTCATCTCTTCTCTTCTTATTGTAATTCTCTGATGACGTGTTTACGTGGCATGAGGGCAAGACAACCTGTCAATCACATGAGATCACAGCAGTAGCAAACCTCAACGATCAAATCAATTCCAGAAGGACAAACGTTTTTCTTGTTCGACAAGCCGCTTCACTCAGATATACAGTACGTCACAATAGAGAGGAAAAGACTAACGCAACTCCTGTTTCATGATGACTTTACAATTTACAAATGCAAGCAGCGCACTCAGTGCAGTACACAGGCAATCGTGGGCATCTGTAGCCTACAGTTATTCATCTGAATTTTTTTGGGAGGGGGGTGTTTAAACAGAACTGGCAAATCTGGCCGCATTTGTATTCAAAGCCACAGGTTACCTGCTTCAAGCTACAGTCAAACTGACAGACGAGCCACACTTTCTAAATCAAGGACGTACGACTAAGCGCTGGAGTCTGCTCAGCTTTGATTCACAGTTATTTCCAGCTGTTCACAAGCCTGAGGATGGTGTGGAGATGTGTGTGACAGATGTGCTAGCAAAAGTATAATGAGCGGAGATTTGTACGAATGAAGTCGCTGAATCATAATGAGCTTCAATCTAAAACCCCAACAGGTTTTTGTAGACTTAAATGAAGACAGGCAGTAGGTGATGAGATGCCACTGACACCCCTGATTTACATACTTCTCTGTTAAAATGAAACAAGATTAGGTTTCAGCTTCAGAGTCCCTATAATTTTGATATCACTAGGAAAGTGCTGTTTTAGGGGTTTTCACACTAGGACTTTTGGTGCGGACCCGTTTGACGTCAATCGTTTTGTGAACTCTGGTGCAGTTCTGAAATGATCCACATGATAAAAATATCTTTCTTGAGCTGGAGAAAAAAATAACTGAAGTTTGTCTCTCTGGTGTGTCCGATTGAAAAGTTTTCGAGAAACACAAGCCCTGCCGTGAACAGGACACAAACAGAACAGGGGCATTTTCATTCCACCTCTGAGGGATTATTACATGGACATTAGGTTGTCTTTCCCTCCTGTCTTCCTTGTAAATAGGTTGGTATTTTACGTCTTGTCTAAAGGTCAAACTAGCATGACTAACATCTGAGTTATGAGAAACAGGAATCATTCCCCCACCTCCAGCTCCCCACCACACTTATGACATCACATTTACATAATCAATTAGCCAGGGCTGGGTATTGACACAAATTTCCCAATTCGATTCACAAGCTTGCAATTCGATTCGATATTGATTCGATTCGATATGGATTATTTTGGATATCAGATAGGCTACAATACATGTCAAATTCTCAAGGAAAACAAATCTCTTAACTAATGTTGTAAACTATGGGAGTCAGCTTCATTAGCCTACTATAATATTGAAGGTAAAAGTTAACTGATTTGTATACAAACACTTAAATTACACTTTTATTTATTTTTATAATAATAAACTTATATGAAAAATAAACATTTAAATGTTGGCTGTCATAAAAAATTGCCAGATTTATTCAAACATGCATTAAATATTGAAGAACATTAAAAATTAAAATGAATATGGTATATGGTGCATAGTATATTTAGCAAAATGCTCCTTTCTAGAGTTAATTTTTCTAGCTGACTAATGGTCACTGGATATGTTTTTTCTGAGGTAAATGTGACGTTACATGACATTGTTTACAAGCTGTTTTACCGACGTCTTTCCACGGTTGAAACACTGATTGAGCGATTACATGTAACATGATACGGATTTTGATAAGTTGTACTCTATCTTTTTACACACTTTCAGATGCTCATTCATGTTTATTTCGTGCTGTAACTGGTAATATTAAGGCGGAAGAGGAGATCATGTGCTTCTCTTGAGCTGCGCCAGAGCGATCTCACGCCACAGCGCCAAAAGAGTATTTATGTTTTTGAATTTCGTAAGGAAATGGACATAATTTGAAATCTGAGACTTTGTTTCATATCAGTAGTAACAAAACACAAAGATTATTGCGATTTATTGGATGGGATGCGCGCTACAATGTTCTATTTATTCATCAACTGAAAACAGGATGACTAGCCTAATCGATTCTTGGGATTTAAGAATCGATATCGATTCGTAAAAATGAGAATCGATTAAAATCGAGAAATCAATATTTTTTACCCAGCCCTACAATTAGCAGATGTTTTTATCCAAAGCAACTTACAAATGAGGAGAACAATAGAAGCAATCAAAACCCACTATAGGGCAACAATATGAAAGTGCTGTGACTAGTCCAAATTAGTCCAGCACAGTACACATAGCAAGGTATTTTTTTGTTTTTGTTCTTTTTGTAATATATATAATAGTAGGTGTTAGTATTAATGTGTCAGGTGTTGACGATACGTTTTTCAGTCGTTTCTTGAAAATGGCTAGAGCTCAGGTTGAGTTAGGTAGGTCATTCCACCAGCAGGGAACAGTCAGGGTAAAGGTCCGTGAAAGAGATTTTGTGCCTCTTTGGGAAGAGCTCTCCAAGCTTTTGGAGGGCACATAGGTCTGAACTAGTGAGTCTAGGTACAGGGGTGTAGAGCCAGTGGTTGTTTTGTAGGCAAACATCAGTGCCTTGAAATTTGATGTGAGCGGCAATTGGCATACAGGGCAAGTTTATGAGGAGAGGAGTGATGTGTGCTCTCTTTGGCTCATTAAAGACCACTCTTGCTGCAGTATTCTGGATCAGTTGCATGCTGGAAGGCCTGCAAAGAGAGCATCAAAGTAGTCCAGTTTGGATAGAACAAGAGCTTGGACAAGGAGTTGTGGAGCATGCTCTGATAGGAAGGGACTGATCTTCTTAATGTTGTATAGGGAAAATCTGCAGGACCTGGCAGTTCTAGCAATGTGGTCTGTAAAGTTCAACTGATCATCAATCACGACTCCAAGGTTCCTGGCTGTCCTGGATGGAGTTATGGTTGACAAACCTAGCTGGATGTGAGAAGTTGTGATGAAATGCTGGGTTGGCTGAGACCACAAGCAGTTCTGTCTGCGCAAGGTTGAGTTGAAGGTGGTGGTACTTCATCCAGCATCCAATTGTCCATCAGGCAGGCTTGAGATGCAAGCAGCTACAGTCGGATCATCTGGCTGGAATGAAAGGTAGAGTTGTGCATAGCAGTGATAGGAAAAAAATGTTTCTGAATGACATATCCTAGTGATGACGATGGAGTTGGAGAAGTGGTCCCAGCACTGAACCCTGAGGCACCCCAGTAGCTAGATGTTACGACTTAGACATCTCACTGCTCCAAGACACCCTGAAGGACCTATTCATAACCTCCTTTCCTGCTCTTTGGTCAGTTCTGCATAACATCATTAAAACAACATCTTTACTGGTAAGATACTGTATTTCGTTAGCAAATACTTTTATATCAAGAATGATTTAAAGGATTAGTTCACCTCAAAATGAAAATTTCCTAATAATTTACTCACCCCAATGCCATCCAAGATATCCATGTCTTTCTTTCCTCAGTGGAAGAGAAATTAAGTTTTTTGAGGAAAACATTTTTGGATTTTTCTTCGAATAATGGACTTCAATGACAACCAGCGTTTCAAGTCCAAATCAATGCAGTTTCAAAGGTCTTTGAAGTGCTTCAACGGACTGTGCACGATCACAGCTGAGGAGGAGAGTCTTATCTCACGAAACGATTTTCAACAAAAAAAAAAAAAAACTTTTTAACTACAATTGTTTGGATTGAGCTGATCTGCAACGCGCCGGGAACTATGTCATCACGTTGAAAGGTCACTGTCAATGTCGCCGGCTCCGGCAGAAGTGCCGCCCCACTGTTTACAAAGCGACCAATACAATTTGAACTATCCTCTTTCGCACGGTCGAGTGGGGTACTTCCGCCGGAGCCGACGACATCGACAGTGACCTTTCAACGTGATGACGTAGTTCTCGATGTGTTGCAGATCAGCTCAATCACAATTGTAGTTAAAAAGTGTATATATATATCTTTTTTTTTTTTTTTTTTTTAAATTGACCTATCGTTTCGCTAGATAAGCCCCTGCTCCTCAGCTGCGATCGTGCATAGTCCGTTGAAGCACTTCAAAGATCTTTGAAACTGCATTGATTTTGGACTTCAAAACAGTGGTTGTCATTGAAGTCCATTATTAGAAGAAAAATCCAGAAATGTTTTCCTCAAAAACTTAATTTCTCTTCCAATGAGGAAAATAAGACATGGATATCTTGGATGGCATTGGGGTGAGTAAATTATTAGGAAATTTTCATTTTGAGGTGAACTAATCCTTTAAGTGACCTCCATTCGAATATAATTGTGCATATTTTCAATCTGTTGTGTCTGTTTTGATGAATGCAAAGAATTTACACATATTTCAAACAGTTTTCATTTAAAAATGCACATGAATGGAAAGAATGCAGGGGTCTCAAGACATTTTTTTTCTCTCCAGTTTTGAGTTGAACTTTTTGTTGTATAGGGTGATTTTACATTTAATCCAATTTAAAGACACCAAACTTGTAGGACCCAAAAAAATGTGAGTAAAAAAAGATCCAGTTCTCTTTGCATTCACACTCTCACTTGATCTCATTTCAGTCCAGTTGTGATGGGGTGTCTATTCCATTTACACTGTGTAATTATCACGGTCACCAGCCTAGTCACCACCTCCTTCACTACATTTCCCAACATCCTCCTTGGCCCACACCTGCACCTGTCAGCGATCTCCCTCATTAATTTCACCATAAAACCCCTCACCTTGTCTTCCATCATCATCCAGTCACGTTTATCCCGAGTGCGTGTAACGTTTGGACCCATACGTCCCGTTAGAGCCCTGCACGGGCCAAAAAATGGTGTTCAAGCCCTAACCCGGCCGATAACGTCTGCAATTTTTCAGCCCGAACCGGACCCGAGACCTATTACTTTAAGCTCTATCTGACGTGCGCTCTCTGATGCGCACTGTCTCTGCTGCAAGCACACACACACACACACACACACACGCTACTAAGAGGTAAACTTTTATTATTGGGCTCAAACACAACTACCACCACTGACAATCATGCCCACAAATATTAATACAGACTGTCCATTGCAGAGAGGCAAAAGCATGCAGTAGAGAATTTTATATAGCTAAGCTATGTGATCCAGCAGCAAATAAATAAATAAAGATTTACCGGTCTACCTTTTTTTGATGTTAAGTAACTTTACTGAAGAACAATGTTTCAAATAACTTTTCGCCAACTGGCTAACGTTAAAGGGGTGGTATAATGCCCTTTTCACAAGATGTAACATATGTCTCTGATGTCCCCAGAGTGTGTATGTGAAGGTTTAGCTCAAAATACTCCAGAGATATTTTTATATAGCATGTTAAAGTTGTCACTTTTTGAGGGTGAGCAAAGACGCACCGTTTTTGTGTCTGTTCGTTTAAATGCAAATGAGCTGCCGCTCCCGGCACAGAGGGCGGAGCTTCAACAGATTGTGTAATTTTACCTCATACAGACATGCACTGAAAATTTCAAAAACTTTTAGCCTTTTATGTTCAAACTGGAGTCAGACAATGATGGAGAGACTCAAGAAGAAGTGACAACATTTAGAATGCAACTGGATATTTCTGAATGGTTAGTTGATGAATTTATGAAGCTGATGTGTTGTTATCTTCTAGTCATTGATTAGCATATTCTGTCTTGATAATCTATAAATCGTGTTCCGGGGTTTATGTAAATTTTAGAGTTGGTGATGTCACTAACCCGGAAGGAATGTAGTGTAGTCCCTACCAGCCGTTTGTTGTAGTCCTTAAAAAGCAATTTCTTTAAAAGCAAATATATCCCTTTGCTTTGAACTGTGAGCGTTGTAACTTTGCAGATGTTGTTTATGCTCAAACAGCAACATTACACACTAGCTAAAGTTAGAAAAGTGAAATAATAATCAACCACCCCTTTAAATAATAATAATAAAAACATCCGTTGAACTGAGTAACGTTTGGTTACATGTACGTTGGTCATCATTCACTGTTTATTCGCGAGTGTTGTGAAGAAAAAGAATAGCATCCACTGTTGAAGGCTTCAGGCTCATTGTTTATTGTGCTAATCAAATCAAAACTCTTCCAATATGCAGCTTTTCTCGAAGCATTGGGAACTTTTAGTAACTCCCCATGCTCCAACTTCTCCCTGATGCTATGCATGGTCACCTGTCCCCTGTATCCTAATGCATTGCTTTACCTGTTTGTCTGCTGCTAAATAAACTCTTCCACCTGCTCTTCTGTCTCCGGGTCCCTCTTCCATAACAGTAATGTGTATTACTATAATATAATATTTTTGAGTAGTTTAGTTTAGTTTATACTTTAGTTCCATCGCTGGGAAATTTGTCTTGGACAACGTGCAAAGTCCGTACATACAAAACGTCTCAGGTTACGACTGTAACCTATGTTCCCTGAGAACAGGGAACGAGACAATACGTCAACGACGTTATGGGGAACGCCTCAGGCGTGACAGGTGTCTGAAATCACTATCAAATCACGTCAATCATATTGACCGGCGACAGCCCGTGAATCATTAGCGTGAATGATTAACGTGCGACCTGGAAGTATAAAGGGGCGCCTTGCACACATGACAAATCACCTTATCGTCTGAAGGGACTGTACGGTAGGCAAGCCCCGAGGCATGGCAGGGAGACGTATTGTCTCGTTCCCTGTTCTCAGGGAACATAGGTTACAGTCGTAACCTGAGACGTTCCCTTTCGAAGGGAACTCAACAATACGTCAACGACGTTATGGGGAACGATATACCAACTCCGCCATGCTAAGGGGAGTGCATGCCAAGTGGCAGTGACAACTGTCAGAACCAGCAACTTCAAATGAAACGCTAGAACCACTCAGCCTCAGGTCACACTGGGCTGTCAGTGACAGCATTCCCTACGGTCATAGCCCAAGCTACAGCCTCACAGAAAAACCTTCATAAACATGGTTAAATAAAAAGGTCTACCTGGGCCGGCTCCGGGCCTGGAACCACAGCTTCCGATTAGAAGGGGTCCCTTCTAGGGAATGTGGCTAGGGAACCCGAAGGAACCCCTGCCAGTCACTATTCAGGGGAACGTACTCACCCCGAAATGCCACCAGGACGGCCTGACCTGGCGTCAGTACATAGACACTAGTCTGGCCAAATCCTGTCTGTCTGAAGACAGAGCCTCTGGACAACAAAGCCTTAAGAAAGGCATCCAACCCGAGGGACTGCGAAGCTGGCAGTGAACCACTCGGCCCGGATCTCAGAGACGGGATATCCCGGAGAGTATGACTCAGCATAGTGCTTTCCAACCCTTGCTAGCGAGGGGAGTTTCTCTACTCGATCCACGGATCAACCCAGTGTCTGTGTTTCAAAACACTGAGGAGGCCTGTGAAGGCCTAAGGGCTGATCTAACTGGGAGGCCTCACGAGAGGCCTACGACCGTCTGACCAGACTCAGGAAGCCGCATGCTCATAGAGACCCTCGGTGAGGGGAGCACAGGTCTGCCTGGTAGGCAAACCAGGCTGTAGGCAGAAAAAGTTCCGGGAGGGAACCAATAGCAGAGAATGAACACTTTAGCGAGCCAGGGCGCAAGCTCGCCTTCAGCAGCTGCCTATTAAGGCTAGCTGAAACTGATAGCAAGAGACCACTAGCTTCATAAACCCAGCACCACTAGGGAACGTTACAGGGAGGCCCGGAGAGGCCTACTACCTGATAGCCAACGTAAGTGGGAATTCACCTTCAGAGAGGCCCGTGAGGCCTACTACCTGATAACCACAGTAAGTGGGGTGCTCACCTTCAGGGAGGCCCAGAGAGGCCTACTACCTGATAACCACAGTATGTGGGGTGCTCACCTTCAGAGAGGCCAAGAGAGGCCTACTACCTGATAACCACAGTACGTGGGAACTCACCTTCAGGGAGGCCCGGTGAGGCCTGCTACCTTACAACCACAGTATGTGGGGAGCTCACCTTCAGGGAGGCCTGGTGAGGCCTACTACCTGACCGTACTCATTCAAGGAGGCCTGGAGGAGCCTACTACCTGATAATCACAGCATGTGGGAACTCACCTTCAGGGAGGCCTGGTGAGGCCTACTACCTGACACCCAAAATATTTGGGCGCTCACATTCAGGGAGGCCCAGTGCGGCCTACTACCTGACAGCCACAATATTTGGGAGCTCACCTTCAGGGAGGCCCAGAGAGGCCTACTACCTGATAGCCAACTTAAGTGGGAATTCGCCTTCAGGGCGGCCGGCTGAGGCCTACTACCTGATAACCATCTTAAGTGGGAATTCACCTTCAGGGAGGCCTGAGTGGCCTACTACCTGATAACCACTGTTAGCTTTGAGCCCTGAGTCCGGGTGATAGTATAAGGTGGCCTGCTAAGGCCAGCCAGCTGGGGACTCGCCTATCAGGGAGGCCTGGTCGGGCCTACTAGCTAATAGCAAGTCATATTCTGCTATAAAGTACACTGTTGGGAACCATACTACACAAGCATATTTACTAATGGGCTTCCAGTAGCGCTATAAGGTATGTCCCACAATGTTGGGACTCACCTCCGAGGAGGCCTGTTTAAGGCCTACTACCCATCAGTGAGTCAACTGCCCGAACCACCAAGGCCAACCACGTAAAGTGAGCTGGCCTACAGTGCCCTCTAGGGGGCTGTCCAATCAAGGAGGCCTGCTGAGGCCTACTACCTAATGGCGCAGCCTTCGTTGGCAGCAAAGCTGTTTACGCAGCGCCTACAGCATCCTGGTGCCTAATCACATTGCCCATGGCAGTGTACTCCGCAAAAAAGCTAGCACCCTTAAAACAAGGGGAGTACAACATACGCCACTCTGCCTCAACGGAGGCCCCATTAGTCAGGGGCCTACCATCTATGCATGGGCGTCAGCTCAGGGCAATGCTCTGGCTTCAGGGGAGCGTACTTCGACCAAAGAAGAAGTGAAGCTTACTTCATACTCGACCCGAGCCATAGTGGTGCGAGGTAGGATAAACAGAACTGGGAGTGAAGTGCTCAGACCTACCCTGTATCACAGGGGGATACTCACACCTCACCCTGAGGTTACCAGGGTCCGGGCCTGCCAGCGGCTCTAGGGGTGACAGAAATTTATCTGTGCCCAACCTAGGGGAGTGGGGCTTGAATGAAAGCCATCCACCTACAACCTAGCGCTCGAGCAGTAGCTCAGCGAGGTGAGTGAAGCCTAAACTGGCGGCCTAAATCCGTAGGCCAGTTCTGCATGGCAGGGTCGGGCAGGAAACCCAGTCTTCTTCGTGAAGCGAAAGACGGCCTAACCCTGCTCAATAAAGACATATATACCACGGAGGCCTGTTTGAGGCCTACCATGTCCTTGCAAACCATCCTCTGCACCATGCTGCATTACTCTAGTCACCCCAGAATGCAGAGAAGGGGGCGGGCCTTGGCCTAACGACTCCCATGGGAGGAGGCTGTTTATACAGGGATGCTAGAAACCTACATTCACAAAGTGAAGGTTCAGAGGAAGCAATGCTAAATTTTAGCAGAGCACTTCTATTATCCCTGGCACAGCCTAGGCCAGCTACAGAGGCGGCCCTGGTGAGGGCCAGCCTGCAGGCATAGATCTATCTGAGGGCTCGGAGGAGCCACAGCCTTACTAAAGAATATAGTCTGTATTATTCCATACAAAGGGCTGCATGATCGCTCAGCCTAATGAAAACCCAAACAGAGCTCAAGGGGCGAAATACTCAGGAAGAAGTCAAACGGACCCGTGGGCCGGACATAAGATCTATCTGAAGCTCTAGCGTCAGTCAACACTCTAAGTAAAAAATTCTAAGAGAGAGACCAACTACTCTACCCTGAGGTGGCTAACAGCCCGAAGGCTAACATAGTTATCGTTCTGGCCACCTAATGGGGAACTTCAGGGCCCTAATAATCCAGGAAACTTCTCTTACCTTATTACCTGATGACATAGCAAATGACATGACCCCATAGCTCTATACAGGGAACGAGGTCTGTAGAGAGATACATTTCGGAATTTTAATTCACAAAAATTGACTCTTGAAAAGACCAGACAGCTCACCTGCGGCGTGCGGAGTGAAGACTCGCCAGATAGTTCTTTATGAACCTGGAGTCCACCACTTTACATGCCTGAAAGAGGCGTTTCTACTAACCAAGCCTAGGCGGGCCATCGGAACATCGTTCTTATCATAGGCCCAGCGCCAGGCCTGATGTAATGCACGTCTGGGGAGTCAGAAGAGAGGAGAGGGCTGGATTTCTCTTTTTAATGAAGCCCTCCGGGGAGATTATCCATCAGCGACGCTGTATGCGCTTGTGCTGGATAACCTCCCTCAGATCCCTCTTCTAGCGGGAGTCATGCCTGTCCTGCGCCCTGTTCCTCCACAGAGGGGGCGCACGAGAGGCGACACTGGCTCTCTGGCCCTGTCTACGGTCCTCAGACCGTGAAGGGCCAGGCCCTCCCGCCTGCCTGGGCGTGGAACCGGATCTCAGCGGTATGCAGGTTTTTTCCTAAAAGCAGCTGAGCGCGCCTTCGCCTCCCTGAACTTCCCAAGCCCCGCCTCCACGGAGGGGCCAAAGAGTTCAGAGGGCGAAACCGACGAATCGAGGAGAAAGGCCTTCTCTTTCTCCTCAACGTCGGCCAGGTTTAACCAAAGCTGTCTCTCCGTGGCCACCATCGCCGCCATCGACCGACTGATCGTGGCAGCAGTCTGTTTGGTGGCCCGGAGCGCAAGAACCGTGGTTCGGCGCGGCTCAGTAACCGCCTCAGGGGACATCCCTGCCCCCTGGTCGAGATCCTGCAGCAGGTCGGCCTGGTATGCCTGCAGCACCGCCATGGTGTGCAGGGAAGCACCAGCCTGAACTGCTGCCGTGTATGCTCTGCCATTCAAACGCGCTGTTGTCTCTAGCGGTTTGGATGGCAGAAATGGAGCTCTCAGTGTCGACGCCTGCCCAGACATGAGATAGTTCGCAAACGACTCGTCAAATGGGCGGCATCGACACATACCCATGCTCTGCGATCCCCTCAACATCAGCGAAATTAACCCGCTGATGTCAGTGAATACTGGCAGAGAATGGGCTCTTCCATGCCCTCTAGATCTCTGTGTGAAGATCAGGAAGGAATGGATTAGGCTCACCTGAGCTGGTGGTGTATGGCCGGGGAGAAACCGATCGCCGAGCCTACCGCGAGCGGTCTCTCCTCTAGTGCGTTGCCATGGCAGCTACAGCCTGTTGGCGGCGCGCTCCACAACATCCACCAGACCTGCATACACGGGGCAGGGTGGCTGAGAGGGTTCAGGATCTACCTGATTATAAACCTCCTCAGCCATCTCCTGCTCGTCCTGAAGAGCAGCAAGAGCACCTGCTTCGCCCTCGTCAGCCGTCGAATCATCTGAGAGGTTTACAGCACTCTCAAGATGATCGACGAGCTCTATCTGGAAGCCCATGATGCAAGTCGCCGCTCTGCCTCGGCACGAGCGGGACCACGAGAACCAGACGTTGAACCCCCTTCACTCGAGAAGAGGGCCAGACGAGAGCGAGCGTTTTAAAAGAAAAACGCTCACAGTTCACACAGAGGATTCCCTCGAGAATCTCCCGTGCGCGCTCTTCTCCCAGGCAGGAAAAGCACACTCGTGTGCTGTACATTTAATTTTCTTACCGTTTCATTGAGTAGCGTTTTCAAACAGACAGTCCCTGAAGACGATGAAATGATTTGTCATGTGTGCAAGGCGCCCCTTTATACTTCCAGGTCACACGTTAATCATTCACGCTAATGATTCACGGGCTGTCGCCGGTCAATATGATTGACGTGATTTGATAGTGATTTCAGACACCTGTCACGCCTGAGGCGTTCCCCATAACGTCGTTGACGTATTGTTGAGTTCCCTTCGAAAGGGAACAACATACATTAAAAGTAGGGCTGCACGATTTGGGGAAAATGTCATAATGCGATTATTGAGGTCAATATCGCGATTGCGATATGCGATTGCGATTTAATAAACAAATGGTTTCATGAGTCAACTTGCTTGATTCTAAAGCAAAATGCACACACAGATTAGTGATAATTCTGAAATGTGTATTTCTCAACTCAAACTAGCAACAACAACTAAATAATTGATAACATCTATAATGATCAATAAGCCATTGAGGTCTGGATAAAAATGAATCCACCCCCATTTAAAACATTAATTATAGCCATCCACCATTACAGTGATTCCACAATTGAAAGCTATAATTTTTTCAAAAACATTTATTAGGCTTCAAAAAATATAACAGCTTTTAATTTAAGTGAACTTAATAATACTCACATAAACCCATAAAAAAGTATTATTTACCTGTGCCCTTCCTGTCATGTAGGACATACAGAAATTTAAGTTATCAAACAGTCTGCACTGCATAAATTATAAATTATATATAGACTAATCCTTATTAAAGCTACACAAGTTCTTTAGTCAAGAGCAGTGAGTAATTTTCTTTGTTCTTTGATTAACTTTACTGACAGAAAGCTTTGGCTGCTGGCCCTTTAAGAGCAGCCGTTGTAGAGACGCGGATCTCACACGCGCCTCATTCTCTCACAACTCTTTACGTCCATCATAAGACTGCTCTTATGTTATGAAGATACTCGACAAACGACATTTTGGCATAATTGTGTGTGTTATTGTTCGTTCAAGCAGAAAGATAACTATTCCGGTCTGTGCATGCGCATGGGCGCGCGTGTTTCTGTTCTGTGAGTCACAGTCGGACATTCACAGGCTGCGCGCTCTCTTTTGATTTGTCGCGCATTAATGGTTTGAACTTTAAAGCATTCGCACGAATAAGAGCGGGATCATGTAACACTAGCCAAAGGATGACAAAAAATAACAGATGCTGCGTTAATTGCGTTAACAGCCCTAATTTGTTTATTTTACATAAAATCGCAGCATTTTGCTCATATAATCGCATAGGCTTGACATCGCGATTACGATTGCGATATGATTAATCGTGCAGCACTAAGGCGAACAGAAATAAGTAAAATTATAAAAAACACAATGACAGTAGATACATACAATACAACATAAATTAAAACAAATTAGAGAATAAGTGAAGGTAAATACACGTGGAACACAATGGCAATTCACAGTGTTTTATCTCTATTTAACGCTTTGATTGCAGTAGGAACAAAGGAATTTTTCAGTCGATTAGACCTACACATCAAGACCCTATTCCTCCTTCCTGATTGTAATAATTTAAAGTGGGCATTCAGGATATGAGTAACGTCTCCAACAATTTTCTTGGAATGGTTTAAAATTGAAGCATAATAATAATCTCTCCTCACGCCCTATAATTCTAAAGGCGGTGTGCACCAAACATCCTAACCTCGATTTTAATTGGACGGACAAGTTACCATACCATGCAGTGATACCATATCTAATCAAGCTCTCGAAAATAGACTGGTAAAACAAGTACTCTGATTCACTCCGAACGCTTTTAACCTGCATAGAAAGTATAATCTCTGCTGTAACCTGGAACAAAGATTGTTGACATGAAGAGACAACTTATTATTATGATGATTATATCAAGTATTTGAGTTAAAATTTAGATGAAAGTTCTTTGGCATCAATAATACAACATGCATATTTTGTTTTCTTTGTAAAAATGCATAATATATATATATATATATATATATATATATATATATATATATATACACATATATATATATATATATATATATATATATATATATATATATATATATATATATATATATATATATATATATATATATATATTAGAGGCTGATTCAAAAAGCAATAAATTGTATTGCAAAAATGTGTTATTTCATGAAATCCACTCTCCTGTTCAGTGCAAAACATTAAATGTTCAGTGCGAAGAACATTTTAATTTGAATGAACGGATTTTAAAGCATCTGTTCAGACTGCACGAACATGCAAATGCCGCCATGGTATTTTTTCACAGAAAGGTGTTCAAATAATTTTCCATTGCACTGTGAAAAAAAAAAAAAAAAAACAATAAAACATGACTACAAATAAGATTTGAGATTTTGGCCTTTTTAGTCATATTCCAGATCCCGGTGGGTCTCACAAACAGACTTTTTCTAAGCGAAACAATTTTGCTAAGCGACTGCATATCTGTCCTCTTGGTGATGTTTGATAAAGACATTAGCAAATACAAACATTTGAACAGCTGCTTGAAAGCATGTAAATACTATTTTTATTTAATTTCTTCTCTGTGACAAGCGGATGTCATAAATGGGAAATTGGGCAGCACTTAAGTGTGGAATTTTTGCTTTTCTATAACCACAACATAATGTCAGAGAGAGATTTTATAAACCCTGAAAAGCCTGCTGCTTTCCATACAAAGAAAGAGGCTGGTAACCACCACTGTCAAGATTCAAAAAAAGATCCCCCAAAAAATCCCATAAAAGTCAATATGACATATTTTCATTTTTTTCCTCTTTGAGATGAAATACTACTCAATACAATAACTTGAAATTTACAGTTGAGGTCCAATAACGTGTAATAATTGAGGCTATCTTTAACAAAGACAGCCGTATAAGAATTCTTATTGAACATTATGAAATATACAATCCAATTTTGAAAGGGCACTCTTTTATTGCAAAATATCCAGTAGCTACATTTTTACGTCACATTATTGAGCCATTTCAGAAATTACTTTTCTCACTCTCTCTTTGTATCCTCTCTCCTTTATTGTCCTATTGATATGGACTTCAGTTTATCTAATTCAATATACAACTTACCATGGTGTGTGTGTATATATATACAGTATATATATATATATATATATATATATATATATATATATATCAGGGTTTCCGTTGTGCGGTAATTACCGGACATTGGCCGGGGAAAAAATGAAATGTCCGACAAAATTAAATCTCTCCGGTCAAATTGTCCAATTAAAATTGCTGAATAATCCCGCCCCCCTAACACAATCTGAATTTGAGAATAAGCCTAAAATGTATAAAGCTAAAATACACCGACCTTTTGCTATGTTATAAAGGAACAGGCTCTACCATTTGAAAGTTATTAAACAACATCGCATGCTGCATTTCAAATAAAGCGCACGCCTAAAACGGCTGTAATATAGACCTAAACAACGAACGATTGAGTGAGACGTTTCAAATATGGCCAGGCCCAGGCAGACTAGCCTTAAAAGCTTTTTTCAGAGGCCAGACGCGACGGACGATGGTGAATCAGGAACGCCTGAAGCCTCGGATGTCCAGAGCCAGACAGCTCCACCACCACCGGACGTTCAAGGCGTTCGCTGGAAGAAAGAAAAAAACCGGACCGGACCCGATTTACAAATCCGGCAGCAGCCAGTGACAGAGGACGAGCTTCACCCGGACCTTCACCCGCGCTTGTCATAAGAAACGTGTCGGCACTGAAGTTTTGTGGACAATAACGGAAGTAAGAGATCTCACACAGCTATCTGAAATTTATTTTCGCCCCGCCCCCCCAAAAATAATTATCACCAGCCGCCACTGCAAACATGTTGCATTCTATACGACCTGATTATGTCATTTTTTAAGTTACATAGCCTGCCTCCAGTTTTTCTCAACTTGACTAATTAAGAGGCGATATTTGACCTGCATATCATCAAAATGTCCGTAAAACGAAACTTCTGCCTATATATATATATATATATATATATATATATATATATATATATATATATATATATATATATATATATATATATATATATATATATATATATCCTTAACTCATTTGGTAGCGATCGCATCATCATCATCTATATAGCTAACTGGTTGCTGACTGTTGCATCAGCAGCCAATGAGCTTCAGCTTAACATTCAAATACCAGTAGTGTTGCTGTTAGCAGTCAGAAACCCTCCACCTTCCCCAGCTCCACCTGCATAGATCTGCATGTCTTACTTGCTCACAGCAATGTATGTGAACGCATTGGCAGTAGCAAGTCTCTGTATACATTATATATATATACAGGTCCTTCTCAAAAAATTAGCATATTGTGATAAAGTTAATTATTTTCCATAATGTAATGATAAAAATTCAACTTTCATATATTTTAGATTCATTGCACACCAACTGAAATATTTCAGGTCTTTTATTGTTTTAATACTGATGATTTTGGCATACAGCTCATGAAAACCCAAAATTCCTATCCCAAAAAATTAGCATATCATGAAAAGGTTCTCTAAACGAGCTATTAACCTAATCATCTGAATCAACTAATTAACTCTAAACACCTGCAAAAGATTCCTGAGGCTTTTAAAAACTCCCAGCCTGTTTCATTACTCAAAACCGCAATCATGGGTAAGACTGCCGACCTGACTGCTGTCCAGAAGGCCATCATTGACACCCTCAAGCAAGAGGGTAAGACACAGAAAGAAATTTCTGAACAAATAGGCTGTTCCCAGAGTGCTGTATCAAGGCACCTCAGTGGGAAGTCTGTGGGAAGGAAAAAGTGTGGCAAAAAAACGCTGCACAACGAGAAGAGGTGACCGGACCCTGAGGAAGATTGTGGAGAAGGACCGATTTCAGACCTTGGGGTCCTGCGGAAGCAGTGGACTGAGTCTGGAGTAGAAACATCCAGAGCCACCGTGCACAGGCGTGTGCAGGAAATGGGCTACAGGTGCCGCATTCCCCAGGTCAAGCCACTTTTGAACCAGAAACAGCGGCAGAAGCGCCTGACCTGGGCTACAGAGAAGCAGCACTGGACTGTTGCTCAGTGGTCCAAAGTACTTTTTTCGGATGAAAGCAAATTTTGCATGTTATTCGGAAATCAAGGTGCCAGAGTCTGGAGGAAGACGGGGTAGAAGGAAATGCCAAAATGCCTGAAGTCCAGTGTCAAGTACCCACAGTCAGTGATTGTCTGGGGTGCCATGTCAGCTGCTGGTGTTGGTCCACTGTGTTTTATCAAGGGCAGGGTCAATGCAGCTAGCTATCAGGAGATTTTGGAGCACTTCATGCTTCCACCTGCTGAAAAGCTTTATGGAGATGAAGATTTCATTTTTCAGCACGACCTGGCACCTGCTCACAGTGCCAAAACCACTGGTAAATGGTTTACTGACCATGGTATTACTGTGCTCAACTGGCCTGCCAACTCTCCTGACCTGAACCCCATAGAGAATCTGTGGGATATTGTGAAGAGAAAGTTGAGAGACGCAAGACCCAACACTCTGGATGAGCTTAAGGCCGCTATCGAAGCATCCTGGGCCTCCATAACACCTCAGCAGTGCCACAGGCTGATTGCCTCCATGCCACGCCGCATTGAAGCAGTCATTTCTGCAAAAGGATTCCCGACCAAGTATTGAGTGCATAACTGAACATAATTATTTGAAGGTTGACTTTTTTTTTTTGTATTAAAAACACTTCTTTTATTGGTCGGATGAAATATGCTAATTTTTTGAGATAGGAATTTTGGGTTTTCATGAGCTGTATGCCAAAATCATCAGTATTAAAACAATAAAAGACCTGAAATATTTCAGTTGGTGTGCAATGAATCTAAAATATATGAAAGTTTAATTTTTATCATTACATTATGGAAAATAATTAACTTTATCACAATATGCTAATTTTTTGAGAAGGACCTGTATATATATATATATATATATATATATATATATATATATATATATATATATATATATATATATATATATATATATATATATATATATATGTATTCGTATTGAACCGTTCGGTACGAGGCTTTCGGTTCGGTACTCATTACAAACCGATCGATTCGTTGGACCATTTTTCCTGCCGACCAAAATCTGCACTGGCGCGACCGCTACAACATTGCGCAACATCAAATGGCAAGCGTAATGAAAGCGTAACGAAACTGCGCTACTCATTATTTTGTGCTTCACTGATCGTTTATCAGTTTGGACCATCAACATCAGTGCAGCGCGAGCCGATCTTGATCAAGCGACACGGTTATACACAGCGCTGAGAGATCCAGTAAACAAAGCATTTGAATTCGCCACTGAAGTAATAACACTGCGAGATCTAGTGAGAAACATTACAATTTATCCGTTATTAACGATCAAACAGCGCTGTTGTGGAAACCAGGAGAAACATTGTTCCATGAATGAACTAGTTATAGGTTTTAAGTCCACAGATCAGCAACATTCACCATGGATTTACTGTAGTAACACTCTTTCTTTTACTGTCTATGAGTAACACTCACTGTAAGCTTGGAAGTTTGGCAGGAATAGTAAAATGCTTTCAAGTACATCACACATCTTTTTCCAGCACTTCAAAACTCAAATATTATCATATTTAAAAAAAGTTGTTTTGATGACCAAAACATTATTTCTTCATCCTTCAAAGATTACCCCCATTTATAAAACAAAAAGTTTTAAGATATAGGAAAACTCACACTTATTTAAAAATAATTTTTTTTAATAAATAGGAAATTTCTCTTGCATTTCTTTCTTTTTGTTGTATCAAAAACGTACCGAACCGCGACACCACTGTATCGTATTAAACCAAACCATGGATTTTGTGAACCGTTACACCCCTAATATATATATATACACACACTGTATATAATTGGGACTTCTGGGTGGGCAATGATGTAGACAGCAAGACTTTCTTTGCTTCAATTTGATAACAGATGAGTGTCCAGCCACAGGGGGCCAGAGGTGTTTGATGAAGAGAAGTAAGAGACCCAACGGGTGCAGAGGCCATGCATGACCTCCTCATACAGTTGTGCTTCTTTCCAGCACTCTGGTGTCTGAGAGACTGAACCTTCTGCTCTCTCCTGAGCTAATGGACACAGAAATAAACTACGCATCATTAATCAGTCGTCTGTCACATTACACCTGCTGTGCTGCTGGAGAGGCGCGCTTCATATGCAGCCCTTTATCTCCCAGACTCAATTTTAGTCCGCCTACTATAATGACTCTTTTGGAGAAGTATTTTCTATTTTATTACCTTTTACTAATTCTAATGACAAAAGTCTTTGAGGCATAATTTATACATGTTGTATTCATGATGTTTCTGAAGTTGATAATTGTGTACAAGCTTAAGTTTCTCTAATGTCAGTGATTCAGTGAATGATTTCTGCTAAATTGTTCTTTTCGTCTACGGCTTGCCAGTTTCATTTTAACTTTCTGTATCATTGCATGGCACATTGCCTAAGGCCTTGTTCAGACAGACAGCAAAAATCTGACTTTTTTTTGCCTATATCCAACTTTTCAATAGTCTGAACGAAAAATAAACTCCATTTTCTCCAAAAATACCATTTTCACAAGCCCTTTGGAGTTGCTTCGAAAGGTTTAAATCATATTTTTGTTCATTTATCTCAGTCTAAAGGATTAGATCTGATTTTGTGTTTTATTTTTTTCATAATTTGTTGCACAACAGGATGCTAACTATTATGACAGGAATACTTTAAAACACTAGCAGCAGGAAATATTTCACCCAAAAATATTGACAAAAATCTGAACGACGAAAATGTCTATGTATAAGTTAAGAAAAAAATGTAGGCCTATTTCTCTTTAGGCATGTGAAGGTATCAAGTTTTCATATCACAATAATTGCTGAAACGTTTATATAAGTATTCAATTACATTACAAAAACATGTTGAAAAGATAAACATACTTAAATGTTGCCCTCTTAATAAGAGGTTCAATAACCTTTTACAAATAACAAAAATAACATTTTAAATACCATAAACAATAAAACTGTTTAAAGTAACCAAATGTTTCAAATATATTTAAGTGCAAAAGAACACAACTATAAAAAACAACAATAAAGAATCAATATTTTCAACCAATACCTAGGTATTCTTTCTACAAAAACGACAAAAGTTTACAATGACTTCATTCATCTGTGAGTCATTACTAGTGGGTTACGATGATCTTCACTTTAGAATTAATTATATATTATGCATTATTGACATCAATTATGAACCTGTATACAGTAGTTCTCAGTAGTCCTCTGGGAAGTACAGCATGAAAAAATAGTAGTGAACTGCTTTTTGTTATTTAGTTGAAGTTACTAGAATGTTAATATTGTTTTACTCATTTGTTCCTGTGTAGTTATTCGTTAATGATGGAACCGTATTCTAAAATGTTACCTGAAATTCTAGTTATAGCACAAATGTAGCCCCATAATTTTTCCAGATCCAGACCCCAATCACTCTTTGAAATCCAGGAAGTGTGCTCGACTTCATTATGTGTCTGGATATTTGACTGGTAATAATGCTTTTTTTTTTTGTTTAAATTATTTGATCAGTAATTACTGCTGAAATAATGAAAATGTACACTACTTTCTTTTTAAATGAAATTCAGTTTACTTTCTATAGGCGGTAAAATCCTTAATTTGTGTAACTGATTCCTATTAAGTTAATTATATTAAGTACACTTTTTTTCAGAATTTAAAAATTTTGTATTAAGTTTTCGGGTAGAAATACCATTATTTAGCAAATTTCATCCCGTAGTTGGGTAATTTTCATGTGATCTTAAAAACATGTGTCACAGCAGGGTTGCAGAAACAAGGAGAGGGCTCTCTCAAGTGTCACGCGTTCAGTGTGACAGTCACTTATTTCAGTCTTTTGTCACGCACTCCCACCACACATTGTATTTCTCACGCGGAAAAACTATTTATAATATATTTAATATGCCGCAGCGCCCAAAATGTCTCTGGCCGCGCCGCTCTCACTGTGGAACCGACAGGAACCAAGCGCGTGGAGTTCTAAGTCGAGAACGCCACTCATCAGCCAATCAGAAAAAGAAAGGGGCTACACAATAGCCAATCAGAAAATGGCACTATTGTATCTGGGTAAGATTTAACGCAACAACCAATGAAAAAAAGCATATCCTGGAATTGTTCACGTGATTCTGCTACAACATCTCCCGAAAGTTTCGTTCCCCCACAGAGGAAACACTGGAGCTCCGAGATCACTTTGAGCCCTGAGTGACCCATAATCTCCTGTTTTAATGTTACAACAAATTCATAACTTGTTTGACACAAACAATGACAACTTGACTGCTGTTAGAGAATGTTTTTCAGATAATTAGCATCAGTTTTTCACGAGTGTCTGTTAGCCAACAGTTTTACAGCCTGTTCACTGACAACACCTGGTCAGAACAAGTAGTCTAGGCCTAGTCATATTTTCATGAAACAACCCCCCCCCCCCCATCGGGGGTGTCACTCTTGCCTGTCTTCATAACTTGAGAGCCCTGTTTTTTTAACAGAACTCAAAAAGAAACAAAACACTCAGGAGCAAATTCGAGGCAGGAACAGAACAACCAAGCACAACGTAACAATAATAGACAACTGAACAACTGAACTGAACACAACACAGAGCTTAAATAGACCAGACTAATCTATTAAAGGGGTCATCAGATGCCCATTTTCCACAAGTTGGTGTGATTCTTTAGGGTCTTCATGTAAAGTTTGTACATACTTTGGTTAAAATTCCTCAATGGTTCCTCAAAACACCCTTTTTACCTCCTCAAAAACAGCTCTGTTCACAGCGACCCGTTTCGGTGCATGTCTCTTTAAATGATAAGGAGAAACTGCTCTCTTCCATGGGGAGTGTCACACAAGACACATAGGCTACGTTCCAGTCCACTTTTAGACAAGCACTTGTCAACTTCCCTAAGCACTTCCCCTCGGGGGAATCCCTGCCGCCATTTTGAAGTGCATTCCACTTCGTGAAGTGGACGAGGGAAGTTTATATGAACAGACCCCTCGATTTTGACCGAGGGAGCGAGTCTACTTCATATGTACACTTCAGGCAGCTCCATATACCACAATGCAACACGATTGTGACGTCACCGCAGAACATCTAAGATCACCGCAGTTCTAATCACCACCACCACAAACAACTCTGATATATTAATTATATATATTTTTTAATTTAAAACAACCCAAACTCAACTATATACATTTGGACGCTGCATTAAACAAGTTCTTAAAGGGAAAAAAATAAAATAATAAATCAACTCCATAGCTGATTCCAAGTGATCAAGGGCTTAGGATGTTCCAGTTCAGCCCATTGCAGTTTCCGCCAGTAGTGGGCACTTATGCAACGTAAGCAATGACGCACATCTGAGTGAACGAGACTGAGGGAAGTTAGCGAGTGAAGGGCATGACAATTTTGGACTGGAACGCAGCCATAAAGTGGTGCCTTGGTGGACAGTATACAAATGGGTGAGGGCGGAAGTATGCTAATAACAGTCCGTCAGTGGTCGTGGGCGGAGCATGAGCAATATGACATCATATTGCTCAGAAAATCCAAACGACTTGATTATACGGCGTTTAGGCTTTTTGAGGATTCAAAAAAAAGAAGTGAATGGATTTTTTTCATGGTATGGTGGTTGTGTCCACACACTGCAAAGACTCATTTATATGCAAACACCATATAAAAGTGAATTTTACATCCGATGGCCCCTTTAATGAAATGAACATCAGGTGTGACAGGTAATCAAGCAAATAGGAAAAAAACATGGAAAATAACTGACGCACAGAAAACTGAACTAAACATGCCTAACCCACCCACAAACAGACACAAAACCAGAAGATCCCTTACAACATGCGGATCATACAAGTTTTTTTTCAAGTGCAGAACAGCAAGTAACATAGCAATAATGGAGGTGCAGAAAGTTAAATTAAAGGTTAAAATAAATAGCAAATAAAATAAATCTCCTCCGGTAGATCCTCCGCTGAGTTTGCAGTAACTATTTTAGATTTTTTGTTGGGTTGATGTCATCTTTAACTTCCACACTGACCGTTAGATTACCTCTACTGCCAGAGAGAAATATTAAAAAAGCAGCTATTAATTTTAGTTCTGCCTTCTCTATTGAAAGATGAAGGCCACTGCTGCTGTGAGAGAACAGGAGATGAGCATTACCGTCAGATAGATAAATATGTGTCCTTCCTCTGGAACCAGAAAATGTACAAAAGTCTTGAATTGTGCTCCTGTGCTCAGCATTACTTGTTCCAGCGTTGTGTACTATTATGAATCATCTGAACAGCTAGGTTTGTGCTGTAGTGTGGGTGTACCAATCAATTTAAGGGTTTACTGCAGATGGGAATTCAAAATAATTATCCCGAAATAACTGTGCTCCACCGGACATTAGTCCTAATGAAAGTGACTCTACAGAAATGGTAAACAGCTATTTTTCCTGTGTTACATTAGAACAAATGTTATTGTTTGCGGATTGAATACAATCACAATAATTCTTACGGTTGATTTATTTCATTATCTTTGGTTGCTGACTTTCTGTTTGATCTCTGTTATGACGGACAGCTATTTCCATTGGCTTTGGCAGAGCAATCAGGCAGCGGAAATGGAGAGTTGTCGAGTGTTTATTATAACGTCGGCGGACGTAAAGCGACTGTGTCAGCTATAATGCTGAGAACAGCGAGACCAATCACCTGACAGGCCCGGTGACCCTGCAAGACGGTTTCCAGACGGCTGCAGCTGGACTGATGTTCAGGTAGGTCTTCTTTTGTGTATGTGACCAATGCCAAGCCAAGCCAAATCATCCAGGACCTTCAATATGTTATTCACGTGTTTCATGAACAACCGATGAAATTATGGCTCCCTACTTCCGTTTAACATTTGCACATTTAAAGGTACATTGTGTAATATTTCTGAGGATCTATTGACATAAATGCAATATAAGATCCATAACTATGTTTTCAGTGGTGTATAAAGACCTTGCATAATGAACCGTTATGTTTTTATTACCTTAGAATGAGACATTTATATCTCCATAACCGCGGGCTCCTTCTATGGAGGTCGACATATTGTGTGGTCATGTTTCTAGCGTAGCCGACAGCGAACACACAGCGCTACAGAGCGCGTTTCCTCACTACCTTGAAAAAGAAGTTTTCAGTGGTGTATAAAGACCTTACTTAACGAACCGTTATATTTGTATTAGCTTAGAATGAGCAGTTTCTGTCTACACACACCGCGGGTTCCCGATCATTGAAATGCGCCGACATGTTTCTACGGTGGCCCTAAACGGACAAACGCGTTTCGTTACTATGTTGCTCTTCGTGCAAGGAAGCAAGCTTAGTTCAGCGAATAAAACAATGATGAACAAGTAACAATAATATTCGCAATAACATATAGTTTTACTGAATAATTAAGTAAACATCATTTCTTAATGTATCCTTGTAAAGAAACCTCATTGCTGAACTGCTACTCTCTGCTGTCTCAGACGACGACATATTTTCCTGTCGGCCACCGTAACTTTTGTTGGTTGTAATTCGTAACCTCACCACTAGATGCCGCTAAAAATCACACACTGCACTTTTATCTGGCCTCATGAGTTCTCGTTCCTTTTTCTTTTTTTTCTGTGTTATTTTCCTTTTCAAAGCAAACAGTGATCAAGCAAAGTGTGTGTCGTGCAGTATGCAGGTCTTCACAAAGCAAAACTATAGGGAGATGCTAAAAAAGAGTCAATAATTTAACAGCAAGATCTTGAATTGCTGGCTTATATTTAAAATCAATAGCTCTCATGAACAAGTTGACCTGGAAGTAATTTTTGAAATGATTTTTGTAAAGACATATTTCTCACAGTTTGTGTGTTTTGTCTGTAAAAGTCCCCCTGAAGTCAATAATTGTATCCCTTAAAACTCATCTTTGATCACCAAAATAACATATTTCAGTTTTTTTCCTTAAAATAGCTTGAATGTAACTCGACACCCTTGCCTCGTTTAGTATACCTGGTTCTATGAATATAAAAAGTCACACCAGCTCAGAGATCCACTCGTTGACGATCACATGTTGACGTGATTGGGTACTAGGTAGTTTGTGAGTCAGAAACAAGTGATTTCAAACCGCAATTTTGAGACTGTCTTTTTTTACTGCAGTTTTAAGGAGAAAATACTCCGCAATTGTTTTGATTTGTGCATTTGTACATAGTTTGTCTTAAAGCATATTAAAAACACCACATAGACATTAAAAGCATGATTTACACCACCGGGGGACTTTAAGTGTTTAGCATGTAACAATTTGAGTGCAGAAGAGAGATATACTATTAATTTTAATTGATGGTAAAAAATTATTTATATATAAGTTTGGGGTCAGTAGGGTATTTTAAATGTTTTTGAAATGTCTTTTTTATGTTCATCAATGATGTATTTATTTGATCAAATTTACAGCAAAAACAGTAATATTGTGTAATAGGCCTATTATAGCAATTTAAAATAAATGCGTTATAATATATTTTGAAATGTAATTTATTACTGTGATGGCAAAGCAAAGCTGTTTTTAGCAGCTGTTATTCCAGTCTTCAGTGTCACATACATGTAAACATATACAAATATACATTAACAATAATTAAAAAGTGATTTGTAATCATACAATGATTAGTACTTATAGTTGTAGTAAATTGCTTTTGTTGCCATTTAATAAAAGTAACGAACCACTCCAGGCCATGCATTACAGTGATTTTACTGCTTCACATTGCTTGAGTGGCTTATTGCTTTATTAAAGTGCTGAGAAAACAGATTATCCATAACAAAAGTGGTTTAATGATTTGAGTTATTCCATGTTAGGTGACTTGCTTGCCGCATCAACCATCTCACGCAAAGAACAGTGCATTCACTGATCCGTAACTAATCTAAATCATGTACTGCTTTGTACTTATTTTATAATCATTGTGCTTTTATGAAAGAACACCACTAAATAACCAGCTGTGTGTTACTGGTCAGCAGCAGGGTCTGAGCTTTAGTACCTGCAAGACGATGCAGCAAAAAGACTGATTATCTCTGTCACACCTGGAAAAATCATAGCTGCAATTTCATTAGTTGCTGGAGGCCAGTGTTCTGTTGGCTGAAATATGACCCTTAAAACCAAATGCAACACCGTTTCGCAACTTATTTTGCATTTGTATTTCTGAGTGAAACTGTTTTTAATGGCAACAATAGACAAGACTGGGCTTGATTGTATCCATTGGGAATTGGCTGGGATCTGAATAGTGGTGGAAGCCAAGAGTTTTTACCGGTTAGCATGACCAGGTCAGCCTGGTTCGCAAGAGCCTGCCACTCCAAGGATAAAAAGTGCAAAGAAAGTTCAGCGTGTTCAGCTGTGTTGTAGCCATTATTGCGGATTGTAGATTTATCTGAGTAGGAGCCATGATAAGATGATGCTGAGGTGGAAATAGGGAAAATAGATCTCCTGGAGGTGATGGAATTGGAGAGGGACATTTCAGATTTATAGATACATATCCAATGGGAATTGAAGTAGAAGGGGGAATATGGGAAACAGATTAGAATGCCAGTACTGACAAGCAGTGCCTTGCTTTTTGTGTGCCGGTACAGTTGGAGATGGAGACGATGTTGCTGCTGATCAGGGCAGGTCGTGGCAGAACAGAAGATACGATTAGGGGAAAGAAATGACACATTGGCTGATTAAACAAGCAGTACAGGATGCCAGTGTAAATATTAAAAGTATATCGAATGTCTGTGAGTCTCAGGCAACAATCCTCAGATGCAGAAAAGACAACACTGAAAACAGAACTTCAGATAAACAAAAGCACTTGAGGCACAGCAATGAATCTGTACATTTTCTGAGTGAAATATAAGAGTTGCTTGCCCTGCAAACCGAACTGACACGATTGTAAGGTGTTGTGGGTGGTTGGCAGAGCAGTCTTATGCATGTAATTCACACAAAACTGGATATCACTTTCTCAAGCTATCAACCTCTAATCTGATTGGCTGGATTTACGCAATTTCTGAAGATTATCTTGTGTGGAAACATAATCATGTTTTCAACATGCCAGGTTAATATAATTAGGAAGAAGTTATAATGAGTTGATTTGCCAAAATGTGAAGTTAGTGGCATCAACTTATGAGTTTTTGTTTGAGTTACTTTGTATCAAGCTGCTTGTTTAATTTAATTAAAATATCTGTCTATCTGTCTGTCTGTCTATCTATCTATCTATCTATCTATCTATCTATCTATCTATCTATCTATCTATCTATCTGTCTGTTTGTCTGTCTGTCTGTCTGTCTATCTATCTATCTGTCTGTCTGTCTGTCTGTCTGTCTGTCTCTGTCTCTGTCTGTCTATCTATCTGTCTGTCTGTCTATCTATCTATCTATCTATCTATCTATCTATCTATCTATCTATCTATCTATCTATCTATCTATCTATCTATCTATCTATCTATCTATCTATCTATCTATCTATCTATCTATCTATCTATCTATCTATCTATCTATCTATCTATCTATCTATCTATCTATCTATCTATCTATCTATCTATCTATCTATCTATCTATCTATCTATCTATCTATCTGTCTGTCTGTCTGTCTGTCTGTCTGTCTGTCTGTCTGTCTGTCTGTCTGTCTGTCTGTCTGTCTGTCTGTCTATCTGTCTGTCTGTCTATCTGTCTGTCTCTGTCTGTCTATCTGTCTGTCTGTCTATCTATCTATCTATCTATCTATCTGTCTATCTCTCTCTGTCTGTCTATCTGTCTGTCTGTCTGTCTGTCTGTCAGAGTTTCCGCTAGAAAAAAATGGTGCCGGTCATAGTGACCGGCAGAGGTTTCGTTTTACGGACATTTTGATGATATGCCGGTCAAATATCGCCTGTTAATTAGTCAAGTTGAGGAAAACTGGAGGCAGGCTATGTAACTTAAAAAATGACATAATCAGGTCGTATAGAATGCAACATGTTTGCAGTGGCGGCTGGTGATAATTATTTTTTGGGGGGCGGGGCGAAAATAAATACAAATAAATTTCAGATAGCTGTTTGAGGTCTCTTACCCCCGTTATTGTCCACAAAACTTCAGTGCCGACACGTTTCTTATGACAAGCGCAGGTGAAGCTCCGGGTGAAGCTCGTCCTCTGTCACTGGCTGCTGCCGGATTTGTAAATCGGGTTGGTCCGGTCCGAGATCCTTTATCCTTTTTTTTTTTCTTCCAGCGAACGCCTTGTGAAATTTTTTTTTGTAAATCAATGACGGGTTAAATGTGGTTTAACTGCTGCCATTATCTCTACGAAAGTGATCAGCCTAGCAAGGTTTTGTCGAAGTCGCCTGCGCACTCGCAGTAGTGGCCCAAGAGCGTAAAGTTGAATGACAGGTGACGAGAACCAATCAGATTGGATAAAATAACATGTATCAAATTCTGATTCGCCAGGGACGGCAGCGCCCTCTATTGACGAGCCGCCACTAGCCTAACTTTCAAATAGACGGAAAAAAACATGAACGTCCGGTGGTGGTGGAGCTGTCTGGCTCTGGACATCCGAGGCTTCAGGCGTTCCTGATTCACCATCGTCCGTCGCGTCTGGCCTCTGAAAAAAGCTTTTAAGGCTAGTCTGCCTGGGCCTGGCCATATTTGAAACGTCTCACTCAATCGTTCGTTGTTTAGGTCTATATTACAGCCGTTTTAGGCGTGCGCTTTATTTGAAATGCAGCATGCGATGTTGTTTAATAACTTTCAAATGGTAGAGCCTGTTCCTTTATAACATAGCAAAAGGTCGGTGTATTTTAGCTTTATACATTTTAGGCTTATTCTCAAATTCAGATTGTGTTAGGGGGGCGGGATTATTAGGCAATTTTAATCGGACAATTTGACCGGAGAGATTTAATTTTGTCGGACATTTAATTTTTTTCCCGGCCAATGTCCGGTAATTACCGGACAACGGAAACCCTGCTGTCTGTCTGTCTGTCTGTCTGTCTCTCTCTGTCTGTCTATCTATCTGTTAGGGATGCTCCGATTGATCGGACGCCGATCATGATCGGCCGATATTGGCAAAAAATAGATTGATCGGCGAACCCCAAAAGCGCCGATCAAAAAAGCCGATTACGTGACGTAAATTACTCGCGCGACTTTTTCCCACCTGCATACGCGGCGCACGGGCACACAACAGCAGAGTGGAGCTTGGCAGTGGCAACATGAGTTCTTCTTCACCGGAACGAATAGGGAGTCTCCCAACGGATTGAAGCGCGCGTCCGAGTGAAGACCGTGCACTGCGCGAGCCACAACAGAACGCGGTATCCGCGCCACTGATCGCTGCGGCAACGAGCACTTTGATCACTTGATACAAAAAAAAAACATTTCAGCGCTAGATCGCCTCTTATTTAACAAATGAACAAAATGAATGCTCTGAGTTAACTGGAGATGTTTTTATTTATTTGTATTGGTACATTCGTGCCGCGAGATGTTTCAAAAGTGGTGGTGGTATTTTATTTTTTTTGATCTGACGTAGTTGGTTCCTAGAGTACATCAGATTCAGATTCAGATTATTTTATTTAATGCCATGTCAGCATTCAAAGCTATTTTCATGGCAAAAATTAAATTATAAAAATACAAATATCATATAAATACAATAAAACAAAACAAATATAAATAAGAAGTCATTTTATACAATATATATTTTTAAAATGAACATATAAAAAATCCAAAACTTTTTTAGGCATAATCTCATTAAATATGTCCTTTAATGAAGTAACTTCATAAAAGAGCATTCTGCTCAACTACATCAGACGTTCATAATAATAACAGAAAAAAACTTGCCATAGTTTTGTCCTTTTATCAGTAGCCAGTTTTGGTGTAACAAGTTGTACATTTTGTTGACAATTAGTAAATGTCGTGGGTGTATTAAGAGGCTACAATTTCCAAATATGCCTAAGTGTAACTTGATCCCCTCCCATTAGGCTGATCTGATGTGTGTTGGTCTGCCTGACCCCTCTTTGTTTGGAATAATTTAATGTTACTCTGCCTTATTTGGGAAAGCTGGCCTACAGTAGCCTTAAGACATCTCATTTTCTAAATACAATTAAATAAACACATTTCTACAAATGGTGCAAACTCTGCTAGATTATAGATAAAAGATTCCCATTCCCCTGCCATTCTGTGATCGGCAGTGATCGGCAATCGGCAGATCATGATTTTGGTGATCGGTAATCGGTGATCGGCCCCAAAAATGCTGATCGGAGCATCTCTACTATCTGTCTATCTGTCTGTCTGTCTGTCTGTCTGTCTGTCTGTCTGTCTGTCTGTCTGTCTGTCTCTCTCTCTATCTGTCTGTCTGTAATTGGCCAGAAGTTGTTGCAATTTGGACCAGACCTCATGCCTTTAGTCTGATTATATAAGACTACTGCTTTGCAACATGAGAGCATTTTGAGTTGTTACTAGCATGTCACTATATGGTAGCTTTTTAGGGTGCTCTTGTTCTGTATCCGCCCAAGTTTAAACAACCCAGTCTCAAGTCTCTATGATATTCTGGTCCCGAGATATGATATAAATTCATTTCCTCGCCTCAAATCGACCCACACACATACACTCATAGCAACAGCAAGACTTCAAACTTAGAAGTTGTTACTTATCAATAAAGGAGGTTTCCCTTGGGCTGTCTCCCCATATCACAACTTCCTGTTTTTGCTATTCCATCCAGTACCTGAGCATATGAATTTGGCCTCTGTACCACCGCAGAGCTAAAGCCTGATAAGACGACACTGCCAACCGGACCAATTCAAACCCCTCCCTTGCACATGCTCAGCTGGAGATGGCAGAGATGCAAATTAAGCTAATGTCCCCTAAGGCCTTGTCCAATAATCTACACCCATGAGATAATTTCTCAGAGTGCTGCACTCTGACAACTCCTTATTCTGCCGTGCCTTTGATCTTCCGTAGTCTATTACAGCAAATAAACAGAGTTCGACTCCTTACATGAGGATAAAATGGAGCAGAGAATTTACAAAACCAAAAGGATTTAATTATTCAAGGGTCAAGTTACCCTTTGATTCAAAAAGAAAGAAAAATGCTGTTTGTTTGTCAGCTCATTCCATTTATTATACATCCCACTTGCTCAAAATAAAACAAATCCTTTCAGATTCATTACATGAATTATAATGTTTCCCTCTGGGCAGTATTTTTGCCTAGAACAGGAGTGCCTATTATAAAGCCATATTTAAGGGTATAGGGGGCGATTTCGGATTCAGCATCTCTGGCCTAGAGCAACATCCTCCACTCCCATCCCAGGAGAATCACTAGATAAAATTACACCAAATGCCCCTGTTTTTGACATGTATCAATTTAACTTGATTTCAAGAAGGTTTTGAATCTGGGGCCTTGCCTCAAAATCAGGAAGTGTAGGCCTACCTCTTGACCAACTTGTCCTATGACAGTTTGCTGTGTTTCCTGCTGAAGAAAAAGCCTTAAAGGGATAGTTCAGTAATTACTCTCCCTCATGTTGTTCAACCCCGTAAGACCTTCGTTCATCTTAGGAACACAAATTAAGATATTTTTGATTAAATCTGAGAGCTGGATCACTCCTCCATAGGCTTCTAAGGGATTGAAACTTGTTTCCCGAAAAGTTATTAAAGACATCGTTAAAATAGTCCAAGTGACTACAGTGGTTCAATCTTAAAGGTACAATATGTAACAATTTTGTAATAAAATATCCAAAAATCACTTGCACAGTGTGATATATTTCCTGTAGTTGTGTACTTTACAATATCCCAAAAGTCTCCAAAGATTTTTTATTTCATAGAAATTCCAATTTTAAATAAGTGGCCGTCCCGGAAAAAAATGTCGCCTGTCAATGACGCAATATCCGCGCTATCCTCGGTTTCCGTTCATACTGCCATAGCCATGATGTAACCATGGCGACAGACGTGGACAACTGCGTAGTGCATAACGTTTAGCGGCACCAGAGCCCGTCATTCTCTGGCGGCACGCAGTTCTTGTTTCTTTCAAACATAGACCATGGCAAGCAGACTTTGGGACAAACAAGGAGAACTAAAATGAGGATCAATATCAGCGTGGCGTTTTTGAGATGCCGAGGGCTCCACGTCCACGACTAACTTCGACTTGACAGAGCTTCACGAGTCACGACTTGACAGCTTTATTAGACAGGTGAGCAAATGTACATAAAAAAAAATCAATGTTATATAACGTTAGCTCAACATGATGAAATGTTGGTTAGTATGTTATTCTAATGTTGATCTAGCTTACTGCTATTTTCGTATAGCAAACGAACTAACGCGTAGTATAACATTATAACTTTCAACACACATTTAAATGCCGTTTAGTGTGATAGTGTAACGTTAGACCAAGTGAAGCAGCACTGCGTTACCTCACAAGTTTAATTCATCTAATAAACTGACCTGTGTGAGTAATCCAGCACTTGCGGGTAGTTCGGTAGAATTAAATGTCCTTATTCCTTTATATCCGCGGGATTCGCGTGTGATATCTGTCTCTTTAGCAATCGCGACCTGCTTCATACCACTGTAATGTTAAAAAACATGAATGTTTGCACTCATCCATAAACATTATTAGATCCATCAGCTTGACAGCAAGTCCCATCATTCAGCTCATCACTGCGTCATCGACCGACGCCTTTGTTATTGTTGGAAACTGCGCCCTCTTGTGGCGAAACATTCTTACATATTGTGCCTTTAAGTTTATCAAGCGACGAGAATACTTTTTGTGCGCAAAAAAAAAAATAAATAACGACTTTATTTCAACTATTGATTTCCTTCTCTGTGGGCCTCGAGTGAGTTCACTAGTGTAACAGCGCAGCGCTTCTGTGTTGTACTGCAGTTTTTAGGCGAAATGTTAAAGTCAGATAAATCAAATACTTTCATACCTGGATTACCTGGATACACAAATCAGGTAAAGTGGGTTCTGAAGCCAAAAAAGTTTGGGAACCACTGAAATGGTTCCTCTTAAATGGTACCCTGTAAATTTGCTTCACTGTCATCTGATGCTTCCTCAATATCCGGTCTATTGTGGAGATTCTTATAGAGTTGACATTTTGGAATATGGCATTGTCTTGTAGGATTGCAGCGCGGATCTGTCTCAATGTGAAGGCATTATTTGCCATCACCATGTTACAGATCTCTTGTTCTTCTTGTTCATTGAGAAGTTTTCCTCTGCCACCCGTGCAAGGTTGTCGTCCAATCCTAGACGTAGAATTCAAAGGACAACACTCCATTCGTAATGTATACCTTATGTATTCCTTACAGAATGAGTTACCTATGTAATTGTATTGTTGTTTTACTTACTGTAACTTTACCACAATTCTAATGCATCAGTATGACTGGAATACTACTGTAAACTGTATCATCAATACTGTAGAAAATAAACTATTCCATAGTTTATTTTCTCCAATGTTTTTCTTGTCATGTTTAGTATCATAACATCCCATTGAGGTAAGATATTACCGTAGGCCTAACACTAACACACACACACACACACACACACACACACACACACACACACACACACACACACACACACACACACACACACACACACACACACACACACACACACACACACACACTAAATGAATAGGTAAATGTGTAAATAAATATATTTCTTGCTCTATGCACAGTGTCCTGTCCTATTCAACATATAATTCCATCATTGACGAACTACATACTCGTTTTCCCTGCGAAAGGTTTGGATGATGGAGGAGACTGTAGAGGGACAGCATGGTGTCTTCGTGCCCTTACTCCTCCTCCTCCTCCTTCTCCTCCTCCTCTTCTTCTTCTCTTCTTCTTCTTCTTCTTCTTCTTCTTCTCTTCTTCCTCTTCCTCTAGCAGGCAGTTACCCTTGTTCATTTACTTGGCCAGGTGCCTCCATGTTCAGAAATTATACTGGTTCTGCATGGTCAAGCTCTTTACATACATGTTTGACAGGACCTGTCAGGTAACTAAACATACTGTTTGATTGGTCATCTGAGATGTGTAAAACTCCTCCTTCATTAGTCAAGTCCTAGTTTCACCTGACTGTCAATTGCTGTAATAAATTTATCAAATGTTCCAAGGGATTCATATATGGTATTCATGTATTGGTATTGGATTCCAATGGTATTCATGGTATTATGTTCTTGACTAATTTTGACAATTGAACAAATCAACAATCAGTTTAGATCAACAAGCTCTATTCACTTGGAAACTGTGCTAAATGTAGGCTACCTGTACTTAATCATTTGCAAAGATGTACTGAGGCATTGAGATGTACTTAGACATTTGCAATTTGATGAAATGAATGAGAAATTCAATTCTGTTGTGAACAATTGCCAAGAGGTTTGGAGGTTTGTCCATTTTGTTTTGAGAATGTAATGGAGAAAAACTGTAAAATAGAAAACAGTTTCACAATATTACAGTTTTTACTGTATTTTTGATTAAATAAATGCAGCCTTGGTGAGCATAAGACTTCTTTTCAAAAAAATTAAAACCACAAACCCCAAATGTTATCATGCTGTTTTCTGATTACGTCCATGTAATATTTTATGTGTAATAATATTTAATAATAATGTTTTCAATTAGTTTATTAGCATGCACACAGTGGTTTTAGTATATTTTTCTGTCAGTGTGCTAAAGACTTTTTGAGGGTGCATGCGCTGTAGGCTACTTCACAATAACACTGCAAAATTGTTTCAAAGCCCACAATGATTGCATTCCTAATCTCTTCTTCATAATAACTTAATTCCTTGAAGCCAACTGAAATATTTCTCCTGTCAATAAAAGAGGAGACATTTCTTTAAACCGTAATCCCCTACAGAGATGAGAAATCACATTAGGAATTAAAGAAAGCATTTCTAGGCCTGTAAATGTAGACAATTATGCGTAATGGTGCTATGGTCTGTTATGATAATGCTATGAGCTTCAAACAGCTATTACGTTCTGATGCTGTCTCAATTTTATTAAGATTTACAGCAATTTTGTGTAATAAAAGGGAACTACATCAACAGTAAAACACAATGGCAGTCTTATTTTGGCAATCAAGTTTAGCAGAAGGATGGAGTACCAGCGTGAAACATTGTAATGGACCGTTTCAAATTTAAAAGTAGAGGCAAGGGCAGCAGTGTCAAAACCATGTTATATTGTGAAAATGAAAGCAGAAAATTGAATTCTACTATAAATCCTTTTTGAAGTGGAAATGTTGCATGTGAACTTCTTGTCAGCAAAACTATTCCAGAGAAAGGTCAGAGGAAGTGAAAGTGCTTGTATCTGACAGCAGAGATATATTGCAGCTACAGTTATAACTAATGTCTCACATTGATGCGCCAAACCAATTCTCATAATTGTCAGTGGCAATCCTATGTGTTGTATAGGCTACTCAGACAAATATTCTTTAAGTGCAGTCACAGGCAAAAATTTGTGGGCAACAAAAGGTCCATAGTGTAGCGATGTATGAAGCACAGCTCACGCACGGAAGTCGCTTTCAAACTAGCTTTATATTGATCAGTTTGTCATATCTGCAGGGCTTGACATTAACTTTTTGGTTTTCCAAAGTTACTAGCCACACAGCATTTTTACTAGCCAAATTTTTGTTGTTGTGAAATTACCTGATTAAAGGTGACTATGCCGTGCTAAAATTTACTTGAACTAGATTTACAACCCTTTTAAATGTAAAACCACTGTACACACCCAAATCAAGACTACATAAATGTATAACAATACAGGTCATTATCATTAGCTCTGATAGGCTTGTGTGTAAAGCTCCTTTTTTTAAATAAAACCATGTATTAAGATGAAGACATAAAAATGTTGCTTCTTATTGCATAATAAAAGTGGTGCATGGATGTAGAAGATTAATAAAAAAGATAAAAATATCTAAACTGAAAAAATCTTTAGCATTAGAAACACTGTCTGTTTAATATCAGAATTAGACTCAGAATTACTTTATTGAGCCCCGATGGGAAATTCTTTGTTACAAGAATTTGTTACAAGAATATACAATGTACATGTAAACACTCCTTATCAACAACAGCAGTAAATAACAGAGTAGAAAAAAACATCTCTGCATTAGAACAACAATGAGCAAAGAAGAACAAATTATTTTTGGCTCAATTTGGCTCAAGCCTGAATTTTATTTGATGTTTTGTTTTATTGTGTGTGGCGGCAGTCGACCGTGAGGAACTGCCGTCTTTACTTTCGATTTTGTATTTGTTTAATTTTGTCATTAAAATGTATTTGATTGTTCGCCGGTTCCCGCCTCCTCCTTCTCATAACATCTCAACTGCGTTACACTGGTGCCGAAACCCGGGAAGAAGGAGATGCCTTTTGAAAAGACAACAATTATTCAACCCGCCAAAGTGGCTAGTTGGAGTGACTGTGTTAAGGCCATTGCACAATGAGTCCGAAATTTTCGTATGCGTTTTTTCGTGTTCGTCAGCCTAAAAATTCGTCACGCACAGAACACCAATTTCCGTGAACAGAGACTGTTAGTATGTCTAAGGTATGGACATGGACACACACACACACACACACACACACACACACAACACACACACACACACACACACACACACACACACACACACACACATACACACATACATACACGGCCGGCGGAAGCGCTGGGCAGGCAGAACAGCTGTATACAGGTTATATTTTGTACCCAAATAATACTTGTCAGACGCAATTCTGGATTTTGTAGCTCACTTGTACGGTGGCTCTGAATTGTCAAAAAAACTCTCAAAATGCTGGCGTTGGATGCGAGAAACACAGAAAATCGAACCCGATCCGAATTTTTTTATTACGGAGAAAAGTTTTGTAGACATTGTGCAAGCGTGATTGACATAACGTGAGGTCGAATTTTTTTTTTAACGTGCAAAAATTTCGGATGCGAATTTCGGACTCAGTGTGCAATGGCCTTTACCCGCCACGAGCAAAATCCACCCGCATTTGGCGGGTTGGCGGGTGTTAATGTCAAGCCCTGCATATCTGCGTGATCAACTTGAAACCATTGCGAAATCTGCATGGGGAAATTTTTCGCCCTCAAAAAAATAATCGGACACCTTAGAACTTTCGTCAACCAATCAGAATCAAGCATTTAACTATGGAAGCTTGTTTCCGCCACTGAATTAAAAATAAAAAACTTAATTGCGATTTTTTTTTTATCTCACAATTCTGACTTTTTTTCTCGCTCCGAGTTTACATCTCACAATTCTGACTTTTTCTCCGAATTGCGTGATATAAACTCAGAATTGTGAAATAATTTGTAATTAACTTTTTTTTTTTTTTTCAGTGGTGGAAACAAGGTTCAGTATTTAACAGTCCTGTGGTATAAGAATGATTAATTTATTTATGGTATTTTTAAAAATGACTTTTTAAAAACTCATTTGGAAGTAATGATATACACATGTATTCAGGAGGATTTAATGTTAAAAAAATGATTAAATTTCGAAGGCACAGATATTAAAAAGATGTTTTCCTTTTCTTTATTGTGGACACTCTTATTCGTCATCGACTCGTACAATTTATAAATATACAATTTATATTAATTTCTAACATACAACCACTGTTAGGCACTTTTTGTTTAAAAAGCTATATACACTGGTGGGTTGTGGACCACTTGCATTTTCACTAGTGATGCACATCAACTCAGAAAATGGTGTTCGCCAAACTATTCCACAGGTTATAGAAAGAGCTTTCACATTACCAAACCATTTTCTCCATAAGGAACTATTTGCAAATGAGACACAATTGTTATTTTACATTATCATCGGCTGTTTTTCAGACTGACAAACCTGTAATATCATACTCAGAGTCTATAATATCATACGCAGAGACAGAGAATGTGTCCAGACTATGATGACAGCTGCAATTTTCTCTGCAGTTGATACTTGAGAGGGAGCGGGGAGAGAGAACCTGCTTCAGTGAGATAATTTTAGCTCTCTTTCCTGAGATTTGATTCTCTGTCTCTCTTTTTTATTAGAGATGGTGATTAATCACCAACAGCTTAAATAACGACACCAGTTTTACCTAAGCAGGGGCCGGTGCTGGCTCTGCAGAAACAGCAGTGCCGCTGATCAGTCTCTCCCGCCACGTGGAGCGAATGTGAGATTGAGTGGTGTGGACCTCCTCAAAGCCAGTAATCCCTAATGTAGTTTTGCTATTCCTGCCACCCATCCTATCTCACTGGAGCAGACCCCGGCATCTGCGCCTCCTATTAATGAAATGAAGGGCGAGGTAAAGCTGAGTGTTTAATAGATTCTTCCTTCAGGGAAACGAACAAGGCGAGCAACAGAGAAATGCTTTCGTTCAGCCCTTTTCAAATAAATCCGCTTTATTACTTTGAAATGGGCTATAGGAAAGTTATTACCCAAAACAACACTTTTTGAAACATAATTTGCCTCTTTAAGGGCACACAATGTTAAATGGTTGAGGAGCACAGGTCTATTGTTGAGGAGCACATGGCTAATGTTTTGTTTGTGGAACAGCATTACATTAAAAAGAATCATAGATTGCCATATTGTTCATCTAAATAAATACTAATTTCCAGTGATCTAAAGTCGATAGTGCTAAATACAGGTCTAGAAAATGGGGTTAAAGGGATAGTTCACCCAAAAATGACAATTTTGTCTTACCCTCAAGTTGTTCCAAACCTGTATAAGTTTATTTCTTCTGTTGAACACAAAAGAAGATATTTTAAATGTTGGTTATCAAACAGTTGACGAGAGCCATTGACTTCCATTGGAAAAAAAAAAAAAATGGAAATCAATGGGGCCCATCAACTGACATTCTATCAACGATTGACTTGATAGGTAGTATGTATTGTTCCTGCCTAGTATAGGCTACAAACAATATATTAAATGTGTTTTCAATCATTCCATACCCATACCCCCGCCAACCCCCCATACCCCATGAGCACCGACACTTTTTTCCACTTCAAGCACTGTTTACAACATTAAAAAGCTTCTCTCAAAAACAATTTTAAATATCATTCCACACAGCAGTTTGTAATGTGTTGTGACCACCTGTGAATATATTTTCAATAAGCAAAATGCATTAAATGAAATATTACCCAGTCTGAGGCTAGTTAGGAAGAATTAACTTTGCTACGCAAAATCAGATCACAATGCAACAGAACGATTTATAAATCAGATCACAATGCAACAGAACGATTTATAAATCAGATCACAATGCAACAGAACGATTTATAAATCAGATCACAATGCAACAGAGCGATTTATAGGCAATTATATAGTGGAAATGAAGATACATTTCATTGTGGCCCTTTTTGCATTTTGGTATGAGAGCTGATTTCTTTATTGTTTAGTTTCCACATCAATATGCTGTAAACAGATCTGTTATACGTAGGTTTACTGCACTGCCCTCCACAGTCGCAGTGTGTATCAATGCAATGCCAGTCACAAAGTTATATTTTGACTGTGTTCTCTGCAGATGATCATGTACTTTTTTTTTTTTTTTTTGTATAAGCTGTTTTTGAGTGTGGTATACAGCAACAATTTCAAGTCATAAGTCTTAGACTCTTTATTATTTATTGGGCAGCTTTGTACGTCACTAATTATTCAGAAAAAAGTCCACAAGCATTATTTTTGTATGTGAGCTGCTGATACATAATTCTATATTTTTGTATGAAAGCTGTTTGTGATTTTATTCTTGTGATTCTATTTTTTTTTTGTCTGAAGGATTATATTGCTCAATTGCACATAACAGGAGGATGTTGGTTATAAGTTTATTATTTTATGTTAGAGATTCAGAATATGCTGAAGTTTGTGTTCATTATCCACAAGTACACTGCTAGTACAGACACACATTTATTTTCCTGTTGGTTCTTTGCGATGTTGGGACATATGCTGGCAAATGTAACCTTAGAGTTGACTTGCCAAATCACTTCCATTTGTTTTATTAATAAAATATATTGGAAGTAAATTCCTTATGAGTCATTATAAATACTTTGCATTAAAAGTACCAAATAGTCACACACAAAAAAGATGCATCGATAACGTTTTAGCATCGCAGCCGTCTGAATCGTAATCGAATCGTGAGGTGCCTAGAGATTCCCAGCCCTAACCGATACACATTTCATTTCCCTGTATGGGTTGTTACATTCATATGATATGCAATTAATGTAAATATTTCATCATATCTTTGGCTAATGGTTGGTTAATATCCTTTGGCATATTTTTAACGTTCTTCAAAGCAATATCTCTTACTTTTACAGCGAAAGGTAGGAGTAAGATGCTTGACTTTCTTTTTTTAAGTAGAAGCAGCTATAAGCTCTAAAACTTTCATTATTTTTACTGTTTTATGAAGTGAATGATCCTTTTCAAATTTCGTTTGTCATCCATTCCACTTTTTATGGTGCGAATGATGATTTGAAATGCCCTTGAAGCTCTTGAAGATATATTCTTTATTCAATAACAATGAGCATTATTGAATAAAGCAGCTTTCTGCACAGTGATTCAATAACGTTATCCATTTTGTATGACACATCTAACAACCTTTTAGGGTCTTATTTTGATGTGAAACCAACCAAGGGTAATAAACAGAGAAGTTTGTTGTCAGACACTTGTTTTGTCAAACTTTTATTAGCACATTACATTAAAATATCAGACATTTTTTGATGTAGCTTATTCAATCTGTATATATTTTTGTTTGTACAAAAGAAAAGAAGAGCTCTTTTCCAAAACGCGATAAACGCCATTTAAAAAAAAAAAATGAGTTTGTCATGTCATTTTGCTGTGTACTGAACCTATTCACTGCTCCATCAACGTTTCATGCCAAATCACTATATTTCCTTGTTTAAAATGTACTGCAATATGCAGTTTCTTTCCAAAACGCGATAAGCGCCAAACCTATTTTTAGCCAAAACGCGATAAATCCTCTCGACTAATCAGAATTCGGTGAACGTTCTACGCAATCCAACACGGCGGTGCTCTGAATAGAGGTTAGTTTATGTTCATTCATTCCTCAAAATGAGTGAGTTTTCTAGTCGACTAGTAGTAGTTCATTTAAGCCATTAGTTTAATCACATATTTATATTGATTTAATTACTTAAATATGGGAGAGAAACCATAATGAGCGTTTTTTAATTGCCTATTCCGCATCTCAACGCACGCATAAAGCTTGCCACAAAGAACCGACAAAAGTAATGATTATGCATGAAACATTTGAATTGTTTATTTTTGAATTTAACTAGTGTTTTCTGTCAGTGTCGGCTGCAAAGATAAAGTTGACTATGCTGACTCGCCATCTTCGCAGTAGTGAACGCGCCTATAGAGAGAAATGCACTCTTCAAATTAGAGAGTAGCCAATTTCTTTTCGTTTTTTATTGTTTTGTTTAAATGTAGACATTTCAAGCTTTTTATAGATATACTTCTCAGGACTGTGAGGAAAGTATCGCTGTGTTTCGGTTCATTTATGAGACGCGCTCCAGATCACGCGCGGGCGCCTCCGTGTCCTGATTATATGTCTGCTATATTGCTTCTTATTTATTTATTATTAATCCAGTCAATTTGTTGATGAAACATTGATTAAAATGAAGATACAATTTATACAAAACGAAATTCACTTTAAAGAAAGGCTTTCTACTAAACAAAACTTAATAAGTGGTCAAAATAATGTCTGACCCATTCCAAATGTTTTCCGATATATTGGGCATCTTATGATCCTATCGTGCTCATCTCATGCGGTTCCCTTTTCATTTAATCAACATAGATGAAAAAAAAAAAAAAAAATTAGCCTCTATTATTAAACATAAATATGAAACGTATGTTTAAGTTTTTTTTAACTTAGCCTATATTTAAGCGTCACGCCGCTCCGCTTTGCTCACATGCTGTGTAGCCTATACATGCATGTGTGTGTGTGTGTGTGTGTGGTGGAGGGGTGCCCATCACTACTTTTGAATATCGTTATCATTATTGAATATTTTTAATAATTCGTTTTTTTTAATGGATATGTAGTGGACAAATTGGTCCTACTTGTTACAGGTTTGACACTTTACTAAAAATGACTCTCAATGTATTACTAAATAACTTATTGAATAGCTATTGATATCATTACTATTTTCAGGTTCTGCACCAAATGACTATTAGCCTATTAAATGTGTTACTAAATGTAATTTATAGTAATTTATAGTATGAGCCCCTGATTATATGTTGCATGCTCGCATTTTTTTTTTTTTTTAAAAAAGACAAACCATACAGTTTTGGAAAAAATGGATGGATTTATAGCGTTTTGAAAAAAAAAATGGATGGATTTATAGCGTTTTGGAAAATAAATAAATTAACTTTCAATTTATCATAAACAATATTGTTGTTTGATTTAATAATCATTGTTCAACATGTTTAGACTGAGCCAATAAAACATTTTAACAGGATAAATTGAATATTCACAAAATGTGTGGGTATAGGTAAAAAATGTAATTTTCCTGAAAACTATTGAAATGGATTTATAGCGTTTTGGAAAAGAGCTCTTCATAAAGCCAAAAAAGGCTCTTCATAACAAAGTTTGCCAAACCTAAATACTCAATTGTGAATTGGTAAGTTGAAATAATTTCTATGAAGGTCGTAAAGCCTGGATGATTTTTACAGCGCTGATTAAAGTGGCTTAGTAAAGCTCTTATTTTGTATTGTTGGGAAGAAAAACTCAACACAAAACAGCCAATTTACAGATGTCATTTACAATGATGCATTAGCAGTCGTAGAATACCCAGATGTCCTCTAAAATCAGGATGAAAACCGTTGTAATCTGCAGTGTGAGAGGGTCTTGAGAGTCATTTCTCATTTACCTGAACGATTCTTTTCCTGGAATTTACTGGATCATTATCCACTTCAAAATGACCACAAGAAAAACACATTTATGACCTAAGCATCTTCCAGCATGGTAATATCTGGATCCTGAAACACTACTGTGGAGTTGACTGAAGCTTCTTCTCTGATATCAACCTTGTGAATGATCACTATTTTGTTAGGATTGTTAATCAGCAAGTTAACGTGCACACCAATACTGATAACTCACAAATATCAGCTTATTGAAATAACCCGTTGGTTTACATGCAAACAATAACCTTAAACCATGTTTACTTTCAGGCACTTTCAGGCTCTGTATAATGCTCTCACACTGCCCAAGTAAATCTCACGCCAAATTAAAAAAGCCAACTTGCTCTGCAAACCGTTTGGTGTATGACAGTAAGAATCACGAGAAGAGCTGTGCTTTTCAATGTCATACGCCATTCGGTCGGCGCAGCACATGAAGTCTAACACAGGTATTGACAAGGTATGGGTTTTAATTAAGCCAATGAAGACCTACAACCACTTGATTGGATCAGTTTGTAGCAATCACCTTTTCCCCACACTGTGCAAGGTCTGTATATAAACTGCTGACTTTGTGACGTTCACTGAAGATGTTTAGGTGGCATTGTGAAACGTCGTGTTTGTGCACACAAAGCACATTTACACGTCTAAGATAATTACTATTTATTTGTGTTGTTAATTTTACCCTTTTATAAAAATACCAGCTGACAGGGCTCCCTGTATGTTTACAGCATTAGTTGAGAGCAGGGTTAGAATTATGATTTCATCTTTTTGGGGGTCTCTTTAAAAAAAGAAAAAAAAAAGTAACCCATGAGCAGGCGTGGTGTATGTGATAAATAAATAGCGAAATACTGCACTTCATTATATTTGAGTTTAATCAACGTACGTTTATTAATACAGGAGTAGAGAATATTTGGGTGGAGTTGGTTACCTCTAGGGGGGTTTGGGGGCATGCCCCCCCAGGAAGAAAATGTTATACATTTTAAAGATAAATTCAATAATCTGGTGCACTTTGAGTCACCCAAATCTGCTGTTAAAAATAATCCAACCGCCCAAACATATGATATTCTTTGATTTAGATCTGCATCTGATCATCATTACAATTTTTCAAATTCTCAATGTTAAGCATGATAATATGGTAAAATATCACACTGAAGTAGGCTGATTTAAAATTAACATTTATTTAAATTAAAAGTTATTCTTTGGCCAAAATTACATTTCCTTAATATCCTAAACAGAGGCTTTTTACTCCCTTCAAAGTTAAATTGTCAATGTTTCATTACATCACTGTTGGCAAACACTCTTATCAGAATCATTTTTTACCTTTAAAATAGGGCATTTTTCCCTCTAATTTTATGTAGCCTATGCTCCATCTTTCTTTTAAAATATTCCTTAATTTGATCAATACATTAAATCAGAATAATAAGACAGTGGGCTGTTACCAATCAAATTAAATAATTTACATTGAAAAATTAAAATTGTAGTAAATGCCCTGATATGTTTTCCTTGATTGATTTTCTCTAAAGAGAATTACGTTGTTGAAAACGAAAGTAAACGAGTGACGCTCATTGCGTTTTACCATGATAAGAGTTCCGTGTCTTTATTAAAATCAACACATTATAATGATTTATCTGTCATCCATCCTCGATTAATTTGAATGTAGGCTAATTTTTTTTATTATTTGTTTTGCCCGACCCGCGCAGCACTATCGGCAAACTATACGGTTTGAGAATGGCCACAGGCCGAGTTTTGTTGAGAGCCGGAGGCGGCTGCCTCGTAATTCCATGCAGGAAAACCCTGAAAGGAGTTTGCTAAAATATTGGTGGGGGCCTACCTAGCGTCCCCCCAAATCATTGTTTTGCTAGTAGCTACTTTTGTGTATTTAAATGTCTGAAACCTAAAATAAACATTATGTGGTTGAAAACACTGAATAGTTGTGATATATTGAGCGCATCTGTCTCTGGCTCAGCGCCGGCCAACGCGCGAAAGCACTTTTGAATTTAGCAGTTGATCACGTGATGCACTGACTGTTCTTATCACACCGCTGTGAACGTACGTGCGAAAGGGTTAACAAATATGCCTCGATTATTGAAAGAAAAAGTGCTTTATTTGTAATTTAAAATGATGGTGCTGATGATTTTTAGAGCCCCCACAGGTGTAGGATTTTACTGCTTTCATGGGAGCTCATACTCTCTCTATGGGAGCTCATACTCTCTCTATGGGAGCTCATACTCTCTCTATGGGAGCTCATACTCTCTCTATGGGAGCTCATACTCTCTCTATGGGAGCTCATACTCTCTCTATGGGAGCTCAGCTCCCACTGGCTCCCACGTAATTCGAACCATGGTTGAGAGATTTTTTCCTTGTGAAAAATGAACATGTAGCTACTGTACCTGATATTTATCCAAATTAATTGATATTGAATCAAGATCGGAATCGTATCGCAAGCTTATGAATTGACATCATGAAATTTGTGTCAAACACTAATAAAAATAGTAGGCTACCAGTTATTGTACAATGTAAACATTGTAACGTTGTCACTAAACTTAATGAAATTTTGTTTAGTTACCAAATGGTTTGAAAGTAACAATACACTTATTGTAAAGCAAGTTTTTTTTTGTGCTTTTTTTTTTTACCTCGCCCCCCCCAAAAAAACACACACACACACACACACACACACACACACACACACACACACACACACACACACACACACACACACACACACACACACACACACACACACACACACACACACACCACACACCACACAAACGCACTCACTCATACTCTGTTTCTCTATCTTTGTGGGGACTCTCCAAAGCCGTAATGGTTTTTATAGTTTACAAACTGTATATTCTATCCCCTGACACTAAACCTACCCATCACAAAAAACTTTCTGCATTTTTACGTTTAAGTCAGTGTGCATTCAGGTTGAAGTACCCACCGGGATAGAAAAACACACGCACACACAGTCAGAAAGCTACATCTGTAACTGCATGAGAGGATCATATCAGAGTTGCCAACTTTTGAGTTTAGCTTGGAGTGAGAATTATGGAAGGGCCATAATCCCCACTCCAAGCTAAACTCAAAAATTGGCAATCCTGATATTATCCTCTCATGCAGTTACAGATGCAGAATCGTGACTGTGGCACTTCTACACGAGATGAGAACACATTTTTACAGTTCAAGAAAGAGTCAGAGTTTACGATATATTTCCTCTTCCCCTAAAGTGAAATGCTTGCTCTGTCTGGATATGCTTAAATCCACAGTAAGGGTGATTTCCTGTCTCACACTTCAGTGCACTTCACACTCAGGTTAATGCTTTTACATGCTGGGAGAAATTGGTGTAAGGAGCAAAAATCTAGCTGTGTTAATCGGTTTAAGCTTAAGCCATTAATGACTTTACCCTGATAAAGGAAAATGGTTTAACACATTTTCATGATGTGGCAAGCATGCGGGTCCGAGAGCCGTGGGAACGGCGCAAGAGCTAATGAGCACTGGTCTCGAGTCTCATATAAGGAGTGACGACAGTGAAGGACGAGAGAGGACCAGGCTGGGACTTTATGTCGTGTTTTGTTATGTTTATATGCAGTCGTCTATGAGGTGCTGCCACTTTTGTTTTGTTGATTGTTTATTTTATGATTAAAGTTACGTTGATCGTCTGCCGGTTCCCGCCTCCTCCTTCCCTGAGGCTTTAACATTATTACACTGGTGTCGAAACCCAGGAGGAAGGAGGAACGCGCTGTCAAAGAGCCCTCGCCGCTCAGTATGTCTCTTGTGTGTTTTTGGCAAGGGAACGGGTCATTGGCATTCTGCAGTAGGGCTGGGTATCGAGTTCGATACTTTTTAGGTACCGACCGAATTGCCTCGATACTATCGAGTATCGAAACATGTCTTGCTTTTCGGTACCAAATTTAGGTACCTAAGTGGTTAATCTCGTCAACGTTAGTGAGCCAATAAGCATGCAGCATGATTGGCTGTGGCGGAAAAACACTAGTTTACTCGGTTGCCCAGAGACGTGGCTCGTCGCACATGAGGCTGTAGTGTGTGTGTGTGTGTGTGTGTGTAAGCGTCCCAACCCAGATAGATAGAAAATATATGGAAAAGATCAAAAGTGTACCTACCGAAGTACCAGACTCGATGCCAGAAGAACACGATGCAATATTTTCGACAAGATAATTGCTGCCAAGACCGGCAACACGATAAATCTGATAAGGCACTTAAAAGCGCACAGAATACACTTGAGAGTAGAAAGTTTATCCGTCTTCGACTGCAAGAACTGGAGCGCATCATAAATGAACCGAAGCTCAGCGGATAGGATACTTGCCTCACAGACATGAGAAATAGTCCTATAGACAGTCAAAATATGTCTACTTTTAAACGAAACAATTAGAAATAAATAGTTTGATTATGTAATCCATATAGGCGCGCGCGTTCACTACTGCAGGAATGACGAGTCCGCATCGCCATATTCATCTTTGCAGCCAACACACTTAGTAAACACTTGTTTATTAATAAACAATTAAAATATCTCCTTGCTATTGTTTCCCGACACATCCATAATCATTAGGCTACTTTTGCCAGTGCTTTGCGGCAAGCTTCATGTGTGCTGAGCGTGAGGCATATATTTACACATTTATGTGTATAGCATTTCTATGTTATGTATTAATGTATTTCACAATACATATCGTTTAAAAGCAGCTTGACAGAAAATGCATGTGTCTAAATTACAATTTAGAGTGATCTGTTGTCAGAGGTGACTGTGTAATGCATTTCAATTAATTTTCATTCAGTTTCATTGTTAAACAATGTATTAAGTTAAGGCAGAAACAATGAGCTCATTGAAGTAAAGAATACATGTTGTTAAATGATTAGGAAACATAGAAAACTTTAGCATTGGTGCTTTTTTACAGACTCAAAATATGAGTGTAAAAAAGTCAACAAACTGAAAAAATAAAAGTTTTTTCTTTTTAGGTATTGTAATATTGTTAAAAATGGAAAAGCGTCACAAATTAACCGAAACTCAGCGTACAGGATACTTGCCTCACAGCGAGTGAGAAAACTGCATAGCAGGTTTCAGGAGGCTGGCAGGACAAATGACCATCCAAGATCTCAAGCGACAACATTAGAGAAGAACTGGCATAACATTCCAAAATGGAGATGTGACGCTCTCACGTCGGCTAACAAGTTAATCAGGTCCTTCTGCAGAAACTGGATCATATCAAACAATTGCAGATTCAGAGACTCATTTGGCATTATGTGTCAGAGGTCTACATGAGGTTGTCATGCAAGATTTTCGAAGAACTAAAGCGTATTATAAGTCAGAGATTAGTACTTTCATCATTGTTTCAGGTTAATCCTACAGCTTTCTGTTTTTGTTGATAAATTACAGACTTGTGCAGTAGATTCCAATCAACTGGTTTGTGGTTGTCATATGAGAAAATTACCTGGTAGTTAAACACATGCATTAAATAGAGTACAGTGCAGGATGTTCAGAGTTATGACTCACCTGGACAGGCGGCATGAATACAGATGGGGAATTAGCTGCTCTCTGACAGCTGCTCTGACGTATCGTCACCGAGCGCGTGTCTTTTACACCAATATGCAATGTCAGCATGTTCTGACACTAGACTGCAGAGGCCTCAGACAAGAAGACCTCGTTTAGATCTGTGTGGTAGTGACTCCATGACTGGAGACGTATTTCAGCCCTCACTGAAGGAAGGGAGAGAGAAACCTTTCATTGATTTACATTTGCATTTATTAAAGATTTAGTAATGCTTATATAATATTTATGGAGCCACTTTTCTGGTGTCATGCTAAGTTTGGTATTTATTACTCACCCACTGAGTTCATAATTCACACTCAAATTCATTAAAACGACATTTGATTAATTCTTATTTATAAAATATAGCGACTTGTGTGAACAAAACAACAGAACCATCACACCCTAGAGCGAAAGAGAATTTGGAAGAATGAAATATGTTCTTCATGTTGTGTGATCTTGCAGCTTTAAAGTGATGGTTCACCCAAAAACGTAAATTCTTCTATTAATTACTCTCCCTCATGCAGTTCCAAACCCGTAAGACTTTCGTTCATCTTCGGAACACAAATAAAGATATTTTTGATGAAATCTGAGAGCTTTCTGTCCCACTGTTGACAGCTATGCAACTATGATGCTTCAAGTTTGAAGTTTGATGCTTCAAGTTCATAAAGAGATCGTAAAACTAATTAATTGAGTGGTTTAGTCCAAATTTTCTGAAGAAACACGATTGCTTTATATGTTGAACAGATTGAATTTAGACTTTTTCTTCACTTATAATCATTCATCAACTCACATGTCAGTTATGGTAAACAGAAGCTCAAGCATGTTTGCTTGACGTGTGAGAACCAATGAGGTTCATTCTCGTGTTACGCAGCACGTTTGAGCTTCAGCAAGAACCAATAAGATTCATTCTCGTGTTACGCAGCACGTTTGAGCTTCAGCAAGAACCAATAAGATTCATTCTCGTGTTACGCAGCACGTTTGAGCTTCAGCAAGAACCAATAAGATTCATTCTCGTGTTAAGCTGCACGTTTGAACTTTAGCAAGAACCAATAAGATTCATTCTCGTGTTACGCAGCACGTTTGAGCTTCAGCAAGAACCAATGAGATTCATTCTCGTGTTAAGCTGCACGTTTGAGCTTCAGCAAGAACCAATAAGATTCATTCTCGTGTTAAGCTGCACGTTTGAGCTTCAGCAAGAACCAATAAGATTCATTCTCGTGTTACGCAGCACGTTTGAGCTTCAGCAAGAACCAATGAGATTCATTCTCATGTTACACATCACGTTTGAGCTTCAGCAAGAACCAATGAGATTCATTCTCATGTTACACATCACGTTTGAGCTTCAGCAAGAACCAATGAGGTTCATTCTCGTGTTACGCAGCACGTTTGAGCTTCCACAAGAACCAATAAGATTCATTCTCCTGTTAAGCTGCACGTTTGAACTTTAGCAAGAACCAATGAGATTCATTCTCGTGTTAAGCTGCACGTTTGAGCTTCAGCAAGAACCAATGAGATTCATTCTTGTGTTACGCATCACGTTTGAGCAAGAGGTTTGTTTGAATAAAAGCCTCAATTAAATCTGTTCATCATATAAAGTTGTAAAGTCTCTTCAGAAAATTTATACTAAAACATGCATAGTATTCAGAATGGCAGAATGGCATTCCACACCACTGTACTATTCCTGTATATACAGTAGCATTCATACTGTGTATCAGTGCTGGCTGGTGTTTTTAAAGAGTGAGGAATCAAAATGTCACTTTTTAATGGCAAAATATGATTGATTTATATATATATATATATATATATATATATATATATATATATATATATACGTCCTTCTCAAAAAAATAGCATATTGTGATAAAGTTCATTATTTTCCATAATGTAATGATAAAAATTAAACTTGCATATATTTTAGATTCATTGCACACCAACTGAAATATTTCAGGTCTTTTATTGTTTTAATACTGATGATTTTGGAATACAGCTCATGAAAACCCCAAATTCCTGTCTCAAAAAATTAGCATATCATGAAAAGGTTCTCTAAACAAGCTATTAACCTAATCATCTGAATCAACTAATTAACTCTAAACACCTGCAAAAGATTCCTGAGGCTTTTAAAAACTCCCAGCCTGTTTCATTACTCAAAACCGCAATCATGGGTAAGACTGCCGACCTGACTGCTGTCCAGAAGGCCATCATTGACACCCTCAAGCAAGAGGGTAAGACACAGAAAGAAATTTCTGAACAAATAGGCTGTTCCCAGAGTGCTGTATCAAGGCACCTCAGTGGGAAGTCTGTGGGCAAAAAGTGTGGCAAAAAACGCTGCACAGCGAGAAGAGGTGACCGGACCCTGAGGAAGATTGTGGAGAAGGACCGATTCCAGACCTTGGGGTCCTGCGGAAGCAGTGGACTGAGTCTGGAGTAGAAACATCCAGAGCCACCGTGCACAGGCGTGTGCAGGAAATGGGCTACAGGTGCCGCATTCCCCAGGTCAAGACACTTTTGAACCAGAAACAGCGGCAGAAGCACCTGACCTGGGCTACAGAGAAGCAGCACTGGACTGTTGCTCAGTTTTGCATGTCATTCGGAAATCAAGGTGCCAGGGTCTGGAGGAAGACTGGGGAGAAGGAAATGCCAAAATGCCTGAAGTCCAGTGTCAAGTACCCACAGTCAGTGATGGTCTGGGGTGCCATGTCAGCTGCTGGTGTTGGTCCACTGTGTTTTATCAAGGGCAGGGTCAATGCAGCTTAGCTATCAGGAGATTTTGGAGCACTTCATGCTTCCATCTGCTGAAAAGCTTTATGGAGATGAAGATTTCATTTTTCAGCACGACCTGGCACCTGCTCACAGTGCCAAAACCACTGGTAAATGGTTTACTGACCATGGTATTACTGTGCTCAATTGGCCTGCCAACTCTCCAGACCTGAACCCCATAGAGAATCTGTGGGATATTGTGAAGAGAAAGTTGAGAGACGCAAGACCCAACACTCTGGATGAGCTTAAGGCCGCTATCGAAGCATCCTGGGCCTCCATAACACCTCAGCAGTGCCACAGGCTGATTGCCTCCATGCCACGCCGCATTGAAGCAGTCATTTCTGCAAAAGGATTCCCGACCAAGTATTGACTATTGAGTGCATAACTGAACATAATTATTTGAAGGTTTACTTTTTTTTTTTTTTATTAAAAACACTTCTTTTATTGGTCGGATGAAATATGCTAATTTTTTGAGACAGGAATTTTGGGTTTTCATGAGCTGTATGCCAAAATCATCAGTATTAAAACAATAAAAGACCTGAAATATTTCAGTTGGTGTGCAATGAATCTAAAATATATGAAAGTTTAATTTTTATCATTACATTGTGGAAAATAATGAACTTTATCACAATATGCTAATTTTTTGAGAAGGACCTGTATATCTGCAGTGTTGCTCCTAAAAGCTCTTCTCAGACTATGACTAATGAGGGAATTATGTAACAATTTATTGGTTCATTTAAATGAGTTACTGAGATGCATTTTTAAATTAAATTTAATCTGGACTGTGCATATGACATATGGAATATAGCATTGTAGGATGTATGGAATGTGAATATCAACCATAGGCATATTATTTGATTGAAATGCCAAAAGTTTTTGAACAAAACCTGGATAAATAATACCAAGTAATCATTTTAAATATGCAACGTGGTTTGGTCATTTTACAACAGTGTAGCATATTGCTTAAACTTTTAATTTTGCGTTTTCCATACTGTTTTACATATCTACAAAACACAGTGGGCAGTAAAAAGTTGGGTAAGATGGAAGAAGATGCCTCTCATCAGAAAAACTTGCATTTATGTTATGAATTTACATAACACATTGGCTGATACATAATAACCCGCCCTAATTTGTTGTTAATGGAACAAAGGGAAACATTTGCTAATTTAGTTGTCATAGCACAGAATGTAAAATTACTCAAAGAGGCCATCTTACCCTACTACTAGTAAATTACTTTTGATATAATTATGTGTAATTGGAGTGTAATTAATATAACATACTAAATCAACTATTCTATTTAAATTTGTGTTGTGAAAATGTATTTGAATAATTGTTGGCAGACTCCTACTAAAAGAAATTCTGAAATTCAACTGAAATGTATATTTATTCTATGACTGATATACAGGTGTATGAATTTATCAATATTTAGTTGTTCATATTTTAATTGAAGATATGCCATAACATATCACATTTATTTTATTGATACAGTTTCTTGTTGCACATAATTATCCAGCCACCTGGTAAAACATGTAAGGCATAATCCACGGTTAGCTGTGCATTAAACAATTTAAATTCAGTTTGAATCGTCTGCGTGAGTGTATTCAAATAGTTTAATGCACAGTTAGCCGTGTATTATCCCACCGATACCAATATTATTTGCCGGCATTGACAAGTTAAAGCTTTTATTGATGTTTAGAGTGCAACATTTGACCGGAAGGATAGAAATTATGGTTATTTTCGTCAGTAACATATTGTTAGATCTAGCATTCTGCCAGCTTTAAATCAGACAGAGATATAGTAGTGCGTGAGATTGTTTATTTGAATGAATGAATTATAGTATTGGAATTAAATATTAAGATAGAGAGAGAGATGTGTGTGTGAAGTTCTGTGTGACTCTCTACTAACAATGAAGTTGTGAGTTTAATTCCTTGAATGTTACCTCCTTGTTGCTGAAAAATATAATGTAGCGATTCAGTAGCAAATCTATTTTATTAATAGAAGTGTTTGTGCTCCTGAATGTTTCTGTGTTTGCACAGCGTGATCTGTGTGTGCGAGTGATGATATACAACAGAACATTGATTAAACTGACTGGAACTACCTGTGCATTAAGTGGTTTTAATGCATATCTTTCAGCCAATCAGAATCGTATTCAGACAGACCATGGTATAATATCCAATGAATTCTCAGTGGATAAAATAACTTCCTGTCCTACTTTTTATCAGGATAAATATCTTGTTTTACTCTGAAATAAATCCAATTGAAACATTGTATTATGTTGACTTCCTTCAGCCTTATTTTCCTCCAGATTAGAGCACATATTGATATCTCTGCAGGTCTTAGGGTGATTTTCTTTGTCTTTCTATTTTGGGATCAGTGGCTTTCAGTCTGAAAGATGGCCAGATGGGCTGAATTATGCTTGCTTACAGTTCGGATCAGGTTACTGCTGCATTAATGTTGCATATCGCAGCGAGTACAGATGGAGAGTGGATTATTATGGTCGACCAAATCTCTCAAAGCCACTGTAATTCAGTGACAAGGCAAGATTTTATTTTACATGCATAGGCTTCCATTTCACTGCCGAATGTTTGCACTTTGATAAGACTGGTACACAATGAAATTTCATGGAATTGTTATGATGTCAAGCTGGCCTTGTATTCTTCCTAATCAAGGAATGTTCTGCACTCTCACAACATTAACTGTTCAAATGAAAGCATCCCAGCCAATTCTGTCACAATATGGCGAGACAAAAATAATCCTAATGGCAGCAGAGCAGAACATGATTCACACTTCTCCAGTTTTATCGTTTCAAGTTCCCAGCCAAAATGAAAAATGTGTCATTATTTACTTGGCTTCGTGTTGTTAGTTCAGCATTTCAAAAATCTGCACTTATTGAGAAAATAAAAGATTAACCAATTTGACACAGACAAAAACCATGTTGTAGAAGCACAAGACTCATGAACAGGATAAACCTGCTGATCCAACATTGTCTGGAAGCTCACGTCAGGTGCTCGACTTCACATCGGCAGACAAACTGAATGTTTACCAAAAAGGAACAATATTTACTCCAACACTAAAGCCACGGTCACACTAGAATTTGAGCATTAGAAATTTCTTCTGACACTGCAACGGTCATAATTGTTACGGTATGTGGTGGTAGGAAGCACGAGGAGACGAGGAATACCAGGAAACAAGAGTTTAATAATTGTCACAAGAGTTTAATAATCAAAATCTCAGGAGATACAAAAACCACGCTATACATAAACGAGAACGGACAAGGACTGAGGGAGAACACGGTATAAATGCATGGGCTAACAAAGGAACAAATCAGGTTATAGACTGAACACAGGTGAATGAACTGATGAAGACAAGACACAGGTGCTGTAACTGAACACTAACGAGGAGCGGGAAAACTGGGACACAGGACTGAACCAAAAACATTAAGCAGGGGAAACACAGGACATACATGCAACAATAATATGACGTCACACTCTGCAACATAAATTGAATATAACAAATAGTAATACATTCAGATTGTAAAGATATATAATCTACTCGACTTTACTGTAAAAATAGTTATTTTAAATTTAGCCAAGAGATCATGCCATGACATATCGATCTACTGGTCACGTAATGCATATTCACTGGTCAGAGTTCATCAAACTTGAACCTTAGAACACAGCGAATTGTGAAAATTTGTTGACAATTTACCAAATATAGTGTAATTATTTCTCAAAGAAACAATTAAACAGACAGGTATCAAGTACTCAAATTTATTACCAAAACAATTTCCTTGCTCAATGCAATCCTCAATGAGAGGATTTGGTTGGTTAGACCAAATTAGATGCAAAGTGTCAAAGCATAGTGTTAATTTCCACATCGACAGCTGTTGAGAAACTATTGCATCAGGAATGTTTTCAGGGAGACGTAAATTGCATCTAAGGATAAAAAAGCTTGCTTGAATCTGCCGATATGATTTGCATCCAATTCGTAGATCTCTCCATTACGTACATCAAAGCCTGTTACTCTGCTGAGATTTAATTTACAAAACTTCACTGCTAGTTTAGATGATGGTGAATTTAGTTTCTGTCTCCCTAAAGCACATTCCCTAATGCGTCATTAGTCTCGATAGAAGAGTGAATGCGAGATGACAGCTGTACAAATGCTATACCACACCGGATTACCACAAACTAGAGGCAAGACAGTTTTCTGCAGCCTGGATACAATAAGAGCTAGTAGCCTCTAAATAATTTGTGAAGCATTGGGAATACAACTGCAAAAACACATGGACAAAAAGGAAGAAGTCTTTAAGTAGGCTTAGTATGCATGATTCTCTGGGAAACAAAAAGAGAAAACAATCAAATGACACCATAAAGTAGTTATGGCCTCATTGTGTAGCATAAAAATGAACTTAAAGTGATCTTTTCCAAATAACAAAAGGTAAAATGTTCATTGAATGGTCTATCTGCTGTCTCTGTATTAAGAAAAGCAGCTTTGATGTATTTTATCAAAATAAAACCTTCTAATTGTGTTTCATGGAAGAATGTAAATCATAAATATTTTTTTTCTATTAAAATATTAATTGCTTATAATTTAATATTTTATTCTTGGATGCATTTTTCTGCCTTAGAGCAAATAAAAAGTTAACTGTGACTTGTAATTGCAGTTTATATCTGACAAATGCAACTTTTAATATCACTGTTAATCTCTTCTTTTATAATTGCATTTTTACATTTAACACTGTGACTTTATTATTTTAACTTTAATCTTAATCTCACAGTTGCTTAGTTAATGTTTTGTTTTTATCTTTGTGCTGTTCTCAACAACAATAAATAAGAAACTATTTCACACTATACTGTATTTAACATGTCACCACTTTGTTCTCATTTTGTAATATAACTACAAAATACCACAAAAACCGGTATTTTTCCTTCCTATCAGAATGAACTGTTAAATGAATATTCCAGGTTTAATTCAAGCGAAGCTCAATTGGCAGCATTATGTAGATTAACACAAAAATAATTTTGACTGTTGCTGTGAGGCACTTTCAATTAATATATGTAAATGGGGCCAATTTTGGGAGGATTTGAAAGTAGAAATGCACAGCTTCATTTTTTTCATAAAAGCACTTACTGTGCATTAATACTTTGGTGTATTGTTTTATATTTGTTTTAGGGGTTTAGTAATTATGGTTTTGCGGTTTAGATTAGATATATTAGATATATAAACAGAAAAACACTAAAATCATGACTTCCATGACTTTCCAAGTGCCTCACTGTAACCCAGATTGTTTCCTTTTTAAAGAAAAAAATGGTCAAGTGGAAATTAATTTTCTGGTTATCAACATCATGCTACAAGTGCGTGGATTGGGCTTTACTTCCACTTAGGGTTGCCAACTTCAGAAAAGAAAAATGTGGGACAATCATGGTTCTTTACAGGAAAATAAGGGACACTCAAAATATTTGTACTGTATCACACAGTAGGCTAGCTATATGTCATTTCAGGTTCGTATGTGTTTAAAAGGTTCTCAGACATAAACACATTTGTTTTGCTTAACCTATTTATGTACAATTTAATTCTAAAACAAATTTTAAGGTCACACAAAAAAAGTCACATTAAACAAACCATATAGTTCAAAATAATAGCATTTATCTGAAATAGAAAGCTTTTATAACATTATACACTACATTTTAAAGAAAGTAAAGAAAGTAATAGCCTACTTTTATTCAGCAAGGACGCATTAAAGTAATTAAAAGTGACAGTGAAGACATTTATAATGTTACAAATGCTTTTTTTTCCGGATAAATCTACTTTGAACCTTCTATTCATCAAAGAATCCTGACTTAAAAAAAAAAAAAAAAAACATTAATAATAATCAGAAATGTTTCTTGGGCAGCAAATCACATCAGCATATTATTCCCTCAGGAAGATTTCATGTTTTCTTGCGTGGCTGGATGTTACAATAATCACGTTGTTTGAATTCACCAAAACTGATTTGCCAAAATCAAAACCCGGCTGGACAGTGAAAGGGATTTGCCGTTAGCGCGAGTCCGGATCAAACCGGGAGCGACCAGACAGCAGAGGATTCTGTTCGCAAATCAAACAATGATTTGTCCCAAAAGAATAATTAGGCTAATTCTCAATTTAGAGTTTGTTATGCGTATATGGTAGGGCTGTAGTCAAGACCACTTTTGTCGAGTCCAAGACAAGTCCAAGACCAAAGAGGTTCGAGTCCAAGACAAGACCGAGTCCAAAAAGGTTCAAGTCCGAGTCAAGACCGATTCCAGGACAGGAAAAAAAATTCTTATGCATGACATTATCAAGACAATCATTTTGGGTTATTATTTGTTGATATAAAAGCAAAAACAGTGTCACAACACCCAGGATTTTTAAGTATAGACATTCCCCTTGATATCATATAATCTTCTAATCTAAAGAAAACAGAATGATGACATATGGTGATACCTCATAATAGCAGTGTTTCACTGTGGATCTGAAAGACGCATACTTTCACATCCAGATAGCCCCCCATCACAGGCCATTCTTGAGATTCGCCTTCGAGGGGCAGGCTTATCAATACACCGTTCTGCTGTTCGGTCTGTCCCTACCACCCCGTACATTTACGAAGTGCATTGACGCGGCGCTTTCTCCCCTGAGACTCCTGGGAGTGCGCGTGCTGAATTATCTCGACAACTGGCTGGTTCTGGCGCAATCGCGGCTCACACCAGAGCAAATAAACGGCGCGCAAATAAACAGCTTTTATGTGTGCTTACTGGGAACATACTGAAGATACCTTGACTCGGTTGAGACCAAAAGCCATATTTGGCAAGACCAGTGGCCGAGACCGAGACAAGTCCGAGTCCGAATACCAGCGAGTCCGAGACAAGTTAGAGACCATAGAAAAACGGTCTCGAGTCCGGACTCGAGTACTACAGCCCTAGTATATGGTCTGATGCGCGTGAGTGTGGGCTGTGATTGGATGATGACTGGTGTTGTGCGTGTTGCTGTTGTATCAGTCAGTGGTTAGATCAGCGTAGCAGTCTATTTAATCGGGACAAGGGAGGTCCCGTATGGGACAAATAAATTAGGCCCAAAATACGGGACGTCCCGGTTAATTCGGGACAGTTGGCAACCCTACTTCCACTGAACCCAGAATATTCTGTCACCTTCTTCGTCAAGATTTAGGATTTCTAATTACGCATTTTTTGATATTGGTCATTATTGGCTCTTTTGTAATCTTTACAAATCTGATACAAAGGATTTTTTCTAACCCCCCCCCCCCCCCCAATTCAATCATGGACTAGAAAGCTATATAATATGACAGATACTAACATCTATAAGAAACATAAAAGTTGTAACAAGTATTTTTATTATTGTATTGTAACAATTCCCCCTTTTTGTGTTCAAGGACTCTTATGTTGAAGTGTATTTTCTGTTTCTATTGTTCTGCTGTTTCACTTCGTGTTTACCTTGCTTCCTTGGTTGTGTTCGAAGTCTTAAAAATGCTGCCTTCGGAGGATGCATTGCAAGGAAGGAAATGCATGAAGACATGTCCGAATCCAGTGTTAACTTGACTTCCTGTCCCCTGAGATACCTTCATCTGATGGATTTTTGAAGGCAGCATAGATGTATCCTTCCCTGCCTTTGATATCCCACAATCCCATGCTTTCCATTCTGTGACAGTTAAGATAAAAAAGAAAGATGGCGTATGAAAGTTGCGGTTGGTGTCAGTTTGTGTGTAAATGTATGTTTTTGTCCAACATTTTCAACTTTTGGTGTAATGTCTAGCAAGAAATTACTATTGTAGTAATTAAATATTCACTTAGTTTTCAACAAAGCTTTGCTTGTAGAACATTAAACCATAACACTGCCTCAGAAGTCTGTCCGAAATCGTGAGTTGCCTTCATGTGCAAAACTGCAAACGCTGCCTGCAAAGTCATTGCTTGATAGGACAGTGAGGTAACAAGTCAGTTGCCTAAATTTTCAGACTCAGCCCTTAGCTCCCTGTTTGTTGCCATAGTAACTCATTACTCTCACCTCTTCCTTGTTAGCCCCTTGTTATCCGATCTATCTATACCGATGGCTGCGTCCGAAATTGCATACTCTTTTGAGTAGGTACCAGTAATTATTTCACGACCGCTGAAAGGTATGTTCTATATAGAATGAGTGTGTGTAGTATGAATGTAATCTGGACGTACTGCATTCGCCATGTTGTCATTATCATGGGACCTACCAGCGTCAGTTGCGTCGCTTCACTGCCATTCACAAATCCTATCCATAGGATAGTAAATGTCCATCGTATGTGCACTTCAGAATCTTGCCAGAAGAAGTAGGTCATCTGGGTACTTTTTGCCAACTCTTTTATGAGTACTGTGACTTACTGAATTCTGACTTTTGTCACATACTGTTTTTCGCCTACTATATAGTAGGGAACTATGCTGTTGTAGGGATTTCGGATGCAGCCACTGTCTTTCAGTAGTTTGTTGTCGGTTGTTGTCTTTGCATGTTTGTAAAGCTGTTGCGTTCTCCTTCCCTCCCTGTCTGGTAGGGCTGTAATCAACCCAAAGAAAATCTTGGTCGACTGAAGTCCTGAAATTTCGACTAAAATTCGCCTTCGATTAAAAAAACGTTTGATTAATTAGCTGCGCAGTACTTGGTAGCCTTGTCCGCCTACATTAATTATAAATAAACATAAAAAACTATTTGGAGTATGGCTATTTGCAGTATATTAAATCGTTTTTGACCTAACGTTAATTATTTTGCACTAAAATGAGACACTATGTCGGCTCTGACCGCGTTGCATCACGTGCACCTGCGCAATATCATAGCCTATGATTTCCAAAAATAGTACTATGTCAACTAGTGATATCAGCACAAGAACTGTTGAGGAATATGCAACAATTTAGACAATTGTTTTTGTCATATATTATAATAACTGACAGACGCTATCAGCCGCTCTGTGCATGTCCTTGCACTGATAGAGGCTGAAGCTCAGCTTCGCGGCTGAGACACAAATAAAACTTTTACTCTTAAACACACAAGTCACGTCCACTTTGATAAAAAAAGTCGACAATTCCTTCTGTGATATTATTTTTGCGTTTGGATGATAGAGGAGGCTTAACATCCAGCGTGGTCTGTGTGTGTCTGGGGGATGCTACCGTCGTTGTGTAGTTATAAAACAAATATTAGACTAAAACATGTGCCATATTCTGATATGATGTTCATATGGCTATATGTTCATATAGCCTACTCAAAACAGAGTAACCTAACGCAGACAAGTTAGCTTACCATTTTTAGGTGATATGCCATGTTTGTAGTCGAGCTGTGATATGCAAACTGTTGCTTGCAAACTTTGCATTCGACTTTTTTCCTGTTATCTATTTTTTAAAATGCTGCCACACTGCCGATGTCTTTGACATGGTAAAGGAGGACTGACTGTAAATTAAACGCTCACAATTAAATAAATATTCAGCAAACCACCAGACCAAGGCCTTCTAGTACTTTCTTCAATCTGTCTCCAGTGGGTTGGGCTAATCCAAAAAAGTGAAAACAAGGGGGGTGTTCTGAAGACAGACTGCTACCTGTGAAACAGGGGTGCTCTGAAAACACCCCTATTAGCAATTAGTGCTTTCCACCTGATTAAATTAACACGGCAAAAAATCGACCAATCAGAATTTTGGTCGAGCCAGAACAGATCGACCAATAAATGACTAGTCGACTGGGAGATGACAGCCCTACTGTCTGGATTTTCTTTGTTGGTGTTTTTCAGTCAATTTAAGCTCCATTTGGATCCTCGTCTCTCCTCTCCCCTGCCACTGTGTAACATGTATAAAGAGCAGTGAACAGCATGTGTGAAAGTAGAGTGATGATGGGATGAGAGCACGACGCGAGTCAGATTCAAACCTGCGCCCCTATTAGCACAACCGCTCTAATGTACAACGAGAGCATGCTCTATGCTCCAACAGAAATCATAATCATATTTAATTAAGTATGACGTTTATTGGTCCATAGATCGGCAACCCATCTCAATTAGCCACAGAAACATTCTATCTTTGTTATTTCTGACACACGCAGAATTTCAAGGGAGAAAACATCATCTATTATTCAGCTTTGAGATTATTAGCTCTAAACATATGCGAAACTGAGGTGTTTGTTTGGCTGGTGAAAAAAAGGGTCCCTGAATGAAATGAACATTTTAATTACAGAGAAAAACAACAGGGGAGCATCTTTTTTTCTCCCTTCTTCAATATGTCAATATGAGCACCTCTCCTCCATTTTCTAGCTCCCTCTGTTCTGCTTGAACAAATAGCAGCTGCACACGACTGTTTTAAGAGGAAACCTCATAAGGCATATTCTGGAAGAATATCAGCTGCTGGAGAGTGAGTTTTTAGATATTGTGATTCAGAGTGAGACCGCTTCAAACTGGAAACTGATCCTTTGAGATGTTTCATAAAGGCTTAAAGACAACTGACTAAATCTATGTCCCATAAATACTTGCAATGCCAAGTACAAAACGCACCTTACATTCAACATCCCAATATATAAAATATACAGCATTCAGATTCTGCTCATATTCTTTTTCTGCAGGCATAGTCAATTCAAACCATAATTTAAGCGAAGATTGAAGTACGTCACATTTAAAGGTTGTATCAGCTATTTCAGGCCCACACAAAAATTATCACATTCATCTAATCTTTCTTAACGATCCGCTAGCTACCCGCCCCATAAGCAGGCTGTCAAAAAACCGCGTCTCTGTAGGCAGCCTAGGCTCTGAGATCTGCACACAAAAACAAATGGGTACAACCACCACTCAAAATCAAAATAAACAGTGTTCTAACCAATCACCGACAGGGGCGAGTGTTGTTTGTTTTTGCGCTCGTGCACGGCGCCTGCACGCAAAGTCGGAGCTGAAGAATAAGGCAGCGTCTATCAACCCTATGCTATCAACGGACCAGATACATTTATCATGGAAGAGGCAATCCCCAAGAATAGGAGGAGGATTAGGGCGAGGGAATACCCTAGTTTTTCGTCAGAGAAACGAATAATAATCGGGAAGGCTTTTGAACAGTGGAGAGAACTCAAAGAATTGAAAAATTTTAAATCGGACGCCGAGGTTGCACTGTTTCTTCTGGACAGGTGAGTAGCTTCTAGTGCTGACTTTTTTGTATGTGAACTGTGTGTGAAAATATAATTCTTGAAAAGTGAAGCTCGACTAAACTTGGATAGCTCTAGCGAATATCAGATTGTAGGGATTTAGTGTGTGAGATTGGCATGCTAGTGAGCGAGTTGATTCTGACGAATTGGAATTCGTTGAGGGAGGGGCGAGCTAACTTTGTTTGTTTGGGATCTCGCTTCAAACACAAACAGAAGTGACTGTACCCACAATCGCTGATACAACCTTTAAGACTTGGTTACTTGTTTTCTGACGTGTTTTTGCATACGCAACACATCACTGTAATTTTCCTACCCGACTGTACTTACAATCATGCATTTTGTCAATTTGCACAAATACGTAAAAGAGGGCCTCCTGGCATCCTTACAGTAGGATGTGTAATGACGTTGAAATAGCGTAATGACGTATGACGCACGGAACAAGCTGTTCTTCCTGTTGAATAAAGTGTTGTATAAATGAGTGTCCCGTTATTATAAAACTCTCATTTCACTGCGTGTGTGAAGTGGAGCAGGACGACGGCCACCAGTGCTGGTTTCAGACTCATCCACACACGAGGCGCGGGGTTTTACTGCGTGATCAATATAAGCAGCGGCAAAGCGGTTCATATGCTCATTGTCTACAAATCATGACCAGAGACGGATAAATATTAAGTCTGCTGTTTAAAACAAATAAAGAACCAGTAGAGGAGAATAGTTATTCGTGCAGTGTGAGTCAAAAAATCAATTCCGATTTGAAACTTGTGACACATAAACGCGCACATCAACCTGATTACTTTATTCATCGTTCATGTAAACACCGTGTTCGGATTCATCAATCGGATTGATTTCATTCCGATTGAACCAAAAGGTGTCCATGTAAACGTAGCTACTGTTTATTGATGGGTTCAGAAAGAAAGAAACACAATAAATGACAGAAAGCTACAGAGCCCCTAAGGGGACATGGTGATGAAAAACAAAATGAGATGGAAGGAAAAATATAATGCTTTTCCATTTACTCGCAAAATGTTTACGTTCTCTTGCAAAATTGCGTTTCATGAGAAACTTAGTGTTCATTCGCAAAAGCACCGAAATATAGTTCTCTATCAGTCGCTCACGTCGACGTTACGTCTCCCGTTCCCTCCTTCAGGGAACGAGGGTTTCATTAGTAACCGAGACGTTTTTCCTCCCACCTCATATTATTTCCATTACAAAAGTTTTGCGAGTGTATGCAAAAATTTCTTGGGAGAACGCAAATGCTTTGCGAGCGAAATCAAACGTGTTGCTACTGTCGCTAAGTTTCTTGAAGGAAGGCAAAAGATCTGTGACTGAGGGAACGCAAAATTTCTTGGGAAACTCAAAAGTTTTGTGAGCGTATACAAAAGCATTGGAATATAATGAATCTCATCAACCATCAACATGTCCCTTTAGGGGCTCTGTAGAAATCAATTTGAATTATTTGAATTCTCTATCTGATCACACTAAAATGAAGGTGTAAATGCAATCTCTTGCACTCATTTACCTTTTTGCCCTGCTAGTTGGGACAGTGCGCACACCTGAAGACTGTAAAACTAGTATGTATGTAACTAATAGTATGTATAGTGTTTGTCGTAAGCTTGTGAGTTGACTTCAGTCTGGAGCTTTTTGCTGCAGATTAGTCACAAACTTTGAGCATGAAAGGATGGCAGATCCATTCAAGACAAAACTTTGTTTTGTAGTGTGAACTTGGCTTAGTTGCGTAACTTTATATGCACTTCGCACAAGAGAAACAGTTCAAAATGTCATTAATGAATGTTGTTTCTTTGAAGAGGAAGCCACACAGGATGATACACAGAGTCATTTCATTTGAAACTTCAGATATCATAAATGTGAAAAGTTACACAATTCTAGTTTTAGTCGTGCTCCATAATTCATCAATAGCGAGTCATCTTCTAGGAGCTTCAATAATGTATTCTTCTAGCATGGCACAGCAGTGCACCATGATGTTTCTACTTTGTATCATCAATTATCCTGAACTAGAACTGCCTCTCTTTATTAAAAGGCTTGGGAAAAACGAACATCGAAATGCCTCCAGCGCAGGGTGAAACAGGTGAAATATTAATGTGAAGGTTATATATACACACCATGAAAAAATCATTGGGGCCTAATGAAACCCTCCTTATGCTTTTTCTCTAATCACTCCAGACAAGCCAGACTATCTTCCTATCACATTGTTATTATTCATGTAAATGAATAATAACCCGATGTGTGGGAGCTCTATGTGGGAGCTTTTCATAGAGGAGCCAAATATTGACTAGAATACAATGCGGCTGCAACTATCAATAATGAAAATGTGCTGTAATGTTTTTTAAGACTTGATTTGTTTCTTTCCTTTTCAATATGCAAAGACACAATATGTGGTATCCACTGTATCCTCAAGAAACCGCTTGCACTGAATTATGCACATTCATTCTAACACTGGGAAGCATGCAGGTTTGTGCTTGTGCCGGATAAGACTAGTGCATGAATGTTATAGAAAGCATACCATTACAGATGCTCGGATATACAGTCCATAACTGTGCATTCAAATATTTATGACAGCCTGCACTTTACGCTCTTCTTTTACATATTGTATACACTCTGCTACATAACTTATTTTAGGAAATGCAGTATCCCAAATGTCCAGTATTTACACTTGTCCCAGTATCAAACCCCAGTTCTTACTCAGAACAGTTAATTAAAAGGATAATTGTAGCTATATTTTATATCTCACAATACAACTCTATTGTAGTGTTATTTCAACAGTTAATCGTGCAGCTCTAGATAATTATTTTTTTTTGGCCGATACCAATTTTTGGCCAATACATCGGTGCATCCCTAATTTGTAACTTTATATTTTCCAATTGTGAATTTATATCTCATGTTGTGACTTCATACTGTATATCTCAATGTATCCTTAAATCGCACAATTGTTCCTTTTACATAATTGTGACTTAGTGTCTTACACATTTACAACTTTATATCTCCTATTTGTTAATTTTGGAACACTGTGCGACTATCACAGCATACATTTAAACTCCTCAGAAGAGGAGTTACTCCTCGTGATTGTTTCATAACAATCAAGAAACGCGGCATACTGGTGGTATAGAATGACGTGACCACGTAAATGACTTTTTTCTTACTTTTTTCATTTTCGGGTGAACTATTGTATTACATTCATTCCTCATTTTTGTCTCAAGGAGAGGACAATAGTGTTTGGCACCAATGACAAGCACAGCAATTCTCAACGGATCTCTGAGGATCTGATGCTCGAGAGAATGAGCTCCGGCTCATATGTGGAGGTTCAAGGTCAGTCCAGTGGGTGACTGTCTCAAGACTGCGCTCCTATATATCATAATCCATTCCTTGGAAAAAAAAAGGGTTTAATGCGATTTCAGCAACCAAGCTGGCAGCCAATTCCACCATCTGTCTTCATCAAATGACTTTGTCAGAGAGCGCTGGAGCTGTGTGTTCCTTATCATCTTTTGCATTAGACTTAGCCAGAAGTAAAGCAATGATGCTTTGGCCTGTGTTTTTTGTTGCACTAAGTTTCAGTATATCAATTTGACCTTGTCAGGCACAGTTGCATTCATTTTATGAAATGTTTAAAGATGTGTTGCAATGTCAGATTTGGAGCATCATGTGGTGGAAAATATTACAAAGAAGAGTGTTTTTTTGTGTGTGTGTTTTTTGCTCTTTTAATACTATTTGCTGAGCCAGTGTCCTTCCTTCAAACCTTTTTTCTTCTGCTTAAAGCTGATGTCATTTTGTGACTATTAACTATTTGATAAATGGCACAGAAATGCCACAGCTTCAGCCAATAAGGGACAGCAGAGGAAAATAAATGATCATATGAAATTATAGTGACAAATGCAGAAAAATTATAGCATTTATATACTGTAGGGAGAAAGTGTTTTTAATGTGATCAACTATACAGTAATAACATTATGCCTGGGTCTGTATGATTTCAAGGCTTATACAACACTTAATCACTTCCATTTTATGGTAATTGGGAATAACATGAGGGTAAGAAATGAATGATGGAAATACCAATTTAACTAGACTAAAGAGTTGTTCTTAATGTTTGAGATATAAGCCGGCATATTTTAATGTACAGAAAAAGGCTGTTTTCTCCTCAGAGTGGAGATGGTCCAACTACAAACAATCAGTGTGTCTTCCTACATATTCAAAATAATAAATTATGAAAAATGACATACTAAGTCATGATTATAAAACAAAGTGTCCAAATTATGACATAGAAAGTTAAAAAAGTATCATAATTTCAATTTAGTATGCCATAATTTTATCTTTTATCATAAAATATTGACTAATCATTTTGATTGTTTTATTTCACAATTATTACATAGCATCTCATAATTTAAAATTGTTATGATAGAATTATTACTTTTTATGCACCAAAAAATGGGAACCTACAAAATGTGCTTAAAAAAAATGAACTGATTTTATTCAAATTAACATTACTGAATCACCTTAAATATATTAGGTTACACCAACAAAAATAAAGCGTAGCTTCAGTTCTGGCAGGTCACGTTAGTGAAGCTCTCATCAGTGACTCTCAGCTGATCCACGTCTACTATAGGAATACGGCGCCTATCACTGTATTCATATATAAGCTCCTTCAGTATTATCATCAGCTGTCGTGTTTCTCATGAGCGCATTACCCTCCTCCCTCCCCAGCTCCACCTCTCTCAGTCAGGATTTGGTTTTCCCCTTGAATCAGAATAAATTCTCGAATTATGTTGTACTTTCAAATCTTGAATTAATGATATTGCATGCATTCATGTTGGTTCTGTTCTGTTTACTCTAAGGGGGGTTATTGCTGCTATTATCTATGCTAGGCTGACTGGATGCGCAGGGAGTTCTTGCCCAGAACAGAACCATACCGCCAATCCTAAATGTATTGCCAAATCGTATTTGACGATAGTGCTACAAGCCTCTTAGCTAATTTGGAACAGGTCTTGTTCTTTCCGGCCCACTCGAAACCATGCAGAGAGGTGTTGAATATGTTCTTTTCATGTAGAAATCCACCATCCTCATAATTGACTCAACAAATGCGCTCTCATCTGAAGCCAGATGGGGAAATTGCCATTGATATGACCAACACATTGATACTACGTGGGAGAAAATGGCCTGAAAATTTTACATTTTCTAAATTCATTCATTCACAGAACTAAAGTGTAAGATCAGGTAGAGTTGACCACTTTTAACAGTGTGTCATAATTATGATATACTAAAGCAATATTTAGTTTTTTAAGTGGTGGAAGTGAGCTTTGATAATAAACATGATGTGATAATCCCCTAAATTTACTCAGATAAACATCTGTCCTCTTGCATCCAAAACAAACCCCTTACATTAAAAAACCCAAAGTAATAATAACCTTACAATTATAAACCTTACCGCTTTCTGAAAGGGTTTGTAATTATATGTAAAATAATTTTTTTAATATGCATTTGTATAGTATATATTTGCATTGCATACTAATGTGTTAATGTGCTCTGATCCATCCTGGACAACATCAAGAGCCTTGACGAATTGAATGACAACAATTTAGGGATGCACCGAAATGAAAATTCTTGGCCGAAGCCGAATAATAATGAAACGCTTGGCCGAAGGCCGAATACCGAACGCGGTGTTTCACATTTTTTCCATTTATTTTGCCAATTTTTTCACCATTGCATTTAATTAAATAGTAAAAATATGCTATTTACTATTTTGTCTTGCTAAAAATAAAAAAATTATGCTATTTACTAAATTGCAAAAATACAATTTATTTAACACTGAATTTTTTGTAACATTCCAGCAGATATTATTTAAACAAAGCACAATATAACTTAAAATAAATAAATGAGTAAAATAAAAAATATATTTTTATTTGGCCATCTTTGAAGCCCCCCTTCTTGAATAGCCTATGTTAAGCCTATAACTGACTGCTGAAAGAATGTAACTAAAAAAGTGCATTGAAAAGTGCAAAAAAATATGGATGAACCCACAACAAATGAATAACTGTCCTAGACATAAGCCTACTTTTGCGGTTTACATACACTTTATCGTGGGCGTTGACAGGTTTGCATGGATTGCCTGGATCATTTGGGTTTCAATATAGCGCGCGGCGCGCTCTCCGGGGCGATTAGCAGATAAGGAGTTGAGAACGACTGACATCTCTCTCTTTTCATACAGATTACATAAACAGAGAATATTTGTTTTCGTTTTGAATTAGATTATTTAAGAGTAGACAATTAAAGATATATTGCCTTTGCTTGTGTGACTAGTATTGGCTAAGTTTTAAGTTTAGAGACGTGCTCCAGGAAAAAAGTTAACGGAGACAGAGGCAGAAAGCAAACCCTGTTTATTTTCTTTATTTTACAAAAGCACAGTTTTATTTCGATTGTAAGTGGACACAAGTAGACATTTAACAGTCTATTTTTTTCATATTTCTTAAGTCTGTATGACCATAAATGACGGAGTATTTAAGTCTATTTTGCTGCTATGTGAAAAAAATCCAGCAAAACGCGGCGGCGCGTTTGTCAACTACAGAGGGTTAAAAGACGCTTTAGTGCTGCAAGTAAAGGTATAATGTCTGCCACAGACGCATCAGATGAGCTTCTCTTTTGTTATCTGTTCAAAGGCGGAGAGGGGGCATGTTCACTGCATTTATAAAGCGCGCGCCTCTCACTCTACGCTGGTTACTATTTGATCGCGTCATCAAAAACGTCATTGTTCGGTCAAATTTATTCGGCCTTTTTACTTAAGTGCTTTTTTTGCTATTTTCGGCCGAATAATTTCGGTTTCCGAACATTCGGTGCATCCATACAACAATTTGCTCGTCATTATCAGCTCTTCTAGTAAGTATGTAGACGGAATAATCACCTTCATTCTCTTTAATCGAGGGGATTGTGTCAACAGGGAGGGTCTGGGGTCAGAGATGAATGCTTTAGATGGCGCTTCAGTCTTTGAAAGTTTGAGCGCAGTACAGACAGACGTCAGAAGGTCACAACACCCACGCTAGTCATCTCACACTCAGTGCTGCAATTAATTGGCTCTGGGCTGCAGGAAAGCGTGACCAGAACACGGCCCTGTCTACTGTTGTGCTGACATCCTTCTCACTTTCTTTCCTTCTGTCTGTCCGTCACTGGAACATGTCTCGCATGTACTGTAAGGAAGGGACGTAATGCCTTTGATTGATGCACAGCAGAAGGTAATCATGGCTATGCCAATCAACTAGTCTTCATACTGTATAGCCTTGTTAAACCAGACGTGTGACTAGTGCAGGGATTTGCTGGGACTAAAAAAAATGGGATTTAGATCCTGTCCCCCTTAGACCCCAAAGAAATTCCATTGGTTTAGACAACGTTTTATCTGTGCCCGATTAAAAATAATAGAAAATGGTTTTGTGTAATGTCTTAATTATAAAAAAAGGTTAATTAATGTTTGTATATTAATGTGTTAAAATATATGTATATATTAGGGGTGGAACGGTACACAGAAGTCACGGTTCGGTTCAGACATCACGGTTCGGTACGATTTCGGTACAATGGAGTGAAAAGCAAAACAAAAATGCAGAAGGCATTTTTATAAATGTCTTAAGCCTTGTATTTTTTAAATAAGTTTTATTAATAAAGGCATAGAACCAGTTTATTTGTAGTGCACTGACAATAGTTTTATATAATTTAATTAGTTTATTAATTAAATTTATAAAAAGACGAAAAAGACCTTGTGATATGTTTGGTAATTGTACCTGAATGAATTTAAAATTAATTTGCTATATTTCAGATCAATATATTTGTTTTCCTTAATTTTAATTAAGCCTAACTTTATTCTCATCTGAATTATAAATAATTGATTTCCGTATAAAATAATACTACCATTAAAAAACACTTTTGATTTTCTTTTTTAATCAATGTAGAATGTGTAACTTAAAAATAAAACTGTGTGTGTGCGTGTGTGTGCGTGCGTGCGATTTTGGTTGGGTGACAGTTGTAGGTTACCATTTGACAAGAGTTTAGAGTGTGACAAAAGCACAATGTTGTGTTTTATTGCGAGTGTACACATATGTAAACATTTTGCAGTTTGAATGATGTCCTGTATTAACAAAATGACGGAGTATGTTTTTATGTTTCCACTGTTCGATCGCGCCCGCGCCCCTCTCTCTCTCTCTCTCTCTCTCTCTCTCTCTCTCTCTCTCTCTCTCTCTCTCTCTCTCTCTCTCTCTCACACACACACACACAGTTCGATCGCGCCCCTCTCTCTCTCTCACACACACACACACACACACACACACACACACACACACACACACACACACACACACACACACACACTTCGATCGCGCCCGCGCCTCTCTCTCTCTCTCTCTCTCTCTCTCTCACACACACACAGTTCGATCGCGCCCGCGCCCCTCTCTCTCTCTCTCTCTCTCTCTCTCTCTCTCTCTCACACACACACACACAGTTCGATCGCGCCCCTCTCTCTCTCTCTCACACACACACACACACACACACACACACACACACACACACACACACACACACACAGTTCGATCGCGCCCGCGCCTCTCTCTCTCTCTCTCTCTCTCTCTCTCTCACACACACACAGTTCGATCGCGCCCGCGCCTCTCTCTCTGTCTCTCTCTCTCTCTCTCTCTCTCTCTCTCTCTCTCTCTCTCTCTCACACACACACAGTTCGATCGCGCCCGCGCCTCTCTCTCTGTCTCTCTCTCTCTCTGTCTCTCTCTCTCTCTCTCTCTCTCTCTCTCACACACACACAGTTCGATCGCGCCCGCGCCTCTCTCTCTGTCTCTCTCTCTCTCTCTCTCTCTCTCTCTCTCTCTCTCTCTCTCTCTCTCTCTCTCTCACACACACACACACACACACACACACAAAGTTCGATCGCGCCCGCGCCTCTCTCTCTCTCTCTCTCTCTCTCTCTCACACACACACACACACACACACACACACACACACACACACAGTTCGATCGCGCCCGCGCCTCTCTCTCTCTCTCTCTCTCTCTCTCACACACACAGTTCGATCGCACCCGCGCCTCTCTCTCTCTCTCTCTCTCTCACACACACACACAGTTCGATCGCGCCCGCGCCTCTCCCTCTCTCGCGCACACACACTTCAGCATTGCAATATTGACATCGCAGTCTGCTCTTTATGCTGCGTTCAGACCAAACGCGAATTGAGCGAAATTTATCGCTATTTAGAGTTTTATTTATTTTTATACGTGTATTCTCCGTGTAAATTCGTGCACCGAACCGTGACGCCTGTACCGATTCGGTTCAATACGAATACATGTACCGTTCCACTCCTAATATATATATATATATATATATATATATATATATATATATATATATATATATATATATATATAATTTGTTTTGTTTTTTAGAGAAGTCTTACCAACTTTATACCGACTTTTCTTAATCAAAAATACAGTAAAAACAGTCATTTGTAAAAAAAAATAAACAACTGTTATATTTTAAAATGTAGTTTATACCTGTGATGGCAGAGCACAAAAAAATTGTGCAAATGGTCAAAAAATAGTCTGTACAATTATAAAGATTATCATAAAGCAGTGGGGACCATGCATGACCAAAAGTGAAGGTTACATTTTAATTTGATGGTCCACTTTAGACATTCTACTGATTATGACAATAACTATAACTTGTCAACTAAGTCATTAGAATATTAGTAGACTGTTAGTAGACTTAGGTTTGAGTTAGGTGTCAGGGTTCGGGTTAGGTGTCAGGGTTCGGGTTAGTAGAATAAGATGACATGTACTTTAGTTGCAAAGTCACTTATAGTCAGAGGAATGTTTTTGGGGGAGCATCAACATAAAGTGTTAGCAGATATTAAGCAGACAGTCTTCTAACTCTAATGGCATTTAGTTGACAAAGTTATAAAGTGGACCATCGAAATAAAGTGAATATCAGAATTGTGAACATACAAGTCTTTTCAGTGAATCAGTTAAATCGTATATAAACCAGGGTTTAAATTTTCATTGAATTTTCATTTTAATCCATTGAACAAAACTGTTCAAAACGAATTAATGGAAGCCCTGCTCAATCGGCCCGAAGGAGGCTCCGGTCAGCGGTGAAGGTCTCTGTGGCAAAGTAATTTGATTCAATGAAATACATTTTCTCATATGTATTAACTCGTTTTTTTCATCTGACTCCATAAATGAAAAAGGTTTTAATGATATCTGTGCATCATTAAGTGTGAGTGAATGTTTGACTATTCTTTTTAACTCTTTACTGAAAATAATGTCAGAGTCAATTAGAATAAAATCAAATGTTTACAATTTATTATGTCAGGTAAATGTATCACACCAGTTGGATAATAGATACAAACATCAAATGCTCTGGAATAAAGAGAGAATATTCAATAGCTTGACATTATAAAAATACATGTTTTGCTTACACTTCTCATCACGGGCTAATCTGGGTTACAGAATCACTCCAGCATTTCATTATATAGCCCGACCAAGGCAGAAACCTCTTTTCAAATGTAAACATGAGTTGACAGTGAGAATTCACATTAATCACCATCCCAGACTTACTGGGGGCATAAGTTGATTTACATGAAAGCATTTGCTAACAATGAGTTGAATTGAATTGAACACCCTCCTATGTGTTCGAATTATCTCTAAACTTTTAAATGCCTTATTACCTTCTAGTTTACTTCTTTGAGAATGAGACCTTTGTACCAGTCGCACTGAAACATTTCAAGTGATATACTGTATGATAATTATTCACATTAACCCATATAGATTTCTGGGTGAATTTCAGGTGATCTCGGCATGATAGCACAAGAGAAATGTTGATTTCCTTTGTTCTCTCAGAGAGTTGCGCTCTCTCTCAGTTCTTCCAGTTTCTCCAGTCTTACAGTGGAAATGAGTATCGTGACTAGTCCCCAAGAGTAAATTACATCTGTGGATAAATCCTAAATCGATAATACCACAATAATAGTATAGTGTAGAAAAAGTGCATTCAAATAAAGGCACAGCCATCTCTGCATTTGAACAGTTTCTTAGAAAAAGAAAAAAAAAAACGTGCAAACTGCCTAATCCACTGATTAGTTCTTCCTCAAACCTAACCTGCCATTTTCTTCGGTCCCTGCACCTACAAAATCTGGGAAATTTAGCTGGGCTCCACACTGGTCATTTGTATGCTCGATAGCATTCCATCACATTGCAACTGTTAGGAAGGAGACAAAGGTTTTAGTTAGACCTGCACTGTTAGCATCACATTACAGGTCCTCAAGTACCTCCTCCCAGAGCACACTTAAGCACAGCGGGAAAAAGATTTCCTCAGAAAGTACAGCTCAAGTGGAATAACTGTGATTCTCTCAGCCCAGAAGCTCTAGAAGCGGCATTGTAGAAGAACAATGAGCCACTAATTGAAATCAAAGTACATCATTCACACAGAGGAATCTCCTAGTGTGAAAAATATAAAAAACCCAAAGCAGATTATGCAAAACTGCGCTCATGTGGTTCATCTGAATGAACACGAGGTTGAAATGAATGAATGTGGCGGAATGGCTGCGCACAGTAGGGTTCATAATGAAAACTATACCGTGCGTAACGGCAGAAAGCTTCCCGCAGTCTTGTTGCCCACTTCTGTCTACCTGTGCTCCATTGTGTGAACCTTTGTTAAGGGAATACGGCCTTTAGAGCTCATACAAATATTCCATGATGACATTCAAACGGTGTTAAAACACATTTCACAGTAGAAATATATTGAAAAAGCAGCTCATTTAAGCTCTCAGGAGGTACACGTTTCAGGAAATCATAGACCGCACAAGCTTGTTAAAGGTTACTCGCAGAGCGCTAACACACTGTAAGCAGTAGATGCGGTTTGATTTTATGAGGATGCTGTTTATCCTTCAAGTACGCCGGACTAAAGGATGAATCTGCTCACTTTAGGTTTTTTAGACACAAAATTATATTAACTTTGTGGGATTTTTGGGGAATTTCATGGCACAGCCTAAAAATTATAACCTCCGTGAAGTTGGCACCCCATAAAACGAAATAATCCCCAGAATGTTTGTGCTGGTTTGGCGTTATTGAACATTATTTCTTCTGCGGAAAAATAGTCAGTGTTTGTTTTAACGGCACAAACCGAGCACAAACGAATGGCACACAACCAAAAAAAAAAAAAAAGTTGTTCAATAACTCAAACGCCAAACCAGCACAAATGTTCGTTTTTGCGGCACAAATCAGCACAAAACGAATTGCATACTTATGGGGATTATTTAATTTTATGGGGTGCCAACTTCTCTAAGGTATATGTTTCGAGCAAATACAGCTAATAAAACAAAGAATCAATATTTGTATGGATCACAGCTGTGGGCTTCTAGTTGGATGATTCTCTTCAGAGGAATACTAATGCTAAATTGGCTCATTTGTGAGTTTGCAACGCAACCTCTAAATCCCTCCGACTTGTGTTTAACAGCAACATTGGAGAACATCTGTTGGTAGCATAATGGCAGGTCCTATGAGGTCTTTTGCAGAGAAAAATGTTAATTAAAACGGGGCAATTTACAGTGCAATCACAATTTAACTTGAAATTATTTGCTGCAGGAAATAGTGAGAAAATTAGCTGCTTTTTACTTCAGATTACTGTCACTGTGGGACTCTCACATCTTATGGACTGATAATTCAAATATAACTGGCCTCTCATCTACTGCCTGCCAGTATCAGCAGGTTTCTTCTTTAATATCAAGCAAAACACAAAATAACAAGAATCATACTACTTTTCATGTCTCCATCCATGTCTAACAAACTGTTGTGGAATATGAGTGCCATTAAAATTGTAATCTTATAATAAATCTGTGTGTGTGTGTGTGGGGGGGGGGGGGGGGGGGTGTGGGTGTGGGTGGGGGGGGGGGTTGTCCTGGGACAAAATGTAAAAATCTAAAAATCTTGACCTTGTAGTGAAATTTATTGGTCCCCATGAGGAAAACAGCTTATAAATCAAGTGATGATTTTTTAAATGTAACAATGCAGAAAGTTTTCTGTGATGGGTAAGTTTAGGGGTTAGGGTATATACAGTTTGTACAGTATAACAATCATGTCTATGTAAAGTAAAACATGAAAACACAACGTGTGTGTGTGCCTTTGTTTATATTACATTGCGGGGACTAAATGTCCCCACAAGGATAGTAAAACCTGAGATCACCTACTGTACATTGTGTGGACCCGCCCTCAGTCCCCATGAGGGAAAAGGTTTAATAAATCTACTAAACTTTGAATTTTGAAAATGTAAAAATACATAAAGTTTTCTGTGATGGGTAGGTTTAGGGGTAGGATTAGTGTAAGGGGAGAGAATATACAGTTTGTACAGTATAAAAACCATTATGCCTATGGAGAGTCCCCACAAAGATAGCGAACCAGGTGTGTGTGTGTGTGTGTGTGTGTGTGTGTGTGTGTGTGTGTGTGTGTGTGTGTGTGTGTGTGTGTGTGTGTGTGTGTGAAAGATTTATTCATTAATATGGCACTTCCAGTTGTCTTGCATAAAAAGCATGCCTCATCTGATGTGTGTCTGTCTACATGAATTGCAAGTCTGGCCAAATGAATTCAGAAAATGTAAAATTTTCAGGCCATTTTCTCCCACGTAGTATCAATGTGTTGGTCATATCAATGGCAATTTCCCCATCTGGCTTCAGATGAGAGCGCATTTGTTGAGTCAATTATCAGGATGGTGGATTTCTACATGAAAAGAACATATTCAACACCTCTCTGCATGGTTTCGAGTGGGCCGGAAAGAACAAGACCTGTTCCAAATTAGCTAAGAGGCTTGTAGCAAAGTAACAGCACAAATGAAGGGAAATAAGAGGGGTTAACTTTAAAACAGGAAATATTAGGGGAGTAAGGTGATCTGAGTTCAGATTTATTTAGTCTCTGAGAGGTGAATTATGCTTGAAAGATAGAGCATATTATTTGCATTTGGTTACAGGCTATTTTGATGCGCCACTTCTTTTTGCTGCAGTGTTATTTCTACAGAATGACTTGAAACGCATATGAATTGAACATGATTTAGAGCCTTTTTATCTTATTCAAGGGTGAATGTCATCCAGGTCATATTTCACCTCACAATAAACAAACAAATAAAACACAAATAAATGTAGATGATAAAGTTAGTTTTTAGGCCAATAAAAATTAATTGTCATGCTAATTAAGCTCACATTTTGATTATCATAATGCAAAAAAAAATCTCATTTTCATTACTGTGTAAAATGATAATAATAATAATAATAATGTATTTATTTGTCATGAAAATAATGTCACAGTGCAAAACTTCTTAATGGTACTAAAATAGGCATCAAATCCATAACATAATTTACCTTTTTTCACTGTTTTTATTGACCTGAACATGTTTTCTTGAGATTCACCTACATAACTTCATAATAAATGATTTCTCTGGAATCTTGTTTTTTCTTTGTCTACAACATCTCTACTCCCAGACATGTTTTGTCTTTCTGTGGTGAATTGAAAAATGAAACATCCACAGTTCTCAATGAGTCCCGCTATTGTCCTTCATTATTCAAATAAATACATTTATCAAGCCCCTCCTTATTTTTGTACGGAGCCGGTCATTCTTTCACGAAAGTCGATCCTTAAATAAGGGTATTTCCGCTGTGCAAGTTGCATGTTATTTGTAATTTGTAACAGAAAAGCACTGTGATATTTAAATCCAGACTTGTAGGTTGAAGAGTCGGTGGAGAATCTTGTAGGTTTGCGATTCAGGCCTCATTGTTGCACCAATCTCGAGCCTGCTGTGTTCCCTATAGAATGGAGTCATATTGAATGACGAATGGCCTCAGTCACAAAAGGAGGCCTTCATGGCCAGACACCGCTCTCCTCGAACCGTGACCAAACCGATAAAACCTCCAGTGCTGTTTAGCTTCTATATCAGGCCACAGCAGCAGTTAATTGTTTATCTTGAGCTAATTTGAAAATAATTACAAATCTGACCCACCAAGCTAACAACGCATTAGCAGATAAATGTGAAGAGGATGATTAAATAATGGAAAGAGGCTTTGGACATTAAAATATCAGTTGGGCTTCATAATTGCAATGGCAAATCTCCTTCAGGTTAGATTATGCGCTGAATGGTAGAGATTATGAGAATCGGATTATTTAATCAATTAATACCTGACAAAGTTTGCCGAGTTTTTCAAGGTTAATGGATGGTTCATCCAAAAATGAATATTCTCTAATCATTTACATCATCACCCTCATGTTGTTCCAAACCTGTATGACTTTCTTTTGACTTCGAAACATTAAGATGATGTTTTGAAGAAGTTGAAGTTTCGGTTCAAACTGACATGATTTGTCCATTCAATTGAATTCAAGCTGTTTGGTTTCCAACATCTTCTTTCATGTTCCAAAGAAGAAATAAAGTCATACACATTTGGAACGACATGAGGGAAAGTAAATTATGACCTAATTTAAATTTTTGGGTGGATTTAGTTTTAGTAGTCTATATGGCACCTACAAACCATTGACAAGCCTCAGCAGAATATTAAAAGACCTTTGATGCATATGATCACTGAACTGACTTCAGCTTAAAGGCCATTGCACACTGAGTCCGAAATTCGCATCCGAAATTTTCGCACGTTATAAAAAAAATCGGATCGGGTTCAATTATCTGCGTTTTTTGCATCCGTAGCAAGCTGTTTGAATGGTGTTTTGACAATTCAGAGCCACCAAATCACGAATACGAAAAAACGCGTAAAACAATTTCGGACTCGGTGTGCAATAACCTTAAGCCCTATTCGCACAGGATTAGTATTATATGGGGACCTGGTGTGAATTCGAAATCACCCCCCCCACATGCGCATTCGCACGGATAAGCGAAGCCTGTGTACTCGAATTTACTGATTATCTCCCAGATATGATGTCAATAGGCTATTGCTTGGAAATGTCTTGCCGTTATTATAGGTCGCTGTATGATATATCATAAACAGAAGAATGAGCCTTACCGCATGCTGATATACATGTTATTAATCTCTATCTAACCATTCTTTTTGTTTTTGCTCTTCTGATGGTTTTCAGCTTTCTCTTCCTGCAAATTGTATAATTGTATGGTGTATAGCGATATGACCCAGCATATCAAATTACTATCAAAACACTCCCACGCAGCCTCCATTCTTCACGAAAGATGGATAAAAAAGCGCACAGGAAACAAAAACCTTGAAAAAATTATAAACGACCCGCCAAATCACAGAGATGCCGATTCGCACGGGACTGATATTATCACAGGACCTCGGTGTTCAGGAAATATGGTGGGTCATTTGCGGGGGAATTTTTACTTTACAAATTACAGACATGGCCGATTCGCACGGGATTAAGATCACAGACAACCTCCGCAATTATTACAAATGACTAGAGGTCACCAGGTAATACTTATACCGTGCGAATAGGGCTTTAGGCAATGACTTAACTGGTTATCATATTATGGTGATTTTCTAACAAAAGAAGATCATACTCCATACTTTGATACATATATGGCGTACTGTGCAAGAAACCGATAAGGGCCTTATTAAGGGAAAGTTTTGTTGTTTGGGTTGTAAGTGTGGGAGGGGGCCCTGGGAATGTGGTTATCTGGCCCGGTTCCTCTTACACAGCTTGTGTTTTGATCAAGTTTTATCACTCCTGGAAAACAAAGTTTTGGTTTGCAAGATACCAAGCTGACAAACAAACTGTGATTAGGTGTTTTGACACTTTTCTGTCTTATATTAAAGTCTGGCTTGTTCAGCAAGTTTCAGAACACTCCCAGGAGGTTGACTTTGACCCTGTAGATCACATCAAAACCACAAAGTTTACATGAACAACCCAGAGCTTACCACTAGACTACCACAAGTACCATCAACTGTCTTTCCCAAAGAAAACAATATCAACCAATTTCTCCAGTCACAACTGGACTTCTGGAACAAGGAATTCTGAGTCATTCATCCATAAAACACTAAGATCTCTATTTATTGGACCCTTAAAGGTATAGTCCCCCCAAAAATTTGAATCCTGACATTTGTTCCAAACCTGCATACTGTTATTTTTCCAGTCTATACAGTTACATTAGTCCACGCTATCTTAAGTTACTGTATACAATAGCTTTGTGTGAGAAACTACTTGGGAAAAAAAACACCTGCACACAGGCTTATAATGACATCATTTATATTTTTGAGTGAACTATCCTTTTAAAAGTATAACTGACCCATAACATGCTGTGAAATAAACACGGCAGGTGATTGTGTTGATTATAATGCAAGGTGGGTGGCCTTTTTGACTTATAATTGTTGAGATTGTTAGTGTTGTTGTCCTGTGACGCATTCTGGCAGTGCAAACGGGATGTAAAATTGTATTTAAATTACATTTAATTGAGATAAATAAGGTAGGTGTAGCTATTCTTTCTTAATAATAATTTATTAGTTTCCACATTATTAGTGCCTCTCTCTCTCTCTCTCTCTCTCTCTCTCTCTCTATATATATATATATATATATATATATATATATATATATATATATATATATATATATATATATATACATATATACAGGTCCTTCTCAAAAAATTAGCATATTGTGATAAAGTTCATTATTTTCCATAATGTAATGATAAAAATTAAACTTTCATATATTTTAGATTCATTGCACACCAACTGAAATATTTCAGGTCTTTTATTGTTTTAATACTGATGATTTTGGCATACAGCTCAAAAAATTAGCATATCATGAAAAGGTTCTCTAAACGAGCTATTAACCTAATCATCTGAATCAACTAATTAACTCTAAACACCTGCAAAAGATTCCTGAGGCTTTTAAAAACTCCCAGCCTGTTTCATTACTCAAAACCGCAATCATGGGTAAGACTGCCGACCTGACTGCTGTCCAGAAGGCCATCATTGACACCCTCAAGCAAGAGGGTAAGACACAGAAAGAAATTTCTGAACAAATAGGCTGTTCCCAGAGTGCTGTATCAAGGCACCTCAGTGGGAAGTCTGTGGGAAGGAAAAAGTGTGGCAAAAAACGCTGCACAACGAGAAGAGGTGACCGGACCCTGAGGAAGATTGTGGAGAAGGACCGATTCCAGACCTTGGGGTCCTGCGGAAGCAGTGGACTGAGTCTGGAGTAGAAACATCCAGAGCCACCGTGCACAGGCGTGTGCAGGAAATGGGCTACAGGTGCCGCATTCCCCAGGTCAAGCCACTTTTGAACCAGAAACAGCGGGAGAAGCGCCTGACCTGGGCTACAGAGAAGCAGCACTGGACTGTTGCTCAGTGGTCCAAAGTACTTTTTTCGGATGAAAGCAAGTTTTGCATGTCATTCGGAAATCAAGGTGCCAGAGTCTGGAGGAAGACTGGGGAGAAGGAAATGCCAAAATGCCTGAAGTCCAGTGTCAAGTACCCACAGTCAGTGATGGTCTGGGGTGCCATGTCAGCTGCTGGTGTTGGTCCACTGTGTTTTATCAAGGGCAGGGTCAATGCAGCTAGCTATCAGGAGATTTTGGAGCACTTCATGCTTCCACCTGCTGAAAAGCTTTATGGAGATGAAGATTTCATTTTTCAGCACGACCTGGCACCTGCTCACAGTGCCAAAACCACTGCTAAATGGTTTACTGACCATGGTATTACTGTGCTCAATTGGCCTGCCAACTCTCCTGACCTGAACCCCATAGAGAATCTGTGGGATATTGTGAAGAGAAAGTTGAGAGACGCAAGACCCAACACTCTGGATGAGCTTAAGGCCGCTATCGAAGCATCCTGGGCCTCCATAACACCTCAGCAGTGCCACAGGCTGATTGCCTCCATGCCACGCCGCATTGAAGAAGTCATTTCTGCAAAAGGATTCCCGACCAAGTATTGAGTGCATAACTGAACATAATTATTTGAAGGTTGACTTTTTTTGTATTAAAAACACTTCTTTTATTGGTCGGATGAAATATGCTAATTTTTTGAGATAGGAATTTGGGGTTTTCATGAGCTGTATGCCAAAATCATCAGTATTAAAACAATAAAAGACCTGAAATATTTCAGTTGGTGTGCAATGAATCTAAAATATATGAAAGTTTAATTTTTATCAATACATTATGGAAAATAATTAACTCTATCACAATATGCTAATTTTTTGAGAAGGACCTGTATATGTATATATATATATATATAACACTTTACAATAAGGTTCATTTGTTAACAGTTAACTACATTAGTTAATATTAAATAATTATGAACTGCACTTATACAGCATTTTGTTCATCTTCATGTTAATTTCAGCATTTACTAATAATTTATTAAAATCTTGTTAACATTAGTTAATGCACTGTGAACTTACATGAACAAGCTATAAACAACAGGTTTTTTTATTAACTAAGGTTAACAAAGATTGACAAAAACAGTAACAAATGTATTGCTCATGGTTAGTTCATTTTAATTAATACATTAACTAATGTTTAATAAATTAACCTTATTGTAAAGTGTTACTATATATATATATATATATATATATATATATATATATATATATATATATATATATATATATATATATATATATATATATATAAATAATAACATCCTCTATTAGCATATGAGTATACTGTCTTCACCGATTGTGACAGACTGTGTGCTGCATATTTAAATCTCAAACTCTTTAATTTTGCTGCTTTGTGGAAGATATGTGACAATGCAATGGAAGTTTTACCACTGTTATTTTAAACTTCTAAATCTACTTACAGTATTATTTGAGCGCACCACTGAGAAATTACCATACTGTAGGTGTTTAAGATCTTCTTGAACCATCATGCTCTTTTGAATTTGACTCCCAGAGACCCTGATGATGATGACGATGAATAAAAATTAAAGTATTTTCAAAATTAACCTATTATCCTTTCCCATTCTTTTAACACTGCACATTATTCTTACCGAACTGTTCTAGCTGTAACACAATGTGCTTTTCAAAAATTCGTCGGCCATATTTGCAATGCCTATATCAGCTATATCGGGCATCCAAAACCAATCCTGAAATCTCAAAAACTGCTTGGCGAACTCGCATTTAAATAACATATTTCAACACTCTCAGAAAAAAGGTACTAAAGCTGTCACTGGGGCAGTATTGAACTAAACTAAAGCATATTAGTACCTAAATGGTACATATTACTATACCTTTTAATACCGCCACGTGACAGCTTTTCTACCTTTTTTTTCTGAGAGTGAAATCAGCAACAAAATCTGACATGAACTGTCCCATAAATGTTGTTTATTGCTTAAATAGCATTAAAAAAATATCAACTGGAGTTTCTAACAGCAGCTGAAGTTGACATTTACTTTACTAGTCGGCGATTGGCTCTTTTATTTAGAGGACGGGACTTATTCAACCATTGCATTTTTTATCATTCAAAAGTAATATGAGTGCACCGTCTTTGTGATCTAAAGTCTTAATACTAGCAGGCAGATATTATTAAAGTTGCTCTTATCTTTTGGTTTGCATTCTAATGATATTTTACCCCAACAAACATGCATTGTGAAAATGTTTATTAAAAATAAACCTGAGACCACAAACAGAGTTAATTTGTAAGAAGCGCATGCTTAAATTTGACTATTTTTACATTGTCCCAGAACTTTGATATTTGAATATCTCTGCTCAAAACTCAAAGCTATCACATATGCATCAAATGATTCTGGAATTGGTTTTCCTCAAGCTGAAACTGTGTGAGTTCTCTGAGCTGTCTGACTTTTCTTCATTCGAACCAGGTGTTACTATTATGCCAAGATTGAGTGAGACTTCCTGAATTGTAGTGAGTGTTTTCATACTCTGCCAGTACAGAGAGGAGACTTGAGCCTACAAGAGCCAGAGAGACGCGCTGAGGCGCTGAGCATGAATTGAAGATGGCAGCTCAGCCAGATTTGATGAGAAGCAGAGGGTTTGGATGGCATTAGGACAGATGAGATGAGGCACAAACACACACACACACTCTGCAGGATCCGGCAAGCCCTCAGCTGGGACACTGCCCTGGGCAGACAAAACAAAAAAATTATTCCACTTTCATGGAAACACTATCTGTGAAACAGCTTGGACCAGATGGATCCTACTTTTGAACTCATTTGGATTTACAAATGAGATATTCAAAATAAAAGACCAGTCCAAAGTGTGCAAGTACACTTTTTTTGTCCCACACAACAATATGAAAATCCAACGCTATCCCACGACCAATTCGTACAAATTTGTACGAGTGATTAAAAGGTGGCTAATTCGTATGACCTGGTAAAATATGTAAGATTTAGCAAAAATCGTTCTAATTCGTACGAGTGAGGTTGTATGAATTCGTACGAATTAGCCACCTCGTAAAATTCGTACGAATTGCCGTGAGATCGGGTTGGAAAATCCTAATTCTCTATTTAATTTAGAAAGCTGTGTCCCGAAATCAACCCACATTTCCTGTATTGTGCATATACACCACATTCTAAGAAAGAAATATGTAAAATAACGGAAAAGTACAGGCAGCTCATTACCTGAATTTTGATTTTACATGTGTGTTTTGATTCATTCATTAGAAAGAAGCAGTCAAGCAACAGGAGGTGACAGGAACTGTAAGTGTTTTTGTATCTTTTTCTCATTTGATTTTTTGCGCAGTTGTAGTTACTAGGAAATATTGTTTGTTTACTGTGCTCACGTGCTGCAGTCACGTTGGTGAAGTCTCGTTTGTTTCCGTTGTTTCACGAGTTCACATCTACATATAATTATTATGGTAAAGGTTATGCGTACTTGGCGTGCTGTCCGGGTGGAGGGCTCCGAGCTCGGAATTTCTGCCCGAACCCCCTGTTGGTAAGAGTAGATGGAACTAGAGATGGAACTAGAGATGGAACTAAAAGTGAGGAGATGGGGTGGAGGTGGGATGCTGATAAACCGTCAAGAAACACAGGTGGGTTCTGCTGTTATTTATCTTGTCCTGAGTCGATTACTGATTGATCTCCACTTGTGCTGATTGGGTTAATTATCTGCACCTGCTCCTCCCGAACCTTGTTAATAAAACATCATTTCACGAGTTCACATCTACATATAATTATTATGGTAAAGGTTATGCGTACTTGGCGTGCTGTCCGGGTGGAGGGCTCCGAGCTCGGAATTTCTGCCCGAACCCAGAGTACTGCCCCCAAAAAGCAAAATAGCAAAAGGACAGCCGCCAGACTATAGCCCCCCCAAAGATGCAGCGAATTTGGCGGGCTGGCTTTTCAATAAGCTTGATAGCTTGATCAAGTATATCTCCGTGGCGTTAACGGGTGAGTGAAGCGGGAATCGAAAAACGGCTGACCGGGAGGGCCCTGAGCGGCTCGATGGCGTCAGGATATTGGGCTCTACCGGCCACCTGCGAGGTGGAATGAATTTGAAAATGCTGGCTGGGGAGGAAAGATAGATACGTGTCGAGTCGCTGAGAGACCAATGCTCGCTGGACAGAAATATGAAAAAGGAAGAAACATGCTGTCCGCTGAGAGACCAATGCTTGCTGGACAGAGGTAGTGGGAAGAGATAGATACATGCTGTGTCTAATGGGAGACCCATGCTCGCTGGACGGGATAGAGTAGAGATAAATACTGTAGTGAACTTTCTTCTAAAGTGTAGGAACTCAGAAGCGAAGACCAGGAGACGTTGGGATATCTTTCAAGCAGGTTTCTTTATTGCTGTAGTCCGCTTCGTCCAAGATCTGACTAAGGCAAAATACATTGTAGTTTATATATCTTTCAAGGGGGAATGTAAATGAGGCACAGGAGTCCGCCCTGCTACCTGAAACTCCCCAGCCCTGATCTCATCGGCATTAACAGTGTGATTTGAATGCATAGAAACTAATCTAATCAGCCAGACCATTAAACGACAAAAGGTGATATTCTCAGTGCTCTGATCAATTTAACTTACAATAGAGAGATCAGGACAGACAGGAACAGGCAGGTTTGTGACATTTATCTTAGTTATAAAAATTCACACTAATAAACTTTCTCAGTTTATATACTATAGTATTGGAACCTAAATTAACATTTTAACAAATTTGTAATCCTACAGTACATAGTACGTCCGCTGGGAGACCCATGCTTGCTGGACGGGAGAGAGTAGAGATAACACTGCGTTCTATTATGTCAACGAACCGATTTTTGTCAACGAACCGATTTTTTGTCAACGAACCGATTCAGCCCTCGTATATGACGTCACTTCTACGCTTCAAGTATTCTGGTATGTTTTGCGTGTCCGAGTCAGAGAAAAACATAGACGCCACCCAGAAAGCTGTTGCTATGGTAGCACTGGCCGAGTACTAGGCGCTTATCAAAACGCAGCCGTTTGAACTTCTAAATTCTCACTTTATTTCATGTTTTAGTTATCTTCTGTTAGCAACGCTAGCCACGTTAGTAACACCAGTTTGAAACAAGGTTTCGTTGAATATTGCACTCAGAACAAGGCAGATTCCCATACCCACAGGCAGTGATACCGACGCAGTAAGGTATCGCAGTAATACGAGTGATTAAAATCGTAATTTAAACAACCAAAACGGTCCAAAACCAATGAAAACAATTCATACAAGTCACACAGGGCACAGCCATCTTGGACTTCGTATCGGAATTCTTGCTCAGTGTCCTCACGATCGTCTGACTACCGAGCTGGGAAATCTGAGGAAAGGGGGCGTGTTGCTAGGCAACGTCTGTCTTCCTAGTCGGAACTCCGACACGCATAAATAATAGAACGCAACACAAGTACATAATACATTCACTGGGAGACCAATGCTCGCTGGATGGAAAAGAGTAGAGATAGATGCATGCTACGTCCGCTGGGAGACCAATGCTTGCTGGACAGAGAAAGAAGAAACGGATGCATGCAACATCCACTGGGAGACCAATGCTCGCTGGATGGAGAAAGAGGAAACAGATGCATACTACGTCCGCTGGGAGACCAATGCGCGCTGGACAGAGAAAATCATCAATTAGGTTTTTTTTTATTTTTTTGTTTTTTACTGGAATATCAATTCTGAATAGTGAGGTACCGGAGAGAAGACATCACTGCTGCGGCAGTGGAGAAAATAGCCAGAGAAACAGAGCTCCTGCGGGAGCAGAGTAGACATCACTGCTGCGGCATTGGAGAAAATTAGCCAGAGAAACAGGGCTCCTGCGGGTGCAGAGGAGACATCACTGCTGTGGCAGTGGAGAACATTAGCCAGAGAAACAGAGCTCCTGCGGGAGCAGAGGAGACATCACTGCTGTGGCAGTGGAGAAACTTACCTGGAGAAATTGAGCTCCTGCGGGAGCAGAGGAGACATCACTGCTGTGGCAGCGGAGAAAATTAGCCAGAGAAAGAGCTCCTGTGGGAGCAGAGGAGACATCACTGCTGTGGCACTGGCAGTGGAGAAAATTAGCCAGAGAAAGAGCTCCTGTGGGTGCAGAGGAGACATCACTGCTGTGGCAGTGGAGAAACTTACCTGGAGAAATTGAGCTCCTGCGGGAGCAGAGGAGACATCACTGCTGTGGCAGTGGAGAAAATTAGCCAGAGAAAGAGCTCCTGTGGGAGCAGAGGAGACATCACTGCTGTGGCAGTGGAGAAACTTACCTGGAGAAATTGAGCTCCTGTGGGAGCAGAGGAGACATCACTGCTGTGGCAGTGGAGAAAATTAGCCAGAGAAACAGAGCTCCTGCGGGAGCAGAGGAGACATCACTGCTGTGGCAGTGGAGAAAATTAGCCAGAGAAACAGAGCTCCTGCGGGAGCAGAGGAGACATCACTGCTGTGGCAGTGGAGAAAATTAGCCAGAGAAACAGAGCTCCTGTGGGAGCAGAGGAGACATCACTGCTGTGGCAGTGGAGAAAATTAGCCAGAGAAACAGAGCTCCAGCGGGAGCAGAGGAGACATCACTGCTGTGGCAGTGGAGAAACTTACCTGGAGAAATTAAGCTCCTGTGGTGTGGGGCTGAGTGAAGGGAGGAGGAGATTTGGGCCTGGCAGACCGATGCTCGTCGTCTTGCATGTTAATCAAAGACGCGAGGAAGAGGTGGTGAGATATTAATCCCTGCAGGATTATGCGCATCTGTAGTTTAAGTGGCGGAGCAAAGATAGCAGTCCGCGTTCAGAACAGTTTAGACTGCTTACATAAGACTAAAAAGTTTTAGAACCTGCATATATTCACCTCTGACCCATTGGTTTGATTCAGTAATCATTGTTTGATTTTGGATGATCATCAAACAGGAACGTCAACATGACAGTTTATTTTAATTATTTCTATGGCTATGGGTCACATTCCCTGCCGATTTGTTCGTTATGAATCAGAAAAACAATAGTGAAGCAGTGGTTTTAAATTAGTCTACTTCAAAAAATTAAATAAAAATACATTTACGCTATAACTTTAAGTTTCTAAGCGATTTTTGTAGATACATTGCAGGACAGTGTTAGTGATAGGTTCTTGATTCTGTGTGCAATATGCAATATGCACGTAATGTGAGACCTACTGTTTACGTGTGAGTTTATGCCACGAGGAAGCGTTATTGACGGCAAATCATTTGTACAGAAATGATTTAAAGCGAGTGTTCCCCGATCAAAAATGAGTATCCAGATAGCATAACTGGCTCGTGATTCAACAACTGAAGCGATGCGAAGTTCAACCGGGGACGGAAACGAAAAGGTTTTAAGCTGAGCACTCACGGAGTTGACTCGGCAGACGTTGAGAGTGTGGACTGGTCGGGACTGAATCTGCAGCGCGGCTTACTTAAGGCCTGCTGCGGCGGCCTGGCGCTGAAGGAAGGCCCGTTCCTTCGTGTGAAGAGGGCGGCATTGCCTTATTGTCCATTTCTCTATGGCAGGAATTATTGAAAGCTCCGGTTTAAAGAAAAAGGCGGAAGTAGATTGCGGATGTTTCGCCCGCGGTGGTGAGGACCCGTTTGTTTGGCCTGATGCCCGTGAGATAACACCAGAGGATTGTGGCAAATATTCCTGATTCTGACGGACGAAAGATTCTTCATCAAACGGGAAGAGCTCAATTCGGACATGATAGAAAAGTAGGCTACTGCGGGGCCAAATGCTGATAAACCGTCAAGAAACACAGGTGGGTTCTGCTGTTATTTATCTTGTCCTGAGTCGATTACTGATTGATCTCCACTTGTGCTGATTGGGTTAATTATCTGCACCTGCTCCTCCCGAACCTTGTTAATAAAACATCATTTATTACACGTCAATGATGTACTCACAACAGAAAAGTTTTGGTTTTGCTTTTTTGGCATATGACAAAGTTGTCAAAACGATGAAAACACTGTATTATTCATGCCAGGCATGGCGATGTCACATTGTGAATCAGAATCAGAAAGAGCTTTATTGCCAAGTGTGCTTGCACACACAAGGAATTTGTTTTGGTACTGAGGCTTCCAGTGGACATATACAAATACAAATACAACAAGAAACATAATACTACAAATTATAAGAATAAAGAATAAAAATATAAATATATGAGAATAAAAGTATCACAGTTGGGTTTAGTCAGAATAGACATTTCCAGATTTACAGATTATGAACATATTTACAGTGTTTTGAATATTATAAATAAATACATCTACATATAAGTATCACCTGAGTTGTAGGATATTGCACTAAACAGTGGGAGTATTGCACTTAAAGGCGCATGCCTTGGGAGGTGTGTTAACTGTTCAGGAGGGAAATGGCCTGTGGGAAGAAACTGTTCCTGTGCCGAGATGTTCTTGTGGCCAGTGATCTGAGTCGCCGTCTTGACGGTAACAGTTCAAACAGGAGGTGTCCAGGGTGAGTGGAGTCTGTGATGATTTTACCTGCTCTCTTCCTCACTCTGGAAGAGTACAGGTCCTGGAGGGTTGGCAGGGGGGCACCAATGATCCTCTCCGCAGTCCGGACTGTCCGCCGTAGTCTCCTGATGTCTGATTTGGTAGCTGAACCAAACCAGACAGTGATGGAAGTGCATGAGACAGACTCAATGACGGCTGAGTAGAACTGAATCAGCAGCTCCTGTGGCAAGTTGAACTTCCTCAGCTGGCGAAGGAAGTACAGTCTCTGCTGGGCCTTTTTCACAGTGAAGTCAATGTGATTGTCCCACTTCAGGTCCTGAGAGATGGAAGTGCCCAGGAACCTGAATGACTCCACTGCTTCCACAGTGCTGTTCATGATGGTGAGTGGGGGAGTGCTGGGCTGTTCCTCCTGAAGTCCACGATCATCTCCACTGTTTTGAGCGTGTTCAGCTCAAGGTTGTTATAACTGCACCAGACAGCCAGCTGTTCAACCTCCAGTCTGTAAGCAGACTCGTCACCGTTCTGGATGAGACCGATGACAGTGGTGTCGTCGGCAAATTTCAGGAGCTTGACAGAGGGGTCTTTAGAAGTGCAGTCATTAGTGTACAGGGAGAAGAGCAGTGGGGAGAGAACGCACCCTTGAGGGGCGCCAGTGCTGGTGGTGAGAGTCCTGGATGTGTGTTTCCCCAGTCTCACTCGCTGCTGCCGGTCCGTCAGGAAGCTGGTGATCCACTGACAGATCGAAGATGGTATGGAGAGCTGGGTCAGTTTGGCTGTGAGAAGACCAGGCATGATGGTATTGAAGGCCGAACTGAAGTCCACAAAGAGGATCCTTGCATAAGTCCCAGGTCTGTCGAGATGTTGCAGGATATAATGCAGTCCCATGTTGACTGCATCATCCACAGCTCTAAGCAAACTGAAAGGGATCCAGCAGGGGTCCAGTGATGTCCTTCAGGTGGGCCAACACCAGTCTTTCAAACGACTTCATGACCACAGACGTGAGAGCGACAGGTCTGTAGTCATTAAGTCCAGTGATTTTGTTTTTTTTGGGGACAGGAATGATAGTGGAGCGTTTGAAGCAGCAGGGAACTTCACACTGCTCCAATGATCTATTGAAGATCTGCGTGAAGACCGGGGCCAGTTTGTCAGCGCAGGCTTTTAAACAAGAAGATGAGATGCCGTCTGGGCCTGAGGCTTTCCTAGTCTTCTGTTTTTTGAAGACTCGGCTCACGTCCTCCACACAGACCTTAAGCTCAGGTAGGATGGCAGGAGGGGGGAGTAATGGGAGTGCAGGAGGTGATGGTGAATGTGTGAAGTGCAGATCAGACCGGGTGTGTGGTGTGAATGAGTGCTTTTCAAACCTGCAATAAAATGAATTTAAATCGTCAGCCAGGTGTTGATTGTCCACAGATCGGGGGGATGGTGACTTGTAGTTGATGTTCCTCAGGCCATTCCAGACTGATGATGGGTTGTTTTTCAGTTTTTCAGAGTAGTTCCTTTTAGCAACTCTGATCTCCTTTGTCAATCTGTTTCTGGCCTGGTTATACAAGATTTTATCCCCACTTCTGTAGGCATCCTCTTTGGCATGACGAAGGTGTTTGAGTTTCCCAGTAAACCATGGTTTATCATTAGTGAATGATAAGAATGTCCAGGTAGGAATGCATGTATCCTCACAGAAACTTATAAATGATGTTACAGTATCTGTGAGCTCATCCAGATCGTTGGTAGCAGCTTCAAAAACAGTCCAATCAGTGCAATCAAAGCAGGCCTGTAGATTCTGCTCTGCTTCATTAGTCCATCTTTTTACAGTCCTTATTACAGGTTTAGCTGATTTCAGTTTCTGCCTGTAGGTCGGTATGAGATGAACCAAACAGTGATCAGAGAGCCCTAAAGCTGCCCGTGGGACTGAGTGATACGCATCTTTTATTGTGGTGTAACAGTGGTCCAGTATATTACTGTCTCTTGTGGGACATGTAACGTGCTGTCTGTATTTTGGTAGTTCACGGGAAAGATTTGCTTTGTTAAAATCCCCAAGAATTATTAGAAGAGAGTCTGGGTGCCTTTGTTCCGTTTCAGCTATTTGTTCAGCCAGCTGTTGTAGCGCCGCGCTCACGCACGCGTCTGGAGGGATGTAAACATTCACAAGAATGAAAGAGGAAAACTCCCGTGGCGAGTAGAAAGGTTTGCAATTAATGAAATGGGTCTCTAAGTTAGGAGAGCATATCTTGTTCAGTGTTGTTATATCTGAACACCAATTTTCGTTAATGTAGAAACACAATCCACCACCTCTTGTTTTCCCCGTTAGCTCCGCGATGCGATCCGCTCGGAACAGCTGGAAGCCCGGCAGATGTATTGCGTTGTCCACCCGGTATGGCTTCACTCAGCCAGGTTACAGTGAAGCACAGAGCGGCAGAGTTAGAAAAATCCTTGTTAATCCTTGTGAGGAGAAGTAGTTCGTCCATTTTGTTAGGAAGGGATCGGAGGTTCGCAAGATGAATGCTAGGGAGTGCAGTGCGCAGGCCGCGCTCGCGGAGTTTAACCAGCGCGCCGGCTCGCTTTCCTCGTTTGCGTCTGACCGCGCGTTTGAACAACACCGCTGCCCCACCGACGAGAATGTCCAGAAAAACGTCTGAATAATCAAAAACTGTATAGAAGTTTTCTGGTGTGTGTTTCCTAATGTCCAGTAGTTCGTCTTTGGTGAAGCTGATAGGAAAATAATGACTAAACACAGGACAAACGAACAAAAACAACACAATACCATTATTGAAACACTATGCACATATAGACTGAACACGTCCTACATATGCGCATGACGTCACCGTTTTCACAAATTTGCGTTTTGGTTGTTTACACACAGACGATAACGATATAGTTTTCAAAAGTTTACTATAGAAAAGCTAAAATGTGAATAAGCATTTAGAATGATTTCTGAAGGATCGTGTGACACTGAAGACTGGAGAATTGATGCTGAAAATTCAGCTTTGCTATCACAAGAATACATTACATTTTAAAATATGTTAAACTACAAAAGTTATTTTAAATTGTAATAATATTTCACAATATTACTGTTTTCAATGTAATATTGCTATCACAAGAATACATTACATTTTAAAATGTTAAAGTACAAAAGTTATTTTAAATTGTAATATTTCACAATATTAAGTTATTTTAAATTGTAATAATATTTCACAATATTACTGTTTTCACTGTAATATTGCTATCACAAGAATACATTACATTTTAAAATGTTAAAGTACAAAAGTTATTTTAAATTGTAATAATATTTCGCAATATTACTGTTTTCACTGTAATATTGCTATCACAAGAATATATTACATTTTAAAATGTTAAAGTACAAAAGTTATTTTAAATTGTAACAATATTTCACAATATTACTGTTTTCACTGTAATATTGCTATCACAAGAATACATTACATTTAAAATATGATAAAGTACCAAAGTTATTTTAAATTCTAATAATATTTCACAATATTACTGTTTTCACTGTAATATTGCTATCACAAGAATACATTACATTTTAAAATATGTTAAAGTACAAAAGTTATTTTAAACAGTCCAAAATGTGCTCATTCATTTTCGTTCACTCCGTTATAAATGTGGAAATCTATCCAGGGAAAAGTGAATAGGTATACGAGTGAGCAAACACTCCTTTTTGTCTTGGAAACCAGCCAGAAATGATTCCTTCTGAAACTAGCTGTTCTAAGGGAATGGATATAATATTAATGGTACTGTCCTGGCTGCATATGAGTAAAAATAACTTCTAACATCCTAAATTTTAGTATATTGGTACAGACCGGGAATATATTAGCATAGAAGACACTAATAAAGCACATAAGAAAAGATAGGAATAGTAGAGGATATGGCTTTATTATGGAGATAATAAAAAAATGTGTAAAGATAAAAAATATGTGGTGACGATTAAAGATTTTAATGGATGAAAAGGGAAAGAAGGGGAAATTAGTGGAATGAAAGAGAATAGGAAGGATGTGCAATTCTACTTCTATTTTTAGGTGTCCACTAAACGTCCATCTGTTTGACAAAAGTGTAATATAGAGTGGCTTAAAAAAGTATTTAAATATTTGAGCAACAGTGAAAAAAATACATGAATGTCATTGCATTAGATCTAAAGCAAGGTTAAATGAATATAGCACAAGTACATTTTTCAATCAGAGGTCACAAATACAAGTTTGTAAAACTGTAAAAAGTTTAGTAATTCTTGCAGAAGAAATACTGTAAAAATGCTACAGTAAAAACGTTAATTTTACCATATACGGTGAAAAACTATGAATGGTTTAACATCTCATTGTATGTCATTTTACTGTAAAATACTGTCAAATTTATTGTTTTTGAAAGTAAAAACTATTAAATTACTATGTGAAACTATCTTTCATGTTGGAAAACAGTAAAAGGATGTTCCTTGAAATCCCTAACTATGTGACACATACTGTAACATACCTGTATGATTTATGTTTTGTATAAATAGTTTTCTTCTTATTTTTGTTAGTAACCATAAGTGTTTTATTGCATAAATGTTTCCATTGTAGTTTATAAAAAATTTTCAACCCCAATTAAGCGTTTGTTTGTCTTTTTAAAAAATAATTTATTTATGCATATCTTGTCGTTTCCATCCAGAATTTTTTTTAAAGCGATATCCCAAAATGCACATAAAAATAGGTTGATGGTAACATAGCTAGTGTTATGATGAACACGATTTCTTTTTTTTTTTTACATAAATTTAACTGGATATTTGTTTACAGTTTAAAATAATAAAACACTGTTAATTTAATTGAATTTATTTAGCCAACTTTCCCATTGTCGTAGTTAAAGTGAACAACATGTAATGGTCAGTGATTTCAACATCCACTATTAATCACCTTGGGACCATGTGATTAAAAGTAATTGCTCTTCCAGTCTTTCATTGGTCAGACAAACTCACGTCATTGGTCGAGGCAGCTTCTTTGCCTAATAAGCTGGGACAGGACAGGAGGAAGTATTTTTACACATTTCACCATTAAAGGGATAGTTCACCCAAAAATGTAAACTCTGTCAGTATTTACTCTCCCTCATGTTGTTCAACCCCGTAAGACCTTCATTCATCTTCGGAATACGAATTAAGATATTTTTGATTAAATCTGAGAGCTGGATCACTCCTCCATAGGCTTCTAAGGGATTGAAAAGTTCAATTAAAGACGAAAAGTTATTAAAGACATCGTTAAAATAGTCCAAGTGACTACAGTGGCTCAATCTTAAGTTTATCAAGCAACGAGAATACTTTTTGTGCGCAAAAACAAACAAAAATAACGACTTTATTTCAACTATTAATTTCCTTCTCTGTGGGCCTCGAGTGAGTTCACTAGTGTAACAGCGCAGCGCTTCTGTGTTGTACGTCACACGCATCACATGACCAGCGTCGGCCAATAGTGAGCCTACGTGTGACGTAGCGCTACGCAATCACACTACGTTAACTGACTAGAGGCCCACAGAGAAGGAAATGAATAGTTGAAATAAAGTCGTTATTTTTGTTTGTTTTTGCGCACAAAAAGTATTCTCGTCGCTTGATAAACTTAAGATTGAACCACTGTAGTCACTTGGACTATTTTAACGATGTCTTTAATAACTTTTCGGGGAACAAGTTTCAATCCCTTAGAAGCCTAGGGAGGAGTGATCCAGCTCTCAGATTTAATCAAAAATATCTTAATTTGTGTTCTGAAGATGAACGAAGGTCTTACGGGGTTGAACAACATGAGGGAGAGTAATTACTGACAGAATTTTCATTTTTGGGTGAACTATCCCTTTAAATAATAACTCCTTTACCTCTTATAATGTTACAGAGCATGTCCAGAATCACACAAACCTGGTATTGGCAGCAGACCTGCTTTAACCTGTCTGGTTTCCTTTCAGATGAGGACATGTCTTGAATCTAGCATTATCCACTCACACAGCTGTCCAACTTCAACTTTTTTTGCTGTGGAAACTGCATATTATAATCAGCTTCCCAAATGCACTTATCCCCACCCGGGCTTTCACTCTTTGTCTCTTTCTCACACAGAAATTCCTCCACAGAACGATTTCTTGTCATTCACACACCCAGCTGGAGAAGCTTTGAGAATGACGATAGCACACAACATGTCCTACATCAAAAAGAGCATGAAATGGCACAATCATAACAGCATGGATGCTCGAGCTCTCCATACAGAGCAAGCCAACCTTCGACAATTACATACTCCTCATACATGCACTCTCCCAATTAATGATAACCACAATATCTCAACAGCCTCCACATTCTCAATTATAAACAGTCATAACAAAGCTTCTCTGTAGTAAATGGAAGCCAGTCAGGCGTGCGCAAGGCATAATTGTTACAATGTTGAAAGTCACAGTTAATTAAAGGTCACCTAAGCTGCAGCAAACATGCCTGAATAATGATGACCGGATGAAATGCTGTCCAGGAGAGGACGTAAAGTGTTACAAAAGCTCACCAAACTGCAATTTACTATGACGTCTTTACCTCATATTAATGGATCATTTCAGCTTCATGCAATAAGCACAGTTTAATAAGCTGCTGGATGATGGGGTGAATTATGCTGCATAGGCCGTTGTGATGCCAGGACAGTTTCTGCTGGCTCATCATTGGCATCTGTTCATCCATTTGCGACAAGCATTCAATGTGGCCCTTAAAGGATCAGTTCACCGGAAATTAATGTTCTGCCATCATTTACTCAACCTCTGGTCAGACCAAAACCTTTCCAAAGCACAAAAGAAGATATTTTGATCTGTTTTTGTCCATCAAAGTCAATGTTGTCCAGAACAATAAAGAACAAAACAGACATTTTGTTGTTCCATACAGGTTTGGTTTTAACTTTCCAAAAATGGTTAATATAAGTATGAAGCCATTGTTCTGGAGCTATTTGAGAGTCATGAGAATTCATGAGAAATGTCTGATTTGTTTGTGTTGTTCTTTTGGTGGATCTTTACAATGAATTGGTTGATACAGTTTTGGTTTGTTCACTGATTTGGTTCTCAGTCAACACAATGATTCAGTGAGTTAACTGCTCAACGGAGGGAAAGATTATCTTTGAATAACGACTTAAACTTCGCTTTGTTCTTCATATGAAGTAAAATTTATATATACAGTATTGTGAACATTTAATATGGACTACTTTTAAAGGCACACTATGCAGGAATTCCGGTTTTGTCAAACAGCGCCCCCTAGAGTCGCTGTAGAGTACTTGTATTTAACGTTCATGTCGTAAATAGCACTCACGCAGAGCGTCTCTGCACTCACGGCCTCTGCACTTTATAATAATAAAGTATCCTACCGCGTTTGATGGCTTATAACGTTTTTACATGATTGCAGCTAAATTACAAGTAAATAGCCAATAGCCTAGGCATACTGTATAATTTCATTTGTGTTTTTTGAGTGTAATGTAAACATTACAAAATGCCAGATGACATCAATAAAGTTACATGTACGTCGCATTATTTCGTAACAATGTCCGTTATGTTGTCGTTAGACATGATTATTGTAATTTATCATAATAGTTTGCAAATTGCGCTCATTTACACTATTTACAACGTGTAGGATTATTTATGTCCTGATAATTATGTGAGATATTGACAACTGTTCTCATAATAATCGCAGGAATCAACTTTAACAGTGAAAGCCTGAGCGAGTGGGACTCTTGTCCGGTTCCTCACGCGGTCAGATTCTCCTTTCCATTTTCCAGACTCTTCCGACCGCACTTTCTTCGTTTTTTCGCCATACTGAAAACGCAGGTCCGATGTTTACTCGTGTCTGACTCCTCGCTCGGTCAGTCTGCCGTTTCCTCTTTCTCTGTTCCTCCGACAATGCTTTCATAGCTTTCTGCTTACTGCTGACTTAGCCATGACGATAGTTGTTGTTAGCTAGCCGGATCCTGGATGGGGGCATGTATGTGTATGTGTATGTGTGTGACGGCCACCATTCAACCCGAAAAAAGTCATATAACCATTCCAATAACTCCGAAGCTGTTCAGGTAAAGTCCCTGTAAAGGCAATTCAAAAAAAAAAATTCTAATCTTAACACATAATAAATGTTAGAAATGTATTGCTAAAACATATTACAAAGACTGTGAACTGTGAAGTACTGAATTGTGGAGTTAGACCGTTAAACAGTTTTTCACCATTGCTGTGTTCCGGATCTTTTGGGCGGGGCTAAAACGGGTCTTGATGACGCACTGGAGCGCCTGAGCTCCTGGCCACGCCCCTACTTGATGACGCACTGGAGCCCCTGAGGCTGGCCCCTCCCCTAATCACGAGTTACTGTCAGTATTAGTTACTACAGTCTACAGTTTGCTAGCTAGCTATGCCTTCGTCACGGAAATGCGTACTACCTGGATGCGATCACGTACAAAACAGATCGGTGTCCTTATTTAACGTTACATTTCCGAAAAACGATCACATCAAGAAGAGGTGGATTAATTTTGTGAAGAGCCACCTTGATGGAGAGCTGAGGATCACCGCCAACACCCGCCTCTGTAGTGATCATTTTACACGGGATAGTTTTATAAACTCTCGTCGGAGACAACTGGGATTCACTGATAATCCGCTGTTACTGGTGAATGGGACCGAACCGACTATCTCCCGCCTTCATCCTCCCGTCGCACCGACAACTGGTGATATGTGTTATACCTCCCGCGAGTGGGCGTGGCTTCAGCGCAGCAGCGGACACGCCCCCAGCGTTCGAGAGCAGAGACTACTGCTCATCTTTTCAAATGCCGGCTTTTTTATCATTCAAATTTGGCTGGGTGGCTATAATAACACATTTTTCTGTGGTGTGACAAACTTAGAACACATACTTAATTTTGACTTTACAGGGACTTTAAGCTAAAAAAAACTGCATAGTTTCCCTTTAAGATTACGCTTACTTTAGCAAGTTTTTCAACCTACCCCTTGGAGATTGCATAGAAATTGAAGGGGTGGAATTCTTCTATGTTTGTGGAAAAAACAAACAAGCCTTTCAGGTTTGAAATGACATGATATTGAGTAAATAATGACAGAATTTACATTTCTGGGTGAACTATTCATTTAAATACATATACACATCCTTAAAGACCTATTCATATTGGACCCGTGATAACAACATCTGATAGCATCCGAGTCTTTTGTGATGGTCTCGGGAGAATTGTCTTTCAGATGTAATCAATTGATGTTTATAGTAACAATTACCTGATAAAGAGTTTACTAATGAAATGTATAGCTTTTTATCTCCATTTCATAGACCGGCTGATAAACCCCTTCCTGACCTGTCAGATACTTCAAATGAAAAAAGAGAGTTACATCCATAACAAAATGTTTTAGATTGAGAGAGCCATTCTTTAACGTTATGATGTACTCCATTATGGAGGTAGTTATTGCTTGTAAAGTGTCACATTGGAGCTTCTCTGATTTGTTGATGTGTGCTAGACGCATGTAAAGATGTTTCTAACCGCCTGTTCCTGATGCTGTTATTGATGTAGGTCTTAACAGTATAATCTCCAGTAAGCTGTAGACTTTTTATTTTCATGTTTCAAAGGTCACATTTCAGATGTTTAAAACAAGTAATACAAAAATCTAATATGAATCATTAAGCCTAGAGCATGAATTCCATATACCAATTACGCTAATTTCGAGATATAGTGATAAAGATTGTATCAATGTGTTTAAAAAAAAAAAGACGAATTTAGTGTTTAAGTATTTAGAATATTTAGTTGTAAGCGAATGCATTATTCAAAGTGTAGACTATAAAACATGTAATTATATTTTATCCAGTATATGAGGCTTTTTTTTCACAGACATTTAAAATATGTAAATTACTTTGAATCCTCATAATTATTCTCCCAAATGTCAAAAAAAATCAACAGAGTTGTCCGAGGAAATTTATTCAATATTTCATGACGTGAATAAATCATGCAGTAAGTGTTGCAGGTCATTTTGCTGGTGTTTTTTTGGTATTTTTAGCTAACTTTGTGTTTGTTTTTGTTGTTGATGTTGTCATCACTTTTAGATATTTGTTTTATGTGATGTTAAAGCTCATCTTTGTACTTAATGAGGCTTCCTGAGGTTTGTGTATTAAGTTTTGAGGTGCATCTGCATTTACTGTAAATGAAATGGAAGCCCATTTCCACAACATAAGGGAAAAACATCAACAACAAACAAAAATCACAATTATGACATTACAGTAAGTCATTGTCAAATCACATAAAAAGTCAAAATCATGAGATACTCATAATTATGAGGAAATGTGACATAAGTCATATGAGATAAAGTAAATTTTTTGTAATAATTGTTTGATAATTATTACAAATATTCAATTTTGTTTTCAAGTTTTGACTGTCATATTTGTTTTTGTCAATTTAAACATGTAAAATAATATTTTTATCACAATTCAATTTTTTATCTCATAATTATAACAGTATGTCAATTTAGACCTTTTATCAGATCATTTTATGATGTCATAATTATGATCTACCTAAACATTTTTTTCTTATGTGGCAAGGTTGGGCTTCCATAACTATTGTACGTAATGCCTTTGCTTTGCAAGGTTGTAAACTATAGTGAAACTTATATGTGCAAATGATCATTAAAATGGTGGTGATGGCGCAGTGGATAAGACACATGCCTTTGGTGTGAGAGACCCGGGTTCGAATCCACTGTGAGACACCATTGTGTCCCTGAGCAAGACACTTAACCCCTAGTTGCTCCAGAGGCATGCGACCTCTGAAATATATAGCAATTGTAAGTCGCTTTGGATAAAAGCGTCAGCTAAATGTAAATGTAATGAGCATTTTAATCGGTATTTTGCTGAATATGAAATTACATATAAATATGAAGTTGCAAAAAATGTATTGGCTGAATGAGACATTTGGCATTTAGTGAAGTTAAAATTGGCAAAACAAAACGGTATTACTATGTAGAATAAAAAAAAATGAAATGCATCATGTTGTTTTGATTTTTGTAATGCCTATTTTTTTAGCCGTTCCTCTTTTTACATTATTTCAAATGACCACACGCAAGATATGTATTTCAGACACAAACACTCTAAAAAGTATGCCGATTTAAAAAATCCTGAGGTAAAAAAAAGAAAAGTAAAATAGAAAAAGAGCAACTCAAACCCTTTAGTTGTGACTGTCAGAAACTTATTTGATATTTCCTCATATTTGTAGTTCCCTGTTAACTAGCTGTAATAACACGACATGATCCGAGAGTTGTGCACATGTATTGGCCACAGGTTCTGCATTAGTCAGCATCGCTCTGGGTTAGACTGTGGATTTGGACCTCAGCGTGAGAGCTTCCCTTAAGCTGCTTCTCCACAAAATAAACTGTATTAGTCACACACTCGATGCCACCGAATGTGCGACACCAACATCACTGCAACATTGCTAGCCACGGGCATCTTTGTCTCTCCTACAAAATTTTCACAAAGTAATGCGCTCTCCCTCCGGGAATTGCACCCTTTTACTTACTGGCATCATTAAAAGTTTTCTTTGAGCTTGAGTGAATCTGAGCCACTGGTTCTACCCTCATAAGTATGCTGGTGCGTGCCGTGCGAGGCCGTAGCAGTTAAACTACTCCTCTGCATGTGGAAACGGATGATGGAGGTCGTGTCACCGCGGTACTGCGGTGCGGGCCGTCGCTGGCGTGTGGAGGGAAATGACATCGCTCTGAATGCACGCAGCGGGAGGAGACAGCCTGCCTTTCTCCCCATGACTGGCTAATGGACTATGAAACGAGCATCTCAGACCAGGCAGCCGTATTTTCTTTATTCTCACAAAACAGATTTCATTTCCAGGCCTTTCTCAGCCCGCCACAGGAAATTCTTCAGTACCTGCTTTCCAAATACCCAACTTTACTTCTTCTTACGGGTCCAAAACTTTGACGAGTGCCTCCGACACCATTCAGGTCTGATATTAGTAGTCTCTGTAAAAATAAATGTGCTTTTACCGAATTGACCCAAGAAGACCCGAATTATTTTAAAATGCCAACTTTCCACTATTGGTTTCAGGTGTTTAGCAGTGCATGCTTTACATAAATTGCGCTCTGCAATTCCCGAGTCATTCGAGAGGATGAGTGTGGGGATTTGCTTCCTAATATTAACATAAATATAATTTGAGGTGAAACGTAACACTTAGCACTTTATCTTTTTTGAGGTTCTCAGCCAAGCAGAAAATGATATAGGCCGGTTGCCAGATCTTTTGCTGAGATCTAAACCATCTGAATGCAGTTGAGGCCAAACTAATCAACAAAATCGGGTTGTAGATTTTCACAATATGATAACCATCTCAGAAAATATCACAGTTTACTATACACGGTTGCCCCCCCCCCCCCCCCCAACCCCCCTTATTATTTTTATTCATTTTTTACTCAGTAACGGATATGATTTAAAATGTAACAAAGTACAATACTTCCATCAAAACGTACTTAAGTAAAAGTAAAATTACAGATTTTAAAAACTACATAAAAAAGTAGAAGTACACAAAAAACTACTCAATTACATAACACAAGTAAATGTAATTCGTTACTTTCCACCTCTGGATCCTACTCACTTATTTAGTGAATTATTTAGTCATAATTAAGTTTGTTCAATTGATTTTTGTCAGAACAAAAGGATGCTGTTTCACTAACTGACTGTCAGGGATTCAACCATGCCATCCGCATCCGAGCCTACAACTCCACCTGATACTCATGAAGGACTCATACTCACGCATGCCATCCGCATCCGAGCCTACAACTACACCCGATACTCATGAAGGACTCATACTCACGCATGCCATCCGCATCCGAGCCTACAACTCCACCTGATACTCATGAAGGACTCATACTCACGCATGCCATCCGCATCCGAGCCTACGACTCCACCTGATACTCATGAAGGACTCATACTCACGCATGCCATCCGCATCCGAGCCTACAACTCCACCTGATACTCATGAAGGACTCATACTCACGCATGCCATCCGCATCCGAGCCTACAACTCAACCTGATACTCATGAAGGACTCATACTCACGCATGCCATCCGCATCCGAGTCTACAACTCCACCTGATACTCATGAAGGACTCATACTCACGCATGCCATCCGCATCCGAGCCTACAACTCCACCCGATTCTCATGAAGGACTCATACTCACGCATGCCATCCGCATCCGAGTCTACAACTCCACCTGATACTCATGAAAGACTCATACTCACGCATGCCATCCGCATCCACGCCTACAACTCCACCCGATACTCATGAAGGACTCATACTCACGCATGTCATCCGCATCAGAGCCTACAACTCCACCCGATACTCATGAAGGACTCATACTCACGCATGCCATCCGCATCCGAGCCTACAACTCCACCCGATACTCATGAAGGACTCTCATACTCACGCGTGCCATCCGCATCCGAGCCTAAGACTCATACTCACGCATGCCATCCGCATCCGAGCCTACAACTACACCCGATACTCATGAAGGACTCATACTCAAGCGTGCCATCCGCATCCAAGCCTACAACTCCACCTGATACTCATGAAGGACTCATACTCACGCATGCCATCCGCATCCGAGCCTACAACTCCACCCGATACTCATGAAGGACTCATACTCACGCATGCCATCCGCATCCGAGCCTACAACTCCAACCGATACTCATGAAGGACTCATACTCACGCATGCCATCCGCATCCGAGCCTACAACTCAACCTGATACTCATGAAGGACTCATACTCACGCATGCCATCCGCATCCGAGCCTACAACTACACCCGATACTCATGAAGGACTCATACTCACGCATGCCATCCGCATCCGAGCCTACAACTCCAACCGATACTCATGAAGGACTCATACTCACGCGTGCCATCCGCATCCAAGCCTACAACTCCACCCGATACTCATGAAGGACTCATACTCACGCGTGCCATCCTCAATTTGTCTGGTCTCATCATTCACTATGAGTGTGGTTACCTGACTCCCTCTTCATGTGTTTACTGCCTTCATACGCCATCCTCTCCTCAAGACCAACAACTGTCTAAAGCCCTATTCGCACGGTATAAGTATTACCTGCTGACCTCTAGTCATTTGTAATAATTGCGGAGGTTGTCTGTGATCTTAATCCCGTGCGAATCGGCCATGTCTGTAATTTGTAAAGTAAAAATTCCCCTGCAAATGACCCACCATATTTCCTGAACACCGAGGTCCTGTGATAATATCAGTCCCATGTGAATCGGCATCTCTGTGATTTGGCGGGTCGTTTATAATTTTTTCAAGGTTTTTGTTTCCTGTGCGCTTTTTTATCCATCTTTCGTGAAGAATGGAGGCTGCGTGGGAGTGTTTTGATAGTATTTTAGGTGCTGGGTCATATCGCTATACACCATACATTTATACAATTTGCAGGAAGAGAAAGCTGAAAACCATCAGAAGAGCGAAAACAAAATTAATGATTAGATGGAGATGAATGGCATGTATAGCGGCATGCGGTAAGACACATTCTTCTGTTTATAATATACCATATAGCTAGACCTATAATAACGAAAATACATTTCCAAGTAATAGCCTATTGACATCATATCCGGGAGATAATCAGTAAATTCAAGTAAAATAACAGGCTTCGCTTATCCCGTGCGAATAGTGCTTAAGTTAAGTCTGCCATGTTGCCTGCCTTCTGCTTGCTTTGTTCAATAAACATCCATGCATTCCTGTTGTCTGCCCCAGTGTTACATGACAGAGACAAAGACAGGAAGGTTTTTAAAGGCAACAAATGCAACAACAAAAAACGAAGAGCAAATAATAAGCATTAGGTGTGTAATTGATTCTTTATCTATGTAATGTATCATGACTTCTACTTGTGCTGCCATAGAGAATAAAGGGGGAATGGAGTTTTATGATATAGCCCTTTGTGATGTGCAATGATATTGACATAATGATATTTTCACTATGGTTAGATTGTGACACCCCCCCCCCCCATAATTCTCACTTTGTTAGTAAATGGTCATAATAATGGTGTATCTATCTTTGCCTTTTCACAATAAGGTCTATTGGTTTATGTATAAAATCTTAATATATGCTGTTGCTGTTTGTGGTATTAAAAAATAATGTCGTGTTGGGGTTTTCAAAGGACAAAATGTTTAATACACGCTAAAAAAACAACAACAACATTACAATTCCAGTCCAGTCCTCTCATCTAAATAGCCTTTGGAGTTTTGATAGTAAATGTGTTAAATGGTGTTTTTGAATGATTTGAGGTTAGGTTTTAGTCTCTGATGCTATAGTGCTAACTTTGAAATTGAAATTCTGTTTTAAACTTCAAATACTATCTGATGGGACAATACAGTGTGTATTCCGTCTGTTTATTCACAGGTAATTGCAAGGTCAATGCTCTTTTGTGAATCGAGAAGCTGTTTCAAAGCCAGAAATCTGCTAGTCGAGATCTGTGCAGTATGGCAGCAGTCTAGCCGAGAACATTTATGCTTTTTTCATTTTCCAGATGCTAAAAAAGTGCTGCAATTTAAAATTCTGCAGCAGGTAAGCTAATACTAGGTTATAATATTTATTATTATTATTAGGGGCCAAGCACCGAAGGTGCGGAGTTCCGGTTCTTCTTCTTATTATTCTTCTGCTTCCGACAGGGCGTCTATGGCAGCCCATAGAACCGTTTGCGGGAAAGTTGTTTCGGTTTGACATTCTGATAGAGGACAGTCCCAACATTAAATACACCAATTTTGGTGTTTCTAAGTCATTCCCTCTAGCGCCACCACCTGTCCAAAATTTCACTTTTATTTTGCTAATAACTTCTGAACTGTAAGACCAATCAACAAAATAATTTTTTCCTCTGATTCCTGAGCTCATGCCGATTCGATTGCATCCCATGATGTCATTTTCCGTCATAAAAATATGGCCGCCATCTTGAATTTTCTCAAAAAGCTACTTTTTCGAACTCGTCCTAGACGGTTTGTCCGATTTGCACGAAAATTGAACCAGATCATCTTCAGGCAGTGCCTAACAAAAAGTAACAAAAAGTTATTAAAATCAAATTGATTCGTCAAAACGTTTTTGATTAACGCTCGAACAAATTTTACGTAGCGCTTGCAAAAACAGTCGTAAGGCTGTATCTTCGCAACGCTTTAGCGTATTAAGACCAAACTTGGTCCATGTCATCACAAGCATGACCTGAGGCTACATGCTGCGTTTCGGCGCAGCGCCACCTACTGGTCCGGAGATACAGAAAATGACTATTTTTGCTTATAACTTCTGAACAGTTTGTCCAAAAATCATAAAATTGGTCTTGTGAGATTCAGGGCGTCATGCCAAGTCGACTGATATCCAATTTTCCCATATTGGCCATTTTGTCTGTCGGCCATTTTGAATTATGTGCTAAAATGCTGTATTTTTTGAACGCATGAACAAATTGTTACGAAACTCGGTATGGGTCATCAGTACGATGCCCTGAAGGAGCCTGAGAAGTTTTGAAACAGCACCACCTAGTGGTGAATTTTTATTTTCAAATGCTTATAACTTTGGGTGTGATCGACTTATTTTCACGGGAGTCATCTTTTTGAGTTCCTGAATCGTTGCCGAGTCCAACGATACCAAACATGCTGGGTTTCGTCTTACGGTTTGTGTAGCGTTGCGATTTAGCGCGAAAAAAACATTTGGCTATATCTTCGAAACCGCTTGTCCGATTGAGACGAAACCACCGTCAGAAGTTTGGAACCATAGCTTGTTAATTATATATGCCAATGCCCAAATACGAAAATATTGATAGTAAGGGGTAGTAAAATTCAAACAAAGTTATGTGTCAGTCATTTTTTACGTGTTTTTTCATATAAATGTCTATAACTCTGAAGCAAATTGAGATATTTTCACCAAAATTGACACACATATGTATGGGCTCACTCTGAGGACACATAAAAAAATTGTGGGACTGAGCCTCTTGGTGGCACTATAATAGAACAAAACATGAAATTCCCATTGACTTCAATACAGTTTTGTGAAATAAAATGCTATACTAAACAAATGCATTGCTGTAACATTATGAAACTCAGAATTTGCCTACAACACCATCCTCTGAAGGTACTCAAAAGATTTCGAGATTGCGCCACCTGTTGGTCAAAAGTTATAATTAAATTTCCTTTTGAATAAAATTAAAAACTTTTGAATAAATCTGCCTGTTGAAATGCCACTGGTCTTAATAGATTCCTTGGGTCAAGCTGAGAACATTGATACCAGGTTTTCCGTTTTTGGCCGAACTTCCTGTCCGCCATCTTCATTTTCAGTCAAAACCTACTTTTTCAAACTCCTCCTACACCGTTTGTTCGATTTTCACCAAAATCGAATCGTATCATCTCCAGACCGTGCCGACCAAAAGTTATAGATTTCGTGTCGATAGATGAAACCGTTTTCGTATAGCGCAGCAGCAAAGTTGAGGCATGATGCTAAAAGCACTATTCAGGCTTTATCTCTGCAATGCCTTGACATATTGACACCAAACTTTATATGTGTCATTGTCACTTCACTCTGACCACATCACATCAGTTTTGTAACTGAGCCACCTATTGGTCAAAAGTGATAATCCATTAAATCATATTTTTATTTCTATGATTTTTCAGCCATTTCACCTACAGCCATTTCACCTACAGTCTTTAAATATCTTTAATGGCTCATTGTTGCAGTTGGTCTGACACTTTCAGCAATTGGCATGTCTTGTCGTCTGATTGTGCTTGGCCCCGGTAATTGCTGCTTGCAGCTATATTTATTATTATTATTATTACAACACCTTCTTTTAGCTTACCTGCTTTGACATTTTAAATAACAACAATATTAATGATGATAATAATAATACAAATAAAAACAATGTTGTTATTGTTTACAAACAAAAATAAAATTTCATTATTTCCTCCATGATGGATGATGGATGTAAATCATCATTATTCATGTTTATGAAAAGTCATCAATCCGTGTAAAACCAGCATCACACTATTTGAAAATAGAGTTATGAACATAAAATATATATAATGAATATATTATAATACAATGATATTTGTATTACAATATTATATTACAATAAAATTGATGTCAAAACTGTTTCTTCCTCACTCACACATACAGTCAAACCAAAAATTATTCAGACATAATTTTTTATATTTTTTTACTAGTGTGTGCAGGACACTATAGTTCATTTATGTAAGTGAGGAGAGCAAAATAATGTAAACTGTGACATATTATACCCAAAAATTCTGTATATAGTGACTACCAGTAACATTTATAAAAATTTGGGCCCAAAAATGATTCAGAAACTTTGAGCTGATCATGTTTTGCTGAAGTGTTTTTTCTTTAATGGATAATGCACCTTTTTACACCACAGACTGAACAACATGAAGCATTGCTTGGTAATTGGTTGACCTAAATATTATTATTATCTATTATTATACTAGTATTATCTAATTGTGTACTTAAATTTAACAGCTGACAGATATTCAAGCCAATTCATCTGTGAGACAAAACCAGTGAAATATCAACTTATTTAATAACTCTTGAGTTCTTGACATATTTTATTACCATTTTCTAAACTATAGTGAATAAACTGTGATAATGTGAGAAATGTTGAAGGTGAATACATTTTGGTTTGACTGTAAATAAAGCATTTCTGCCCTCTGATTAGGCCTACCACACAAATACATAACAAACTATATACAAAAGCCGGTATAAAGCGGTATAAACAAAGCCGAATGTCACTGACACTTTCCTACCATTGCACAGTAGCCCAAGCTAGCACAGATGCGAATCCAAACATCAGAGAATGGAAAGCAAGTGGAGTTTTCTAGCACTTTTTTTGGAAGTGTTGAGATTGTTAGCCAATATGCTTCAGGCATTCATGAGATTTCCAGGTAACCCCTCCAGCACCGACTGCACCAGAGAGGCGTATTCTCTGACATTCTGCAAAAGTAATCACACAAACTATTTTTTTTTTCAGCGCGAATAGTCATTGTCTATTCGCTTCTATTTATCAAGCAAACAAGCCTGAGGAGGGCACATCATTTATTGAGTTTCATCGTGAATTTCGTTGCAAACAACATCAGAGTAGTTTACTATCCTAAAGTGAATTCTAGCCTGTGGTTCTGCCTCAGGCTCCCGCTAAGAAGCTGCGATAGCATGCTAACAGGAGCTTAAACATCACACCGCCATCACGCATGCCATTACTCGTGACATCACCATAACCGGGTCACTTTATCGCGTTCGGAAGCTCTGCACCAGTCATGGTTTTCCCGAGGTGCCCGTGAATGAAGTAAACACATTACTACGCTCCACAGGGCATCCAGCATCCAAACCGCAGAATACACCCTCACACTCGCTGACGCCAACCACACAGCGTGCGTTTCTTGCTCTGTGTTTTTGCCTGAAATACTACCAGTCTGTGTGCATTTTGTTTTGGTATGTGAGCCCCTGTCTGCGGGTCTTTCTTTGGGTTATCAGCATGGGCGGCACTAGAGGTGGGTTTCTGAGGCTTTCACGCTGGATGTTTTTAGGAAATATTGTAGACAATAAGTGAGAAGAGAAAGTAGAAGTGAGAGGAGAGTGAGATCACGACAACACGCATCTATTCTGAGCATCTGCACATGCCACTGTGCCAGCTAAAAACACACACACACACACACACACACACACACACACACACACACACACACACACACACACACACACACACACACACACATACACACACACACACACACACACACACACACACACACACACACACACACACACACACACACACACATATATATTTAATAACCTTGTTTACAGTATATGTAATATATTTTAAGACTTGTTTTAAGAAAATTTTACAGATGTTTTTCTCAGAAGCACCTATTTAATATCCTTGTACCTTCTAAACAAACCAGACACTCAGAAAACCAGTCAGACAAAACTGTCGCTTATACATTGTGTATATCACATACGGAAACACTTTATACAGTAATAAAAACGTGTTCGTTTGTTTGTTCGCCCGGTCATTCGTATGTTCGTTTGTTCGTTCGTTCGTTCGTTTATTCATTTTACGATCTCTTTCTGAACGTTTTGAGACGTCAGAATTTTTGTGTATAAGAAAAAATGGGTAACACTTTATTTTACAGTGTTCTTGTTACATAATACATGTAATTACCATAATAACAGTAAATGATGCATAATTACATGCAATTAACCCTCAACCAAATCCTAATCCTACCCTAACCCTATAGTAAGTACATGTAGTTAATTAATATTATACTGTACTTAAATATTTAATTACACTGTAACAATGACACCTTAAAATAAAGTGTAACCAAAAAATGCTATTTGTTTTCTTCAAAATATTTGTTAAACTTTATTTTAGGGTGACATTGTTACATTGTACTTATTCAATTAAGCACTGAGTAATATTAATTAACTACATGTACTTACTATAGGGTTTTGGTTAGTTAGTGACTTGATATTATGCTTAATTTACTTAAAATAAAGTGTTACCAAACAATCTTCATTTGTGTTCCAGAGATGAACGAATGTCTTATATTTGAAAACGACATGAGGGTGAATAAATGATGACAGAATTTTCATTTTTGGGTGAACAAAATGACTTGAACTTTATTTCTCGTTTTTATCACGAGAATATCTTGTTTTCTTATGTTTGTGTGTAGGACAAAATCTTGAAAAATATTTAAAAAAGGCCCGTACACTTTAACAACAAAGAAAAAAATAACAATTGCGATATAAAACCACTTCTTTAATGGAAAAACAGCACGCGTTTCAGTCCTTTCTCAATGCATAATAACTTTTCATGTGACTGAAACATTTGCTGTTTTTTCATTAAAGTATAGATTTTCTTCATTGTTAGAGAGTGTGGGACTTTTCAAATCTTTATCCTGATTTTTGGTCTACGCACCTCATTTAAATGAGTTTTTTAGGCGCAATGAGTCCCTTTTATTCTCTATAGGATCCAGTCTTAAAATGACAGCCATATTACCATGATTTTGAGTAGGTTAAACAGAATTGGATTGTTGAAGAATAGGTAGAATATTAATAATAATATATTTCACATTTTTTCAAACAAGTAATCCCAAATATACATCCTACCAAAAAGGAGCCAGTTTTATTGAATGGCCCTAGTTCTTAAGTGAAGTCTATCATATTCCAATATTTCCACACAAGATGCCCTCACACACACAGGTCTGGGCTAAACCCAAAAAAAGCACTGACCCAAGAACAGCCCACTGGGTGGTGGAATCAATAAATTGAGTTATTTTTTTCTTTTTTTTAGATAACAGCATTCCAGTGCTTAATAAACACAACGTCATCTGGACAGCCATGTTTATTTGCCTAAGGAAACAGAAAATGAAAGAGAGGAAGAGGAAAAGAGAGCTATGAGGTGGGTGTGCTTGTATGAAAGAACTGCTCTGGACTGATAACCCTACAGATGGGTTACCTCATCAATCTTGTGTCTCCACAGTTCTATCGTTCTCCATAAGCACGAGGCAGCCGACGCATTTTGCCTTTCATTCTATTGTCGACTTTGAAAAGCATCACAGCATCTAAGATTACAAGCTCAGCTCTATTAGCATAATATTTACATAGAGATAAAGAACCTTGTGTAATTCAACATTTTCTAAGGCGCGTTTCCGCAACATGATTGATAACCTGTTTTGTAACAAAAAGGGAGTTTAAAATACACAAACACTGGTCCAGAACCGCCAGCACAGACTGAGAGAATGGACAATGTCTTTATTTGTGTTTATGTCACTTATTTGATATGCCGGCCATGTAAAACAGTGGTTATTCAGCTCTAGCATGGACAGGTTGTGTGGCTATACAAAAACCATGCATATTTAAAATTATAAAAGGTAAAAGAAAATACAAAACACACTATAGTATGTTAGGTCCCACTTTA